>OX419340.1:28389217-28391717 GCA_948470475.1 Galaxea fascicularis | reverse complement strand
GCGTTCATTTAACCCCAGTTGTCTTCATATACGTTCATTCGCATTCATTCAACCACAGTTGCCTTCATTTCCCTTCATCCGCATTCATTCAACCCCAGTTGCCTTCATCTCCCTTCATCCGCGTTCATTTAACCCCAGTTGTCTTCATATACGTTCATTCGCATTCATTCAACCACAGTTGCCTTCATCTCCCTTCATCCGCATTCATTCAACCCCAGTTGCCTTCATTTTCCTTCATCCGCATTCATTCAATCCCAGTTGCCTTCATCTCCCTTCATCCGCATTCATTCAATCCCAGTTGCCTTCATCTCCCTTCATCCGCATTCATTCAACCCCAGTTGCCTTCATCTTCCTTCATCCGCATTCACTCAACCCCAGTTGCCTTCATCTCCCTTCATCCCCATTCATTCAACCCCAGTTGCCTTCATCTCCCTTTATCCACATTCATTCAACCCCAGTTGTCTTCATCTCACTTCATCCACATTCATTCACCTCCAACTGCCTTCATCTCCCTTCATTCACATTCACTCACCTCCAGTTTCCTTCATCTCCCTGCATTCACATTCATTCACCTCCAGTTTCCTTCATGTCCCTTCATTCACATTCATTCACCCCCAGTTGCCTTCATCTCCCTTCATCCGCATTCATTCAATCCCAGTTGCCTTCATCTCCCTTCATCCGCATTCATTCAATCCCAGTTGCCTTCATCTTCCTTCATCCGCATTCACTCAACCCCAGTTGCCTTCATCTCCCTTCATCCCCATTCATTCAACCCCAGTTGCCTTCATCTCCCTTTATCCACATTCATTCAACCCCAGTTGTCTTCATCTCACTTCATCCACATTCATTCACCTCCAACTGCCTTCATCTCCCTTCATTCACATTCACTCACCTCCAGTTGCCTTCATCTCCCTTCATCCCCATTCATTCAACCCCAGTTGCCTTCATCTCCCTTCATACACATTCATTTAACCCCAGTTGCCTTCATCTCCCTTCATCCCCATTCATTCAACCCCAGTTGGCTTCATATGAATTCATTCGTATTCATACAATCCCAGTTGGATTCATATGCATTCATTCGTTTTCATTCAACCCCAGTTGCCTTCATCTGCCTTCATTTGCATTCATTCAACCCCAGATGCCTTCATCTCCCTTCATCCGCATTCATTCACCCCCAGTTGGCTTCATCTGCCTTCATCCGCATTCATTCACCCCCAGTTGGCTTCATCTCCCTTCATCCGCATTCATTAACCCCCAGTTGGCTTCATCTCCCTTCATCCGCATTCATTAACCCCCAGTTGGCTTCATCTCCCTTCATCTGCATTCATTCACCCCCAGTTGGCTTCATCTCCCTTCATCCGCATTCATTCACCCCCAGTTGTCTTCATCTCCCTTCATCCGCATTCATTCAACCCCGGTTGCCTTCAGCTCCCTTCATCCGCATTCATTCAACCTCAGTTGATTTCATCTCCCTTCATCCACATTTATTCAACCCCAGTTGCCTTTATCTCCCTTCATCCGCATTCATTCAAACCCAGTTGCGTCCATCTGCCTTCATCCGCTTTCATTCAACCCCAGTTGCCTTCATCTCCTTTCATCCGCATTAATTCAACCTCAGTTGCCTTCATCTCCCTTCATCCGCATTCATTCAACCTCAGTTGATTTCATCTCCCTTCATCCGCATTAATTCAACCCCAGTTGCCTTTATCTCCCTTCATCCGCATTCATTTAACCCCTGTTGACTTCATATACGTTCATTCGCATTCATTCAACCCCAGTTGCCTTCATGTCCCTTCATCCCCATTCATTCAACCCCAGTTGTCTTCATCTGCCTTCATCCGCATTCATTCACCCCCAGTTGGCTTCATCTCCCTTCATCCGCATTCATTAACCCACAGTTGGCTTCATCTCCCTTCATCCGCATTCATTCACCCCCAGATGTCTTTATCTCCCTTCATCTGCATTCATTCAACCCCAGTTGTCTTCATCTCCCTTCATCCGCATTCATTTAACCCCAGTTGCCTTCATCTGCATTCATTTAACCCCAGTTGCCTTCATCTCCCTTCATCCATATTCATTCAACCCCAGTTGCCTTCATCTACCTTCATCCGCATTTATTCAACCCCAGTTGATTTCATCTCCCTTCATCCACATTTATTCAACCCCAGTTGCCTTTATCTCCCTTCATCCGCATTCATTCAAACCCAGTTGCGTCCATCTGCCTTCATCCGCTTTCATTCAACCCCAGTTGCCTTCATCTCCTTTCATCCGCATTAATTCAACCTCAGTTGCCTTCATCTCCCTTCATCCGCATTCATTGAACCCCAGTTGTCTTCATCTCCAGTCCATTTACGTTCATCTCCATTTATCCGTCCACCTAGCAGTGTTCAGTCTCTCTGCAGGATTGTTCAATTTTCAGTACTTTCCCAGGCGGCCGTGTTGTTAGTTCTGCGTGCTCTCCGGCTCCTAGTGCTTAACACTAGGGAGCTCAAGGCTACTG
>OX419340.1:28319217-28384217 GCA_948470475.1 Galaxea fascicularis | reverse complement strand
GATGAAGGGAGATGAAGGCAACTGGGGTTGAATGAATGCGAATGAAGGGAAATGAAGGCAACTGGGGTTGAATGAATACGGATGAAGGGAGATGAAGCCAACTGGGGTTGAATGAATGCGAATGAACGTATATGAAGTCAACTGGGGTTAAATGAATGCGGATGAAGGGAGATAAAGACAACTGGGGTTAAATGAATGCGGATGAAGGGAAATGAAGGCAACTGTGGGTAAATGAATGCGGATGAAGGGAGATGAAGGCAACTGGGGTTGAATGAATGCGGATGAAGGGAAATGAAGGCAACTGTGGGTAAATGAATGCGGATGAAGGGAGATGAAGGCAACTGGGGTTGAATGAATGCGGATGAAGGGAGATGAAGGCAACTGGGATTGAATGAATGCGGATGAATGGAGATGAAGGCAACTGGGGTTGAATGAATGCGAATGAACGTATATGAAGACAACTGGGGTTAAATGAATGCGGATGAAGGGATATGAAGGCAACTGGGGTTGAATGAATGCGGATGAAGGGAAATGAAGGCAACTGTGGGTAAATGAATGCGGATGAAGGGAGATGAAGGCAACTGGTGTTGAATGAATGCGGATGAAGGAAAATGAAGGCAATTGGGGTTGAATGAATGCGGATGAAGGGAGATGAAGGCAACTGGGGTTGAATGAATGCGGAAGAAGGGAGATGAAGGCAACTGGGGTTGAATGAATGCGAATGAACGTATATGAAGACAACTGGGGTTAAATGAATGTGCATGAAGGGAGATGAAGGCAACCGGGGTTGAATGAATGCGGATGAAGGAAAATGAAGGCAACTGGGGGTAAATGAATGCGCATGAAGGGAGATGAAGGCAACCGGGGTTGAATGAATGTTGATGAAGGGAGATAAAGGCAACTGGGGTTGATTGAATGTAGATGAAGGGAGATAAAGGCATCTGGGGTTGAATGAATGCGGATGAAGGGACAAAAGGCATCTGGGATTGAATGAATGCGAATGAACGGATATGAAGGCAACTGGGGTTTAATGAATGTGGATGAAGGGAGATGAAGGCAACTGGGGGTGAATGAATGCGAATGAAGGGAGATGAAGGCAACTGGGGTTAAATGAATGCGGATGAAGGGAGATGAAGGCAACTGGGGTTAAATGAATGCGGATGAAGGGAGATGAAGGCAACTGGGGTTGAATGAATGCGGATGAAGGGAGATGAAGGCAACTGGGATTGAATGAATGCGGATGAAGGGAGAGGAAGGCAACTGGGGTTGAATGAATGCGAATGAACGTATATGAAGACAACTGGGGTTAAATGAATGCGGATGAAGGGATATGAAGGCAACTGGTGTTGAATGAATGCGGATGAAGGGAAATGAAGGCAACTGTGGGTAAATGAATGCGGATGAAGGGAGATGAAGGCAACTGGTGTTGAATGAATGCGGATGAAGGAAAATGAAGGCAATTGGGGTTGAATGAATGCGGATGAAGGGAGATGAAGGCAACTGGGGTTGAATGAATGCGGGTGAAGGGAGATGAAGGCAACTGGGGTTGAATGAATGCGGATGAAGGGAAATGAAGGCTACTGTGGGCAAATGAATGCGGATGAAGGTAGATAAAGGGAACTGGGGGGAAATGAATGTGGATACAGGCAGCTGAAGGCAATTAGGGGGAAATGAATGTAAATGTAGGAGAAGCAATGATGATGAAGGGAGATAAAGGCAAGTTAGGGTGAATGAATGTATTTAAGATATTATATAAATTGTTGTAGTATGACGTAGTTGGGGACTCGTGGTGGGTATATCCATGAGATCCTTGCCGTGGGAACGATGTAAGGGCAATGGAGGGCAATGTGGGCACATCGGGCACAACCGGAAATGACCACTCGGATCCAGTACTTTGGCCCGTTCATTTATGGCGCACCTCTGGGTCACCGCAAGGGTCACCGCGAGTTTAGCGAAAGCTCTTTGGATACCATTTTTTGCAGACACCGATACTCGAAAGTCGAAATGGAGATTTTGTCATTGGTCAGTCCTACCGTGGAGAGAAAATAATTTCATCCCAGAGTTTTTGCTATTTCAGAGACAGGCTGTCATCGTTTACCAAAAGTTCTTTTCTGAGGAGTTGTGGGACAATTTTTGCCATTAGTGTATTTTGCTTTTAAACTCAGAAAATGGCTACATGCCATCTCCGAGCTGTAGGCGTGGTGCTGATTCCTGTACATTTTGTATATCCGCTGACTAGTACATATTCCGCATAGTAGCTCATAGTTACCTTGATTGGAATTGAGGATATGGGTTAGGGGTGGCGCAGAAATGTGGCTATATCGCCGTAGGTGGTGTGACACTAAGTCTTTTTGTGTTACTTGTCACGCAAACCTCTGCAGTAGTGAAATGTAAATACAATCTTCAATTTCATTTTCTTGTTTATAGAGATGTACTACGCGTGTTACTACCCAGAAGGCGAAGAGTTTCGCGAGCATGTCGCGTCCATTGTGAACTACTTCCGCCAGAATGGCTACAATGTTATCATGGACGTTATGGCATCAGGAGAAATCACAGCCCAGGGCCCCACTCGCTGGGCAGAAAACCAAATAAGGAGAGCAAAAAAGGTGTTGGTGTTCTTGACTCCAGGTTTGGTGAACTTGTCACAAGACGGACGGTCTGACAACTCGCAGTCTCAGGTATGCCTTTGTTTCAAGTGATTTCTTTATATTGATTTTGTTATTTTCTTTGGAAGATAAGGCAAATAAGATTTAAAGTGCCAAGATTTCTTGGAAATTGCAGTGAAATGCTCACGGCAGAAGACAAAGCCCTGGACTTTTAAAGCAACTTGCAAAGCGACTTTCTCGCAACAACAGTTCCAAAAAAGTTGTTGCGCTTCGTACATTTGTGAGTTAATTATGTCGTATCAGCAAGAAACAAACAGTTGGAACGTCATTCTATTCTGTGATTTATCTCGCCATGAGTTCAGGTCAGCCTTGTATTGCAAGCAAAATTGCCCTTGGTAACAGCCGGCACATTTACCAACAGTTTCAAATTAACAGAGTTGTCTATGCAAATAACCAGAACAAACCGTACTGGTGTATTTTTGTCGTGTTTTGATCGACTAAACGCTTTCTGGAGGGACCCTTTCTGTTATGGTCATTTTCCCCCGGCACTGTTGAAAAACCGATAATATTTGGTATCTCCAGTCAGTACATCAAAGCACTATGAACTGATCCCTGACAGTAGAGAACGCCAATTATATTGGAAATCGCAGGGTATCTGTCAAAACGACGAAGCCTCAGTTAAAAATTCCTGGACAAAATGATTCCCATAAACTCCGAAAACAAGGACACAAACTAGTTTCACTAGGTGTGAGGGAAGACTTCCTCAATTCAGAATGGATTTGTAATTGGTCCCCATAAAATCTATAGCCCTTGCGAAAATTTTCAGCAGTTACCTTGTCACTCACGAGTCAGCTACTTTACATTCGCAGGATATCAACCGTGTTTGGATTGAGTTAGAGGTGCTCCGAGACATCTATACTAGAAATCGCTCTGCCTCTAAGATGGTGTGCATAACACTCCCAGATGCGCCTATCAAGTCGATGGCTCTTCCTCTGTGGGCCAAGATTAGTTACAAGTGGCCAACTGATGCGCAGGAAATCTTGAAGCGTCTAAACAACAGACCAAAGATTTTACCAGTATAGTGGACAAATACGGATGCAGTGAAAGCACTCAATCGATACAGGATAGTGTAACGACCTTAGTGCAGGCCGAGCTGGGGGGTGGGGGGTAGGCATTTATAGATTATGCTAGTAAAAGTGGCATATTATGGCCGACGCCATATTGTAGCCTTGCCTAATGAGAGGTACTGGGATCGACATGGCTAAAATGTGACTTCCGGTTTCGGTGCACCTCAGACCCGGGCTCAGTGCTTCACAGTGAACTACAAATGCTACTAGTTTAACTAAAACTTTAAATATCGATTAAGGTCACCAAGTGCTTGGGACTAGAGACAAAAAATTATCAAATAATAGCATCAAAAATGATCTGATAATTATCAAAATGCGCAAGTTATGCTAGCATTGCTACTTGGCAGAAATTATGACAGTTTGCTCGAATTATGCCAAAAATTATGCTAGCATAATCTATAAATGCCTAGTGGGGGGGGGGGGGGGTTGTTTTCGCTATGTATTTTATAAATACCCTGCCTGTCAGGGCAATCAGGTTTTAGTCAAAATAATTACTTTGCAGAAGTCATATTCAAGTTTCCTCTGACGACAATAAGATAACAATGGTGTTTTTGGCTCTGCTGACAGAGGACACTTGATCGTCTACCAGGAGCCCTTCACCCGGAGCGTGCAACTTCCATACAGCGTCTGTGAAACAACGTTTTCACAAGTAAGGTTATTTTTAGATACGCCTTTCCCGCGAATTAGTTTTCAAAAGCCAATCAAAAGCAGTGCATAATTAATAACAGTTTATTATTAATTATGCACCGCTTCTGATTGGCTTTCAAAACTAATTCGCGGGAAAGGCGTATCTAAAATAACCTTACTTGTGAAAACGCCGTTTCAAGAAAATAGGTAAGTTGAACGCTCCGGGTGATGGGCTCCTGCGTCTACCTTAAATACGCTGCATATAATTGTATTTATTTATTAACCGGAAGCGTGGAAGTAATCTTTGATATTTGTTTAAAACACCTTTTCTGGCGCAGGAAAAAAATTATTTAAGTAACGTTTCTATGGATGACCCGCCTTAGAAAAATGTCGAAGGGAGCATTCCCTCAAAAAAGGTAGCCTTGAGGTAGCCCTTAAGTACTGGTAGGATAAAAATGAAAATTGATTTGTTTAATATTTCTGCAAATTGATGAAGAATATATATTGTTGAAAGCAATTTATTTAAAAAGAGGGGTTTCTTTCTAAGGGGCTACGCCCACCACGCACCATCACGTTAATTGTTTAGTGTACACAGTTAACTCTTTACATCCCATCATGTAAATTCTCCTTTCCACATCACTGGTTAGTCAATCATACAGAGCATGAGAATACAGGAAATGAGGGATCCAGGGATCAGTTGAGTTAACCTTTACACAAATTTTCCTTATATGTAACGAAAAAAGGGAAGAGCGTAAAGAGAATACGCATTTTGATATTGTGATTCAAATAACTTGGTCGTGAATGTATATTTTTTCATAAACTTTCTCTTGCTGTTTACAGGCAGATTCATCGAGACTTTGTTAGAGGTTGTATTACTGGCTAACTGAGCCTCACTTATAATTATTTCAGAACCCTGGCATGTTTGTCAACGAACTCTGACGCACATGTAAAGCGTTGTCTTTTTTCAATTGATCTTTAATTTTTAATAAATCCTTTGCCTTATTTAATTAAACATGCCTTGAAACTCTTCGAGCCGTAATTTCTTTCTTTGGTAATCACTATGTCAAGCGTGCTTCCCGTAGGACTAAAAACCACTAGGATAACCACAACCAGAACGAAGAGAGAAACTCGTGTGACAATGACTGGAACGAGATGATAACAAGACCACGAAGGTACCTGTGTGAAATCCTTAACCGCGATCAAATATAAGAGATGGACCATTAGAAAAGCGATGGGGGTAGGGGTATTTTTGGTTTGTACGAAAGTTTTTTTTTGTGCATTTGTTTATGCAGGAACGAAACTGGCAGTGGACACCCACTGAATTTCGGTTCTTTCTTAGCTTCGTTGAACGATTTTTTTCTTTCCCTTCGTCTTTGCATGACTAGATTGTTTTTGGTTTTGTCCCCACCCCTCCAATCACTTTTCTAATGGTCCATCCCCCAAGAGTTGTTCGAGGCTGAACCTCGTTTCCATGACCTTTCTCTTCGCATTAAGGGTGGAGCCACCCCTAGAGGTCCTGGGAACGAGGTTGGTCGGCGCTGGGTCTCTGCTTCTTGTGTTAATAATGTGCGACTTTTGGAAAACCGAGTCACCACATAATGTGTGCGACTTTCTGAGGCAATAACACGTTAGCCTGGGACCAGGCTCCGCAGTGGGGTCACGCAGCGAAAAGAAAGTTTAACGTGGCGAAAGAAATCGGCGAGCTTACATGTTATTGATTTATTGTGCTCTTTGCGTCTGTTATGATTTGTCAGAGTAATTGCTTTGTTATTGGTTTTACGACACTCGCAGTTGAAAACTGTCCAAAAATTAAAATTACACACTGAAAGCAAAACGTGTTGAATCAATAAAGACAGTTGACATGCCAGTTTGCCGTCCACCGCTACTTTGAATACAGCAATGTGAACACCTACCGCAGGTCATGTAATTATTAAAGCAAAATTTGCAATTGGTCAATAACCTAAGGGCAAATGTTGGAGAAAAGGATTCTATTGGATACTGTTGTCACAACATAATGAAGCCATCAAGATATTATTCATCAGTCTCAATACCGCCAGTCGAGTCGGTCGATGAGAGGTTTTCGCCGTAAACAAGAAACAAAAGTAAGTGAAATTGTTTTAAATTGGCCATAACTAGAGTTATAAAATAGTTAAGGAAACTCTCCTCTTATTTCTGCCTGTCGAGTCTCCGAGCGATATGTTTTAAATGCCGGGAGTATTCTCATTGATTTATTCACCACGAGAGATAAAGGGTATTAAAGATTGAATTTTAAGAGATTACAGTCAAACTAAGTGAAGCGTACCCCGCAAGATTGCATTAATGAAGTGATTATTTGAAACTTGAACCCGCTAGTCGTTTCGAGAATGCAATAAAGAATTGATTATTCGAATATTGAACTCGCTCGCTCGATCCAAGGATATGGCTAATGGGGTTCCGTTTTCAAAAAATCAACTCACTGTTGCGACTAGTAGGTGTCAAACCTACTAGTCTTTTCTAGAATGCAATAGTAAATTGATTTTTCGAAAACAGAACCCGTTGGCCGCATTCTTGGATCTAACGAGCGAGTTCAATATTCGAATAATCAATTCATTATTGCATTCTCGAAACGACTAGCGGGTTCAAGTTTCAAATAATCACTTCATTAACGCAATCTTGAGGGGCACGCTTCAGGGTGCTTTCGATTGGGAAATCCGGATTTAGATCTTAAAATCCGGATCTTCGGATTTCCAATCGAACGCAAAATCCGAAAACGGATTTCGCGACGGATTTCGTTAATTGAAATCCATGTGGGGGAAGGATTTCAATTAACGAAATCCGTCGCGAAATCCGTTTTCGGATTTTGTGTTCGATTGGAAATCCGAAGATCCGGATTTTAAGATCTAAATCCGGATTTCCCAATCGAAAGCACCCTCAGTTAGTTTGACTGTAAAGGTCCATGGAATGTTTGCAGCATATTTTCAAGGCGACGGTCACATTCACCTACAGACTGCTTTGAATTCGAAACCACAGCATGAACCCTGCCTTATTGCAAAGCCGATATTCTCGCCGATTTGCGACAGTTTTCGAACTTTTTTTTTTGGAAGAAACTGATAGAAACTGTCCTCGCTACAACAGACGCTTTTACTCTCAATTTTAGTTTCCTTACAGTCTTTCCCGTAAAACCGTGAACACCGGAAATATCTATGGAATGTTATTGTGTTTCAAGTAAAAAGCCAATCACGCGTGAGAAAATTAAACCGCAAACAGTAACGGTAATTAGGTTACAATAAACATTCCACAAATTTTTTCTGGTGTTCACGGTTTTACGGGAAAGACTGTAAGACCTTATATTTAAAAAATAATAATAATTAGAAAACCTGCTTGAATTCCAAAGATACACCCTTGTCGCCCTGTTGACGTTCTTTGATTTTTACAGCGGTGATCATATTGGCGTGAACACCTAAAATATGTCTGGAATGTTTATTGTGTTGTAACCAATCACAGGCGAGATCTTCACACCACAGAAACCACAGGCAAAGAACGGTTTCCCATCGGTCACGGAACAAATTATTTTTGTTTTGTTTAATGATACAAGCTGTCTTATTAGGAATTGAAAACACCGTTGTTCCCCAAGATCAGTGCTGAGGACCACATCCAGAACATCATTTGATTTTAGAAAGAAAAATTTTAGAAGCCAACGCGACGCGAGGACGACCAGCTTGGGTAACCCGAAAACACGGACCCCCGGTCCACGGACCCCCACTACGGACCGGTCTACAGACCGGTACACGGACTACCCTTACGGACCCCTCTACGGACCACTCCCAAAATGGAATAAAAAACAAAAAAACAAAGATTTCACTTACTGCTTCTCCAATAGAGCACTCGTGTTGGCGAAATTTCAAGCGTTATGCCGGGAAAATGTACTTTGCCATTTCCTTTGCTGTGGCTATAAGTATAAACGAAAGACCGGGAAATCCCCGGGAAGCCTCGAAATTTGTGCTGCCTTTAGAGCATTTCCTTCGCTATTTTGTTCGGCCCATTCTCCCGCGGGTTAGTGAACTCGTCCCAGGCTTCACAATTAGCGGAGCAGAATAAGCTACGACGACTCAACAACACAACTTTTGCAGCCCGATTAAGCCACAAGCAGAAGGTAAGAACTTTCCTTCTTTGTGTCATTGGCATCTCTTCTCCCCGAAAAAAGCTCTTAGACATTACATTATAAAGAAATGCGCCCGAGACTGAGCCTAGGTCTGTTACATTTTCCCGGCATAATGCTTGAAATTTCGCCGACACAAGCGATCTTTTAGAGACGCAGTAAGTGAAATCTTTGTGTTTTTGTTTTTTATTCCATTCTGGGAGTGGTCCGTAGAGGGGTCCGTAAGGGTAGTCCGTGAACCGGTCCGTAGGTAGTCCGAGGACCCGGTCCGTAGTAGGGGTCCGTGGACCGGGGGTCAGTGTTTTCGGGTTACCCCGACCAGCTTCCCATGTAACGACGTATCACATGAAGACAATAAAAAATGAACAATAGTGATGTTTTTGTTTCTGATAACATAATCCTTGCTAATATTTTTTTGTAGAACAAGGGGATTGGATTTATGTGGGCTAACGACTGAACCTTCGAACTACTGTGCGGGTAGAAGTTCCTTGATCGCAAGATCGCAAACTGGAAAGACCGCCGACCAATTCAACATCTATGGAATGATTGACACATCGCGCAAAGTAAACAGGCCAATTTTCAGTATTCCTTCCAAATATAATTTTGCTTTTTCTCTGAAGGCATTTATGCATTTGATATCTAGGGGATTACATGCTATTGGAAGCTAGTTATGAGGGAATTAAGTTAAGGAGATTTCGTAACTACCGATTTCGATCGTTACCAAAAGTTTGAAACTCTCGCGTGCATCAGCCCGGCACATCGGCTTTGTAATTTATTTTAAAAACGCTCAATCCTGTATTATTCGCTAGTATAGCACATACTGTAAACAAATAGGAAGGAAAAGCAATTGTTTACTTGTAAAAAGACTGAATGTTAAAACAAAACGAAAATAATTTGTTCTGTGACAGATAGGAAACCCGTTCGTTGCCTGTGGTTTCTGTTGTGTGAAGATCTCGCCTGTGATTGGTTAAAACAAACATTCCAGACATATTTTAGGTGTTCACGCCAATATGATGACTGCTGTAAAATCATTTGTCACAGATCAAATAACTATTGTTATTTATGGCCGAACGTTTCATCATTCTTCAATTTGATAGTCACCATAAAACCAGTGTAAGGACCATACACAAAAGTTCGTTGATCTGTTCAAAGAGGCGCTGTCAGGTGGTTTTCCTGTCCTGGTCAAAAATGTTTGAAAGATGGGGAAATAGGTTACTCATATACAATTTGTTGATGCAAAACAAAGTAGAAAATATCAATGGAACGTTATCAAGAAACAGCAAACTGTATGACAAGAGGCAGTTTCAGAGCTTGCAAGAATTGGCCACTCTTTTCACGTTATTAATTCATCTCCACTCTTCGTATCTATGGCAAGAGAAGGCAATGAGTAGTAATCAGAGCAGTTACATGTTCCTTGGTAACAAAATACTTAAACCAATATTTTTGAAGGGACCGGGTTTCTAAGCAAATATAATGCGCGCAAAGGAAGGCGGGAAGCAAAAGAACGAGACGCATAGCTCTAGTCTCTTACCTTCCCGTTGTGCCAGGGGCTTTCTGCTTGAAAAAAGATGAGGAGTTTGTGGAGAAAATATGCGCACCCTATGATTTACGAGCCATAGTGACATGCTATTCCTTTGGTCTCTTTTTCGTTTTAGGTAGAATTACCGACAGTGTGATTTGCGTCTCACGCGACCATGAAACTCCTCTTTGTGACTTTTACTGTGCTGTTGTGCTGCATGAGCTCCTCTCTCTTCACGGCTACATCCGGGCTTAGAGACTACAAAACCATTGAGGTAATAACACGAGCTTATTTTATTGATACTACCACAGGCAACATAATGGTTTCTTTCAGTAACTGAAACTATTTGTTCCTATGCCCTGTTAAAGTCACGAGCGCCGGCAGAGATTGGAATTGAGTAGCCATGAACTCAACTTTTGTACTCTGCAGCAAATTAGCCTTGGGCTTCTATTTGCTTTGAACCTTAAGTCTCTCATACTGCACAATAGGGCACGCGAACACAAATGTTGTTTTCGTCGGATTCGGTTCCCAGCCATATAGGCGATCAAACTAGCCATACTTCTAGCAAGCCAAGTACCGTTAGGTGGGTACTGAAATTCAGTCATAGCAGTATCAAACTTTTGGTTAGGATTTTGGCTGTCGACAAGTCAAGCTTTCGCTCCTTTTATGCCCTTTTCTATTGTTTGTAGGAAAGGGTTTCTTATTGTCTGCAAGACAAAGGTTAGAATCACCGACGCTTTGCCAGCTCACCGAGCGCGAAATTCAAATTTCTTCGGAAGCGATAAGTGTTACAAACCAAGCCTTTGTAATAAAATGAAGATTGATCCTCGCAGTTGTGAACGCAATTTATGCAATTGCGTAACGAAGCCTGAAAAAGTAGCATATTTTTAGAAGAAGCTAAAGTTCACTTACATCATGTTGTGCGTTTTGAGGTTTATACCGTTTCACGCATCAAGATCTTCTGAGTCATCAAATTCTCCTCCTAAACAAACTGAGAGGATCCTCCTGGTAAACTTTTCATGCCTGTCTCTTTGTCCGCTTTCTTTACAGAAGATGGCGATGAACCAAGAATGCGCTCAGAAGCCAGGGAAAAAAGTAAGTTGTATGAACAACTGCCTTGAAACTCCTGATTTCAGTGGCGATGAGGGAACTTGTCCAGGGGGCAAGTGCTGCTATTATCACCAGGTATGTAGTCGCGTCTTCGCTAAACTGGAAGAACCTTTCAGCGTAGGAACATGCAGCAGCAATCCTAGAGGTTTTCGTGGTCAGCAGTTGAATCACGTAACAATTTAAAGACACAGTATTTCCCATTACGCACTGCGCGCTCGAAAACAATAGTTGCCTTGCTCCCGTGGAAGCCAAAACAACAACAGAGACGAGTGAAGTATAATGGGCAATACTGAGTGTTTAAAAACTCAGAGAATGTCGGAACCGGTTGGAAGAGTTTATTCAACTCAACTCAGCTTACACAGGATAAAGACGAGAGGAAAGTAGTTAGGGGTGTTTGTAACAGGACGCTGCAAGTGCGATCATATTGTAATTCCCCTTGGATAACAATTATTCACCAAAGTGGGGGTGAATAGTGGTGGATATTCAACGAACTGCGAAGTGACGAGGTAAATAGCTACCACTTTCACCGATACTGAGGTGAATAGGCTCATAGGTATATATAGGCATAGGTAATATAGGCTATGATAGGTATATAGGTATATAGGCTCGCCTTACAAACTTTCTTTCTGGAAGCCCTTCCATTATTGTTTTGTTTTGCATTGTTATGTCTTTGCCTATTTGAAATAGACCTTATAAGAACTCGTAGCCATTTAGAGTGTTTGTAAATCTCTTGACAGCCGTGATCAATCACGTTCTGGTGGACGTTTGTAAATGGTGACCTTCTTGGCGGCCTCAGCTGGATCGGTAAGCATTGAAACAGGACCAGAGATTAGCCTCTGTAAAGTGTAGAACTTGCTGTGGGACTTTATCGGTCACCTGTACGTCATTATTGTATTATTAGACACTGAACAACTGAAATAAAGAAGTGGGTTGACTATTGGTGAAATATGAGTCACTTTAAGGTGTGATGTGGTGTTAAGTAGAAAAGGCTAACGGATCTGGCCCAAGCGTAACTCACACGTCTCTATTCCAGGAGCCACATAAGTTCCTCCATGGATGTATTTCCTAAATGCTTGATAAATAAACCCTTTGCAGCCTTTGTAAAGTGATTCATCTCATCAAGCATTCCCTCGCTGAGCGGCGAATTCAAGATATAGCGGCTAAGATGTCAAGCTTGCAACACTTGGCGTTCCCAACCCTCTGCCTTAGAAATTAAAATTAGGCGCCAAGAAGCACGGTGTAACGCAAGGTGCAAGCATAAACACGGGAAAAAGTTACCGAAAACAGTATGACGCAAAAGTAACCATTTTATATTATGCCGGTTTGCAAGTAGGGTCGAGGTAACGGTGAAAGTATTGTAACAGAAAGATCAACAATCAAGTAATTCGTAAAACCAAATTATAGTTACTGTATGAATGACTATACATTCACGACATAATAACAGACGGTTATGCAGTAATGGTGGTATTTCCAAACGTGTTATAAAGATATAATGGATTTAATACCCGTAGTACATCAAGAACGTTAACATTTCAGAATTTGATAACGAAAAAATATCTAAATTAGTATATAGCTAATCATAAACCATATTTTCTTTTCCCTGTTTTTTTATGAAAGAGTAACCAATGTAAAAAAGGTATAACGTTAATCTTTTTCAGCGTATTAAATGTAGTTGCATTACTTTACTGTCTACCCATTTGGCATGGAATAATAAGCGCACATTCTCATTGGAAGAGAAAGCCTGTGGGTCTCCAGACGTGGTCTGTGATTGGAGAACGAAACAATAGATAATGCAACACAAACAATGTCCCTAGCACTGATAACAAACGAAGCTACAGATCACAGGGAACAATGGTAATAGAGATCTGGAGGAGCTACAATATTACTGCATTGGCCGGATGCCAGCTTTTACGTAGGCTCTTACCGATTTGGCTTCGCGAGCATTTTTTTTTTTCACATTTTATCCCAAAAAGCACTGCTAGCAATATTTTGGATTTTCGACTGATTATTTGTATATTTTTGTGTTAAAAAGCACAATCTGACTTTATTTATGTCGTCCAAAGCCGCATATTGCTCTCATAGGTCTGCGGTTGCCTTGTAGAAACCCAGTCCATCACACTCGTTCCAAGATGGCGTCATCCACGTTGTCATCGAGGAACAATAGTAGTCAGCCAGCCAAGGCAGAGATAGCTCGAGAGCGTACTCTGCCATCAATCAGTGGAAAAAATAAGACTAGGGATAACTGTGATGCAATAAACATAAGCAAACATTGATCGTTACATTTTGTTGTTGAAAAATGTAATATTCTATGTTTAAAAAAATCGGGAAAACGCGAGCAATTTTATGTAACCCACGAGCACTTTTTAAAACGTGTTTGAAAAACATTCTCATCTCATCACAAGAGTAGTCCTCCAAGCTTTCTGGCAAGAAAATTTTGTTCCTATAAGAGAGCGTTGACGAAAATCTTTCACAGACTTCAATAGAACTAAAATTGTACAGAAAACGTATGCAAGGAGGTAAACCCTTTCCCAGTCTTAATTCTCTATTGTCTGTGTGTCTTATACCAGATGAGTTTACTATAATTTTACCTATGATTTCCAAGACTTTGAAATACAAACATAGCGTCTAAGAGGCGTGACTAGCTCAAAAAGGAAGACCGACTTCATCTGTTCACACTACTTAGACGGTTATGTAATTGTTTCTCATCAGACTAACTCTGTTCCAGTGATAAAAATTAGATTTCCGTTATTCATTATTAAATATTTGTTTATAAAGTGTCGATGGCCTAACGACAATACTCCAATCTTATCCATTAGGTTAAATACTTGTTTAGAACGTGTCGATAAACGTTTTATACAAAACTATCGCAGTTCTGTTTTCGTAACCACAATACTGCACTCTTTTGAGGATGCAGTTAATCCAAGAATGCCAACAAACCTACTTCGACACCATTGATTGACAGCCTGCTGACACCGTCCTTCAAGTTCAATTTCGCGAAAGAATCGCCAAGATTCTCCGCTGACCAGTAAAGCTCATTCTCGCATGTTGAGCCGCTAGATTGTCCACAACCAGCACGTCACCATTTCGCCATCGAAAACCGACAGCGCATGACCACGTGACGGTCCGTATGTGCTGAAGGACTGCTGGCTCAATTTCGCTGCCGTCTCCGTAGTATGTCTGATACGCATAATAGTGGCTGGGTAGATCAGAGCCCTTGAATCTACGGAGTCAATCAAAAACCAAAAGATTAATTTTGCTATGTGGCGTAGACTTTCTTATCTTTGAGTCGTCGTTGGAACACCAGCTATGGACATCTTCAAATGGCTGGCTGTGTGGACTAAACTAGTCGTAAAGCAATCCTTAGATTTTATCTCGGGAAATATACGTTTTCCATAGTTTTCACACCAACAACTGTTTTAATGTACACCAGACCAGTAAATAAAGGAGTTCAACAAAATATTTTTTTTTTCTAACAAAGTGGTAAAACTAAAGGCTGTGCTTGAAATCCAAGACACTTTAAAGCCACAAGGCAAAAAAGCAAGAATACTACAGCGAGAGAAAGGGTTCTTTCATCCGTTCTGCAGCTCTGACAAAGTCGCATCAGTTTCCTACCCACCCGACATAATATGATGGCCTAGAAAATGTTTGAAGCTGTTTGACGTAACTCTTTACTTAATTAACCCTTAACCCTTGCTTAATTTTTTCTAATGGTAACACTGCTCAGTCAAACAAAGGTTGTGCGAAAAAGGAAGCTCTTGATTGTACTGTTGTACTGTTATACTGTTAACGTATAAGGCTATCAATGGCTTAGCGCCTTTTTATCTCCAGGACCTTAATAATCTTAACGCAAGCATGTAAATGCAAGTTACGCTTCGACTTTGATGGACTGCTTCTAAACCCCGTGAAATTCAAGACTTTAACAACGCTAGGAGATCGATCTTTAGCTGTTGCTGCTCCTCAACTATGGAATTTATAGCCCTATGCGATTAGAAGTAGCTCCTCAGTAGCATCTTTTAAAATGACACTCAAGACATTTTTATTTCAGAAAGCTAAATGGTAATTTTATCACTGTGCTTCTTAACGTCTTTTACGTTTTAAGCGCTGATGAAAATAGTAATATTGATATCGGCACTATATAAGTTTTATCATTATTTTATTATTAACAAATTCTCCCGATCATCACCATAGATAATGTAAAGAGAAAATTGTGGGGAATATGGATGCTGATATTAAGGTGTGAAAGGTTATTGAAATAAACCATGAAAGGAGCCCGGACCAACCTTGGCGCATCTTGCAAGTGCGAAGCATGATGAGACTGGATCTGGTTAAACCAAACCGTTTCCCCAGTATCCGGGTGTTCTCGAAAGGCCGGCAGAACTAACCAGTACAACAGCGCACCAGACCGCTCCCACTTATAACTGAAACCCTTATGCTCCAGAAAATGTTCTACTATCTGCAATATCAAGTACGATATATTAGAGTCAACTCTTTCAAATGGCTTCCTAACAGCTGGGTGTGGTTTTATTTCTCCGCCGAGATAACAGAGTCGCAAAGCATAATTCAGCGACTTATTAAAGATTGAGGTAGATATTGGTCTAATAATGGAAAACTGTTTTCGTTCTCGAGGTTTCGCGCGGAGTACACACCTCTTCATACTATGATGTCGCGAACAAAATGTAGCGCCAGCCAACTGTTGGTAAATTTGGCTTTGCAAAAACCATTGAACACAGAGGTTCACACACAAACAAATGAACCTGACTCTCAGCCTGGGTATGTTCTTAGCATGTTCTTAAACTTTTGGCTAATCTCAGGCTCAATGTTCTGGTAAAACAGGTTCTTCTTTAAAAAAAAGAGTGCAGATCAGCAAATTTTTCAAATTCTTGAGTATTTCTATGCCGGGTCAACAACTGAACTCATGGGCTTAGCCAGGATTTTTCAAAGGAGGGGGTCACACTGTGTCACACACAGAGTACTCACCAGATTGTCACCTGAATATTGTAGGTTGTTTGCTTAAAAAAGGCTTACAAGGGGGGAGTAAAGGGCACCCCAGGACCCCCCTCCCTAGCTATGCCCATGGAACTGTCTTATAAGAAGCTCTAGATCCAAGATTTTCAGTTTCTCGCTTACGTACACACCAATTTGCGGGAAAAAAAGTCAACAGGTAACTGTAGACATCGTTTTTGCTGTTAGAATCCATCATTAATTTGTTTCCAAACTGAGGGCTAGCTTGCACCAGGCTCTCAAATATTTGGTCCGAGTAATTGCCCGCTTAGAGGCTAGTTTCTTCGCTCTTCCTCGCTCGCCCCAAATTTTTGAGAGCAAGGACCAGGCTAAATGCGGTCATGCGGTCGTCTAATTGCGACTACCAAGCATTCCAAATGCCTTTTAAAACTTTTAGGATAGAAGGGAGGTTTGTAACGAATTAAAGAAATGCACAAAGCTTGTTGGTGAAAGCAAAAGGAGAAGCCTCGATGTCTCGTGGTTCCTTGTGTTATGGGAAAACTTGGCCAGTTAATACAGTATCGTAAACAAAACAAACAAAAACCAGTGGGCAATCACGGTAACTTGCATTTACCAAACAGCAGATAACAGAAATGAGAACTTCAAACCTTTCGATCCTTCGTCATAAAAACATCTTGCCAAGGAAGGTAGGCACCAGGCCCTCTCGGTGGGGCGTAACGAACGTAACGCACCTTCTTTTTGGCGAAATTTTGAATGATCACGGGATCCAACCGAGAGAGTATTTCACTACTTTTAACCAGAGGTGTTTCACCTCCACAATACTCCCCAGGCTCTTGCTGACAAAAGAAGAGAAGCTACAAAAGAGACAAATATCGTATTGTCAGCGGGTGTATTTGACTCCTTATTTGTGAGGTCAGGAGCACGAACTTGGATCCGGGAAAGCAAAAACAAGTTAGAAAGCAATACATATTCCCGGGTCTTAACGACTAACGAGGTATATGGGATCAGGGATCAAAGGTCCGGGATCTGGGATCGAATGCATGCGACCAGAATCAGTACCTTTTAGCGGGATCATGGATCAGACTTTGCCAGTTTTTGGAGATCAGGGATCAGAATTTTTCGGCCAAAAAATGGGATCACTGACGAAAAAATATACCTCGTAATGTCCCTGATATTCAGAAAAAAAGAAAGTCGAATCAATGTTTTAATAATTTGTCTTTGTGGTGACAACACTTCAATAGAAAGTATAGTGGTGTGGACTTGCGTTACCTTAGCGGGGTACGCAGGACTGTATGCCATCTCATTATGCGGCTCGATCACGGCTTGGGCCGGTTCATCACTGGATGTGTAAGTCCCAGAATTCCTATCGAGCTCCTCCCTTTCAACTGCACCACCTTCATATGTCATCCCTTTGTAACCAAGCCCTTGACAGAGGCTCGAGAAGTCAGCGGCTGTTTTCAGGGGGAGGTTACGAAGCAATACGGCACCGTAACTTGCGAGGTTCTCATCTAGATACCTCTTGCAGCTAACGGCATGCTCAACTATGGAATGACCATTGGGGTTTTCCACCTGGACGGCGTGCGGAAACGTTTCCACTGGGGGAGACAAGACGTGCGGAAAGCCTTGACCAGTGGAGCCTGGCAGGAATTCTTTTCTCGCCAATCTTGGTGATATGCTTGGTTGTGTTTCCACTGGTTTCAGCGAGGTAAACTGTAATCCCTCCGGCCTGACTTCCGGTGCCGCTGCTGTTGTCGCGTCGGAACACGTTGAAATGGCGCTTAAAGTTGCTGGCCGGATAATGAACTTTCGAAGAGGCCTCAACAGCATGTTGCTACAGACTAAAGAGAGAAAAAGTAAAGCACTTTACCGAGACCAAGCTTTTCAATTTACTTTTGTATTACTCCAAAAGAGGATCAACATAACAACAACATTTTATATTCACATTTCTGTTACATAAACTTCATTTACTTTAAATACTTAGTAAATTAACACATAGAATGTACAATTACAATTTGAACTAATATGCATGGGCTTCACTTGCATAGCGAAAATGCCGAGTAAAGATATTGGTAACTTTTTGGAATGCCACTGATTGCCTTGCTTACGCTGTTCTTCATTCAAATGAGTGTCGCAAGTAGCCTAGTTTGCATTAGGTTTGCTTTCCTTCGTCCTGTGATTAGTTGGCAGAACGCGCACCGGTTTATCAGCCAATAGAGCGTTTTCACTCACGTGACCAGCGGCCATATTGGTTTACTAAAACAAAACAGAGTATTTGCATAAAAATAGAGTTCAATTCCCAGAGGGCTAGCCTGATACACCAATATGGCTGCCTTTCCTTTGTTTTGGTACACCAACATGGCCGCCGTGACGTGATGTGAAAACGCTCTATAACATCATTGTAAAACCAAATTGTATAATGACTTGTGTTTGCGCATTTTCTCTCGCTAGGCGCCGGCGCACATAATTGTTTCGAAATCTCATTGTGTTGTTTACGTCCGGAATGATTTATGAATTAATAGCCCGCGTAGTAAGCGTTACCGTTTGAATCAGGAGCCCATTCCTGGTGATGGGTTCCTGGTTCGAACAGATTTTACAGCATCAAGGTGACAGCATTCGATTCTAGCTGCGCGAAAACTGGGGGGAGAGCCAGAATGCTACGCAGGCTTATGCATTAATGATTTTGTCATTTCGCAGGTTTGCATTTAATTATGCATTCCTGTGAAGCCCTGAGGGCATTTCATGAACGAAAGAAACTCAAGTATACGCCACAACATCAATACTCACAAAAATACACAACAATAACTCCTGAAGGGAATCAGATTTCGGACTTACATATCAAGAAAAAAAAATTATGCGAAAAGATTATTGGGCAAGATTTCCACACAGCCCCATACATTAATTATGCATTTTGTGACTCAAACTCTATTCGATTATTATTACACAATATAGCAATAATCACTGTTTGGCTGGATTTAGCTTTGTAGTACTCGCGTTTTGGTGCCATCCTCTTAATTGTTATAAATATACCAGCACTGTTCCGATACAATCCGGCGTTTCGGAGCAGTCACAACTCCATTGTCAAGGTAGCTATGCCACAAGAAGCAAATTACAATGATGTTGGCGCGAAAGTTGACATAGTAAAGAGTACGAAAATAAAATTACGCAAATACTTTCACACGAATGAAATTAATTAATTGCTCGTTGTTTATTCTTATCTTCATTAAACCAAATCAAATCAATTATTTATTTAAGCTCGATAGCGTGAGGAGTGGTTGCCCAACCTCCCGAGCCAGGGGCTCTCTGATGTAACACACGTTCGAGCATTCCGTATCGAATTGGAATTTAGAAGTGTTACGCGCACCTGGATCCGATAAGAATTTGTATTATCAGTAAAAAAAATTGGTACCGCTTCGGAACGACAGAATTACGACTTCTAAATTGTTGTGCTAGAGTCGTGTAGCACGGCAGATCTGAGTTTGTCGAGCAGAATCGTTCTGTGGACACTTCAGACTGTGCTTCTACCGCGCCTCTATGGAACTGAAATAAGTCTCCTTGAACTAGGTTCAGCGCTAGGTTGGGGGTCATCCTTGCAGACATTGCCGATGAACAACACGCCATCGTCAAGTTGTTTTCTTTCTTTAATTCCTAGGGATTTTGCCGGAGATGTCTCATACTCCATTGACAAAGCACAGAACAACACAAACAATTTCTCTATTTTCGGTCATCGTTTCCCTAGACAGTTGTCAGTCCAATTATTTACAGAACACTGTGTAAACGTCATCTTACCTCATATGTTGGACGCTAAATCGGGGAGCTGCGCAAAGACTTACCTGCACGTATTAAGTCCCGTTTATAAAATTGCAGACCCTTCAGTGACCGTGGACACCAAACGAGTTCTTGAGCGTTCAAACTGAGAAGCGACAATTATGGTCTGTGTGCATTGGGAGTATAAGCTGCGACAAAACAACAAAACCGTAAAATCAAGCGCTATTAAATATGCATCTCAAGGTGTGTTTAATTCTCAATGCTTGAAACTTAAATAGATTTCCGGAAACGGACGTCAGGGTTGGGGTAGGGAGGAGAATGATGAGCTCATGTTCTGTAGTGTAGTTTTATTTGTTTTGCAGTGTACTATTCAAATTTCATTTTATGAAAGCTAGAATGTTTCTTCTCGATAAGTAAAGTGGACCATCGACACTTTTCTCAAGATATTTCCAGCATTGACCAGATCCATCACCTCCTCCCCCAGGATCGTTCCGGAAATCACTCAGGTGTGCAAACAATCTTCTTAGACCCGGTATGATCCGGTTTTGTCGCCGAGTAAGAAACAGGTCTTACCAAACTCTCGTATTCAGTATAAGCAGCAAAAAATTGTTGCGGTCAGTGTAAATTTCGAAACGTGATCGTTGTTTAATTGATGGCGCGCGATCATATTGTAGATGTTTATGTAGGACATCTCAAATGTTTGTTACAAAATCTGAGTTGTTAAATCTTTTCAAATAAACAACAGATCCGGATTTTTACCGCAAAAATCCGAGTTGTTCATTTTTCAATTAAACAACTCCGATTTTTATCGCAAAAATTCGAGTTGTTTAATCTCTAAAATACACAACTCGGATTTCTAACGGGCCACATGCCAAGAGCTTTGAAAAGTATCGACGCTCGAAGGATCCATGAGTAAAGATACCAAAAAACAAAACTCTTGGAAATCTAGAACTGAGCCGCAGCACTGCGGACGATGTAAAAACTTTTTCTTCTCTGTTCGTAACAATTAAGAGATGGGGAGCTGGTGAGCGCCTTCACCGTTCTGAGCACAGTCAACCACGTAGTTTAATTCCACCTTTTTCTTTTATTGCTGTTCGTCTATTGTTATGAAAGTCAGCTTTTTCTAAACCAACAGATTGTTTCATAAGTAAACTGCTAATGACAAATAAATCTGACTTTCGTATCAGAAAATAGAGGCTTCTGAGGCGACTGCCATGCTGGGGCAAATTTGAAACAATTTTCTTCCAACATAAAGTCAGCACAGCGCTTTGGTTATTTTGTTAACGCGCCTGGACAGGGCCAAGTTATTTCTCATTTACTCGCGGCCTTGTGATCTTCGAATGCAACTGAATGGCTGGCGTTGTGTTTCAACTCCCCCACCCCCCACCCCCCAAAAAATAAAATAAATCGTAATTGGGAAAACTAATTTTACAGGTCAATCTGATAGTTTGCGAGTTTGCAATATGCAGTCTAGTGGCTTATGTTGTAGATTCTGGTAAAAAGCAGCCATAGCTGGTCATCATCAGTTCGCGACGTCGGTCAAATATTGGTAATGTCAGTGCTCGCTCTTAGGCCTGTTTCAAACGTCGCGCTACTGCCGTGTCGGTCGAACAAAATTGAATTCGGCCCGGCTGTGGCACGACTTTAGCACGGCAGTGGGGTCAAACGCCGAATTTAATTTAGTCGAGTTAAAAGCTGTTGCTGTAAACATGCGTCGAACCATAACAAACTGGTTTTCCTGACTTTTAAAACGTATTTATAATTTATGAATTTCAGTTCGTGCCACTGCCGTGTAGCACGACAGACCCTGTCGAATTTAATTGCAGTGTCGAACTTAATTCTAGTTGCCGCACTGAATGGTTTCAAACGTTGCGCTACTGCCGCGCTAACGTCGAATTTAATTCCTGAACTTAGTTGGACACGGCAGTGTCGCGACGTTTGAAAAAGGCCTTAGTGTTCTCTCTGCAGGTATGGAAAATGGAACTTAGGTTTCCTGGACTTATGTTTATTTCAATTACTTGTTTAATCTTATTTACGTGAAGTGCCTGCAAACCAGATGGATTAGCTTAGTTCACTCCCACAATAAACATAATTTACAATTTATTTGATGGACCTTCCCAATGTATTGACTTCGATTTGAAATCACAAGCGCGATTTCAGACCAAAATTGCACAACACGAAGTTCAATTCAGTACCCTTTTATTACACCCATTTTGAAATCAGAGTTTTTTGTCGCTATTAAATCATTTAAGAAAACCCCGTTTGAATTTTGATAGGCTGAAAAATAGTGCGATTCGTGAATAAATTGCTCTGTTGAGAACCAATCAGATTGCAAGAATGACCAGTGATTTCAAAATGGCTGTAATAAATAAAGGAACCCGTTCAAAATGCATTGAATCCGTCTTGCATTTTGATCAATGTTAAAGTACTAAAGTGCACTGGTCGATACCCCTCGAGCAGACATCCAATTAAGTCATCTGTTAGACTTGAATGATCATCTCGCCATTACCCAAGGCTATCTGTATTTTTTAGTTTAAACGCTAAGGCGTGTCTTTTTATTAAAAGCTATACACTAGTTTATACAGAGAATCTGAACATTTAACGAGATGTGACTAGCCACAACGGAACCATATCTACACCAATCTGGACAAGACCTTAAGCTTTAACAACGAAGCAAGGGACGTGCACTTTTTTGGTCCGTTCTCCGATTCTATGCGCCTAGGTCTTCCTCATTAAGCATCCACAAGAAGCGACGCTTTCGCGGGAGACTGAAGGAAAAGTTCCTCCTTTCATGAGTCGAGACTACGTATCTTTCAAGTCAGCTGCAGCTCCACTCTTGCCCATCGCTTGCCGCTGTCGGATTCGCTCTCGCCAGTCTCCTTTGATTTCTTGAAAGTTGGGATTGTAAGCTGCTTGTCCACTGGAAGAAGAGAGTAAGCAAAGGCATAAATACAATGTGTGCTAATCGCAAACTTAAAGTGACAATGGACTATAGGATCGTGTAAAAAAGGAAACGTAACTTGTAACACGTAAACGTAACGGGATTCGCAGTCAGTTGTGGGAGACAAAAAAGTAGTCTTCACATTAGGCTCTTAAGACTTACGAGCTGCGGGCTAGAGTCGCTTGAGCCGATCAAGGAAACACCTGGGAGCAAAACTAAAACATGATATTTGTGGTAGGGGAGAATTGGGGGGTGGGGGAGGGCGGGGGGCGAAACCAGCATAATCTCTCCCAAGATTCGTCACAGTGAAAGAACACTGCGGTTAGCATACTGCTCAGTGTTACGACATTCGTACGCCAGCCTGAACTTAACAACACGTGTTTACAGAATTAAGGTTCCCTACAACTGAGCTCAATACCTCGCCATATGTTCCTTCTTCCATTCTTCTATCTGTTTAACTGGATCATTGCCCTCCTCTTCTTCTTCACTGCTGCCTATCACTGGCTCTTCCTGCTGTTTTATACTCTGCCATTTCTGAACCAGAGACGAGACTTTGCGTGCCTTGGCCGAAAGCAGCGACGAACCAACTTTGGACCCCTACAGAGCACAATAATAGAAAATCAGACCAACGAAGGGAAGATGCATGCTGATCATCAATAGGCCATTTCAGAATTACCTTAGGTCTCTTTTTCAAAGCGAGTCTAGGTGCTCATCCTTTCATATTCACACGCAAATAAAAATCATTTTCATGTGAATGATAATTGATTTGCATATGAAAGGATGACCACCTAGACAAGCTTTGAAAAAGAGGTCTGAGGTACTGAATTCGGGAATGGCCTATTAGGGACCTTACGATCCGACAACGGCAACGGCGACGTGGGACTTTTTTACTTCCGGTTGCGTATTGCGCATGAGTAGATTTCTGAGACGGCGGTGTCCCCTCTCGCGCGGACGTCGAGAAGCCTTGTTTGACGTTGTACGAAAACGTGGGATTAACCAGACCGAAGCATGGCAAAGGAATCAAGGTAAAAACGAAACTTTGCGGCTAAATTTAAAGAAAATTAGTTTGTATGATATGTCTGGAACGAACAGAGCGTGGAGTCTTTTGTACACGACCACAAACTGAATGGAGAGAGATTCGATTTATTTTGCTTTGTTTCTCAGTGTTTGTGATTGTACTTTACTTGCTCTCGTTGAGCTATCTTATAAGTTACTTTTCTTTTTTTTCTCAGTCGAAAAAAGAGAGCAATTAAGCAAAATTTTTATTTGGTTTTACTAGAAAAAAGTAGAGAGATTTTGTCGGCAAGTCGCAACGGTACAAGATTCGACTCTTATTCAAACTGTATTAAATTTGTTTTCATTCATGATCAGCTAATTTTCACTTACAAACGTAGGCTAAGCTTATTTTACAAGGAACTAGCTGGCTGGGTTTAACAGTTCTATCGACAAATTCCTGACTACCTGAAATATTGCTATCTTTATAACCGAATCAAAAGCAAATAAAAAACAGAGATGTTCACATTCCATGGCCAGTTCCTAATTTTAAAATAGGAATTATTTTACAAAATCTGAGATTTATATGTATTTTGCTCGCGAATGCTACAAATTTTTCTAGTAATTATATTGTATGTTTCCTTCATTCGAAAGCCAAAGGAGAGCTATCATGTATTTTTTCATGACCATTTCTTATCTGTCAACAAGTTCAGCTAAATTTTTTCTTGGAAGACTATAATACATGTAAGGAGAAAAAAGTCAGAGTTCAATTTGCACATGATAATTTTATTGATAACAAATTTTGCTGATATACGTATATTTCTTCCTCATGAAGTAATTTTGTTGCACTGCACTTTCAGTCAATCAATGAAATGGACTGAAGAACACGAACTGCTTATGTTGAGGGAATTGATGCTTTTGCAGCCATGGCTGCACAAGAAAGGAACCAGTGAGAGAGGAGATGATTGGGAGAAGCTGGCAGTATCCTTAAATGCTATTCCTCATCCCCAATTCCGTGTTACTCAACGGTCTGTTCGTGACCACTATTCTACAATGGAAAAGAGAAGAAGGAAAAAAGTCAGGGAAGAAGACAGAGCCTCAGGTATTGCCCCTGAAGAGGACAACGAACTAGATCAATTGTTGGATGAAACCATTGAACTCTTTGATGAGTCTGACAAAATCACAGATCAAAAAAAGAAGAACCAGGAAGAAGAAGCAAAGAAAGCAGAGGAAATGCGGAAGAGATCATTGGAAACTTTTAAAGATAGTGCAAAAAGGAATGCCGATGAACAGCAAGGAGCAAGACCGAAAAAGAGTAGAGCTAGTGGTGCAAACACTCTGGCTTACCTGAAAGATAGGGCAAAAGTAGAAGCTACTTTGAAGCGTGATGAATTGGAGATAAAAAGGCAAGAGTTAGCACTGCAAGCAAGGGAGCAGGAAGGAAGACAACAGCAGTTTGATATGATGAACAAGCAAACTAGAGATATTCAGCAGCTTCAGCAGCAGCAAATGCAGCAGTTTATGCAAATGAATGCAAACATGATGCAACAGCACCAGCAACAAACCCTTGCACTTATGGAGCTAATGAAAAAGTTTGCTGATAAGTGATGCTGATCAATCTATGCAAGAGGTCATTTAAATGCACAAAAAGTTTACATTTTTATTAACTTGAGAACATTTTTAAGGAAGTGAAAAATTAAAGAATTTTAGTAATTTTTATTGGTTTACATACATAACTGTGAAGGAAATGTTGCTTAATATTACTATCCTTTGAAAGCCACTGACATGTTATGTGACATGACATGTTATGACAGTACCAAAACCCTGTTTTTACGGTGGTTAGGGCTGAAGGAACTGGGACTGAGCCTTTATTAAGGCAATAGGGCTTATCGAACTATAGAATTGCATTACTCTCTGTAAACATGCTCACCATTATTTGTTCTCATTAAATGTTTTGTTTGGTGGCATTTACTTCACTTTAATTCCAATATGTTAGCCTTTCTGAAATGTATAATTTTTTAATTAAAAGCAGTTCAGTTTTCCAAAGGAAAAGTGTTTGGCAGACTTAGTGAAAATAATCCCCAATTTCTGGGGGAGAAACATCAAAGTAGTCTGATGTGGTGGATCCATAACAACAAACACGAGCATTGTGAAGAAGGGCACATGTCACATACATTTTGCCAACAGCACTTAAACTTATTTTCAAGTTTTTTTTAAAGTCCAGAAATTTAAAATAATTTATTATATCACCAAAAATCCATTCAACAGAAACTCTAACTTCACTCATAGATTCATTCCATGTATGCTGTATGGGAGTTAGTCCAGCTCCTCGAAAAGGTCCTTGCAGATGTAGGCGAAGGGGATATGCTGGATCTCCATAAATACATAGGGGGGCCCCATTTGTGTCCACCGAAAATCGTTGCAATTGGTTTAACACTCCAGATCTAGCTAACATTCCACTATCATGTCTCTTTCCCTCGACAGGCCCAAATAGGTTGGCAACAAGACCACTGGGTGCTGCAATAGATTGAAACTTTATAGCATGGACTTTTTTGTGGCCATTGTATAAGCACTTTTGGTTTTGTCCTGGTCGGCAAATGGGCCTCACAGTACCATCAACAAACCCCCAACAGTTGTCAAGAGCAGCTCCCCTGTTGTGAACTGCAGCAGCAAACTCCTCTAAATGATTGGGGCTTAACCAATCCTGGTTCAAATCAGTAAGAAGGCGGTTCCATGTTTGATACAACTCGTTCATAACAGCATTTGAGATCATACACAGTTGTGGTTCCGGCCTTCCAAATCTGGGTATCATGTCTACGTATCTACAGGGATAGGCAAATCTTTTTAGAAAAATACACAATGCCTCAACCATGTCGACATTTACACCATTGTAGCAAACTATTCGATCCGGTAAAGTCAATAAATCTGCCAAGTTGTAGATGTAATTCTTGTAAAATCTAAACTCAGTTTTACATTCATCATCTGTCATCTTGTCGAGGTCGAAGCGCTCGTAGTTTGTGTAGGGTAAATCCGGATTTTTAGGCTTGTGTAAATCGTAGAGTAGCACGAATTCTTCAGCGTTAATCAAACGGGAAGCATGAGCCAGGAGAATGGTGTCACGAAACTTAGGCATAGTTTTGAAAAAACTTTCGTTGACATCCATGGCCGTCGTCAACGTTCTCGCTCGTAAAATTCGTAATCTCAATTTTGGCGGGAACGCCAACAGGACGTAGCCCTGCTCGACCCAGACCTCTCACGTTGCCGTTGCCGTCGCCGTTGTCGGATCGTAAGGTCCCTATTATTGCACGACAGCGAGTTGCCGGGATACACTCTTTTTTTATACAAGAACCTTTTATATAAGAACGTTGAAGCTGAGATTAAACCGCAAAATTTTATGAACATGCAAAGAACACACTCAGGCTGAGAGTCGGTCTTTATTTTTCTTCTTTGTTTTTGTCACGTTGTCTGCCTCCGTGTTCAATGTTATTTGAAAAGCCAAATTTACCAAGAGCTGGCTGGCGCGACATCTTATTCGCGGCATTAGATCAAGCCGCACAAGCAAACAATGCACTTTGATCGGTTTCCTGGTGGGGTCCGCGTTGATTTAATGAAATACTATAGACCACTTTCAAAATGGCCGCCGATAATATTGTTCTTTTGTATCTATGTTAATTAGACTTACTCGCCTCATTTTAGTGCAAACATTCTTTTGTATTTTGCACATAGCAGCGAGGTTAGAAAGGCTTATCAGCATTAAAACAAAAGAATATTTTATTTGGCCGCCATTATGAAAGAGGACTATGCCCTGTAACTTAAGAACGTCTGAAGAACATTTTCAGGCTCAAATCGCGATTTCTATCGCGTTGATGGCTAATGAGGGCGAGGGCGAATAATCTAATTGTTGTAGTATAAATCTACTAGTCGTTCAAAGCTAATCAAGTACATTCTCTAAATTCTCCCCGGAAACAGTTTGAAAACGCGAAGAAGCGCCCGCCATTTTGTTGACAAACGCTACTATCACAGAAAAGATAGCGAGTAGCATAGCCAATCAGAGACCGGCATTCGTGATAGAACGCTGGTAGGTTTATACTAAAAGACGATAGACAACGAGCTCGCTCACATGATATTTATCCTATTAGCTCGAGTCTTAAAATACATTCAAGGAATGTTGCTTTGAATTTGGGGGTACAACTGAGTAGTAAGCCAGCGCTCCAAGCTGCGACCATTTTGTTCGCCATGGCGAGTGGAAAAAATATTTGGCGACTAAAATTCTGGCGAAAGTCGACCATTTTACAATTGAAGGTCGCCAAAAGACGACTTTTTGGAAAACGTGAGCTTGGAGCGCTGTAAACCGGCTTAGTCTCCGTCAATACTTCTCTCTTTCCCTTTTTTTCTCCACAATTCATTTTGCAATAACGAACAGGACACGATCTCGTGGCTGCAGTTTCTCACGCATGGCATACTTGCTGTTATTACTCAGCACATTGTGGCGATCTCTAAACATCGTCAGAGCGATCTCAGTAAATGCTGCGATATTTCAGTTCGTGTCGCGGAGAAACATAGGGGCTTTTCAAACTTTTCCGCAACAAATTCAGCTAACTGTGCTTTCACCCTTAAACGCTAAGATCAAAATTTAAATTCTGATTTGTTGCCCCTACACTTTTCCTTTCGAAGTAGTAGGGAGAAATTGTTAAAATATCAAGCAAATTCATCTTGTGTGATCCTGTCCTTAATTCTCGTGACCATTCTGTTTTATAAAGCATGGATATTACAAGGAGAAATTTGATGCTGATCACTCTTAGGGTTGACAGTTATCTTCGTCAATCTTGCGGAATATTCCCTTACTTTAGCTCACTTAGGCTACGGCCTGGTCGGCTAAGTGTTAGGCGATAATCCGAGCGATTTTGCAGGAAGTTGCGAAAGAAACTAAAGCTATAAACCTAACCTTTTTCTTCTTTTTGACTTTAGTTTTGGTTCCTGTTCCCGCGGGAGAAGGCACTCCAACATCTGATACGTCCTGTAAACAACATATCAAACGTGTTTAATTACTGTAAAAGCTATGACAAAAAAGATTGGTCACATCGACTCCTTATTCGAAGTCAGTGCCAGTGTTTCAGATAACTTTCAGGATCACGGAAGATTTTTAAGAGGTCAACAGACATGGATCACCCCAAATTTTCTTCTCAACAACTCAGTGCGTCGGATAAGGGAGACAGCTTTCTCCGTCGGGTTTTTGACTCAAGAACCCGCTTTTATCTTGAACACTGCGTTATTGGGTGCTTCTTTTGTGGTCTCTTTGGTCGTCCAAATTGCGTAAACATTTCTAAATGCACAGGGGCTTGGAATTCTCTCCCAACTGGGCGATGTTACGCTCTCAGCCACTGTACGCTTGAAAAGAAGATTCAGTGTACACAGGTAAAATAATTCCACTCCACCTTCTGCCATCACACGCCTTTATGATCTTGAGAGCAGATCTCCGCGTAAGTCTTCGTGGTTTCTGGTTGTTTACTCGCCACTCTTATTCACAGTCTGAAGTGCTCGACCTTAACTTTATAACAACCTAATACATAGACTAGGAGTCTAAAATATACTAGCCAAATGGTGTCATTTGTGGCCAAGAATCGATTGTCTGTTAATTAATACCAATATTGTGATTACCAAGCTTGTATCAGAGAAATTTTTTCCTTTCTTTTTTGGGATTCGATTGAATTTCTCTTCACAAATACTACCTCCAAAACCTCTTCCATTACAAGTAGCCCAGTGGCAACTGAAGTGGTTCTCAAATTTTACCAGCCCGAACCAAATTTCCACTCGTCCTGGGCTAGTGGACTACTGCTAAGGTCGAACACTGGCAGTTAACTATGGAGATGATAATAAAACACTGAAACAACTTGGGTATTTATGGCTTACAACACGAACCTGTATCTGTGACCCAGTACTTTGTACAACCGCTGCGGTCACAAGGGAACGGGGAGGGCTGGCCGGAGCAGTATCCAAGTCCGAGTAATCAACAAGAGATCGAGGCAAAGGTGCGGGCTTTGTTACCTGGGTAGCAACCGTGGGCTGTCCACTGACAAATGGTGAAGTGGTCCTTGACACCACGGGGAGTGTACTTGTTGGCATGTCCTCCCCAGGGGGAGGGGGTGGAGCTTCTGAAGGCTCTGGGGGTGGGGGTGGAGGTACAGAAGATTCCACTGGGGGGAGTGGAGGAAGGTCGTCTGTTCCTATGTCATTCAACAATTTTGTTACCAACATGAAGTGATAGTGCAGTGATACTATGGCTTTTTTCATCACTCGTCATTCTGGCCAACAGTTTTTAAAAGTGCACCTAGCCCCAAAATATTTTTTGCCGCTAAAATAAATCTTTGCACCTATTCGAAACACATTGTGTCTTTTACTTTTCTGTTCTTCTAAACCTTGACGTTTTACAGGCTGTAAAAGTTAAGAAATGTAATCATCTGTCAGACGACCGAGCTAGTGCGGGGCGAGGGTCTATTCGTGATCTGACGTCAAAAACTGACTGCGCTGCGGTGCAAAGCAGTTCGTGACGTCAAATCATGAATAGATCCATGCCCCTTTCGACTCCGTCGTGCACAAATTGATGCTTCGTTTCCATAAGTTTTGAAGCCCAAAAAAAAAATCCAAAACTGGAAATAAATACTAACTGTTTTTGGAATAGTTCCAACCTTTAATATTAGAAGGAAAAATAGTTTGGGGTCAGGTGCCCCTAAATAAAACACACACAAACAACATACCTGGGGGTGGGGGTGGGGATTCTTCGACTGCTGGTAAATATGACGACGCGGTGAATGGAATAGCTTCGGATCCATCTTCGGTTCCAGGGACGGGTGGATTAACAAATGATTCTGAAATAATTCAACACAGAGTGAGTAACATTCTGACTAGCTCTACCAGTCGGCAATAATTACACAAAAACCAACAATTCGCCCCAGCGTTACTCTGCGAAAAAAGTTGTCCCTCGATGATACCAGCCACAAGGATCCAAATGCTCGAAGGGGGTCCAAATCCGCTAACAAATTTAGACCCCCAGGGGTCCAGATCCACTAGCGGATTTAGACCGAGGAGTCCAAACGTAGGGAAGGGGGTATTCAAATCCTCAAGCCCTCCGGCTCCGCAGGCTACTCCAGTGAACACTTGTCCACCAGTCGAATTCTAAGCTGCACAGGACTGACAACTGTACAGAAACAAACTTTTTGAAAACGTTCAGCTCCAGAGCACTGCATTCTGCTCTCCAACAAACTGCACCAGCTCACCTGTTCTCACTGAGGATGTCACTACTGCTGCACTGGCTACGGCAACTGGCATCACAGCTGCTTGAACCATAGGTACATAGGCCGCTGAGGGTAGATAACAGAAAAAACTGGTATAAACTGATACACTATACAGTGTAGAGCAGATGCCGTATGAGCAAACTACCTTGCTGTACAAATGAACCCTTGAAGCCTCAACAATGACAAGCATTATATTTCTCCTCATAAGATCAACCCCCCCCCCCCCCTCCCTTATGTCTACGTCGGTGGATCCGCCACTGCATTTCCTGTTTCCTCAAAGTGCTAGAAGTTGACCGTGATTCTTTCTTCATGTGAATGGAGGAGTGAAACAACATCATGCAAATTTATTGTAAAAATGAAGTTAGACTGGACAGCTCTACTGTTCAGCAAATCCAGCCACATAAGGTTAACTCTGTGCACACACATCATGCTATTTTACTCCTGCAACAACCCCCAAGCGGGCAGAGAAAAGGTGCTCCACCTCACCTGGATAGCTCCATACAGGGACACCACCCTGGTCGCTGGTTCCTGATGCAACTGACATCTGTGTGGGTACCTCTTCAGATGGTGCGTCTACTTCCATGTCATCGTCACACTCCTCCGAGGGGAACTCCCACTGCGAGTCGCCTGTTACTTTGTTCGTGTAGTAATAACGCTTGTGTGTCCTGACAAAGGGAAACAAAAAGGACAAACAATGGCAGAATGAGGACCGGCACACCATAAGAGTTCCTCTATCTTACACAACAGCTGGTGAGCACCTATATTGAATATTGACAGTCATCTTTGGCAGTGATTTTTGTTGTTTTTGGTTGATTTACCAGTGCCACAAAAAATGTTTGATTTTCTCAAGAGTGAACATTCCATCTAAAATGACAATGCTTGGAAATCCCCTCGGGAGTGGGGGTCACCACCTCTTCCTTTAACATGTACAATAGGACAGTTTTCTGTAAAGAGATCTTCACAAGAGAAGTGTTCACATGAAAAAATGGGTACACCTGAGGTGTGCACATTACATTCACACTCGGTCATTGATGCGGCTCCAAGAGAGGTGAGGTGTCTAAAGAGAGAACAGTTCCCACTTTTGAAAGGTACTCCACGATGATGACTTCATTACACAATAACAGTGCTCAGCCCAATTTCTTTGCTACAGTAATTGATCCTTGAAATCTCATGACAATAGAGTCAAGAATCCATTATCAAAGATACAAATACAATTATCACAACAATAATGTAATTAAAGCATCAAGGAGTACAAGGTGTTTATAGGTACAGCTTCACTGACCTTGCTTAAGTCCGACTTTGTTTCTTGCCTTGCACTGTTTCTCTTGCTCTGATGACAGTAGCTATCACAAACGCTGCGACACGAGTCCAGTATCCAGACGTGCCATGGGAATCCCAGGCCACAATTACAGAGACAGAAGATGGACATGCACAGACAGATAGACAGTGACCGACACACAGACAAAACAGAGATACACACACTAAACACAAAGATTACTCACAAGCTTTGATTGGAAAAAATGTGTACACGTATGCTGCATGAGAGTTCACTACATAAAATTTTCCACTATTTGCCACTCCTCTCGTTGAAGAGCTGATCAGAATGTTTCAGGCAGAAGATTTCATGCAATTTTTTCAAACTATTAGCAAGAAAAAATTAACAACTATCCAAATCTTCATTTTCAATATGTAATAAAAAATGTTTCAAGTTATGCAGAACTGGTGTCCACCAGTGTTAATTTGTGTTATTTCGATCCTATGACATTGCCCAATAAGGGATAAGTCATCCAGTCAATTTGGGATTTTGAGGACATGGTTCAATATTGAACCTTTTTTTTTCCAATCCCACAAGAATTTGTAAAAGAGAGCATATAAAAACATTAGGAAAGTAATTAGAATGTTTTTGGACCTTATACAATGGAACAAGGGGAAATAATACCAAATAATCATGACAGGACATTTAAATAAAAGGAACAGACTCATCTCCTAACATTTCCACAAGCCACAAAAACATAATATGCATTTGAACACACAGAGATCACATATACAAGTGATAACAGTAGTGGTTTTATATTTCCTGGACATCATAACACCAATGAACTTGTTAAGAGAGGATGAGGAGCCCAAAAGAAATATTCGCAAACAATCCATAATGAGTCAGACAACTTGAAAGCAGTACAAGTTTGTCATTTGCTCACAGTTCATTATGACTGATCCATGCCTGTCATTCCAAACAGGCCAGATTATCCCCCCTGGCAAAACACATGACTGATACAGTACCTGTCCCAATGGCACGTCCAGTCAGGGGGGGCAGCCGACTCCTCATACTGCTTGAGCTGATTGTCTGCTTCATAGAGTTTGTGGACCAAGTGCTGACTGTCCAGGGCACCCTCTCGCCAGTCACTGATTCGCGTCTACCAAGAAAAATAGCAATGAGATCGGGACCAAAAACATGGTTACTCTTTTTCGCTCAACAAGCATCTACATCATAATATTCTACAAAAAATGAACAAATTTTGATGGTGCAGCTGTCATCATCAGTGTAACCAGAATGTATTTGCTTCAAAGCTTTAAATATTATCAGACTCACTTGCAACAATTTACTTACAATGACAGATTTACCATCTATTAAGCATTTGAAAAATCTAAAACCGTTGTTGCTGTTTGTTTTTCTTTTGTAATGTTTCAGTGTACCTACTTCTGCCTTGATCATTTGGATCAATCATTAATATTATCCTTACAAAGTCAACACTTGATCCAGGGGTTTCATTAGAAGCCGGCAACAGGCGAAAATCGCTGCCTAGTTTGTCAGAATTTACCTCTCATCGCCGCCTACTTTGTCTAGATTTTACTAAAATTATTAAAAAAAATTAATCAGGTCGTCGCTTACTTTAGCAAGCTCAGACGGCTATTTCAAAACTTATTGAAACCCCTGTTGATCACAAACAAAGATAATAAAGAGGTGGATCACTCAAGATAAAAATAATAATCGCTGTGATTATGGACATTCTCCCAATAAGTGTGATGAGAAATAAATGGAGAATACCACACATGAGAAAATATGAGCACATCAATTTTATTTTGGTTTAGAACTTGATGGAAACAGAGAGTGGGAACTTTATCACTAAAGAAATGTGTTTTTGTAAGGCTCCATTAACTTGTAGACAACTGAGTGTTGCGATTTGCAGTGAAATGTGATCCAGAGACAACACTGACACATCTCACTGCTATGTGCATAGAGGTATTGGTGGGACAGTTGCCCCTGACCCATACAAAACAAGAAGTAATAAATGCAAATTAACATCATTTTACATGTAATTCTTTTTCACTAAAAACAGGTTGCATACCTCCATTTCAATGAGGAGAATCTTTAAACTGGACATGCCCTTTCGAGAAACCTCCAGAAAATTCAGCTTGTTGGTGAGAACTGATGTCAACTCCATGATCTGCAGCTGTGAATGAATCATGCACTTAGGCTATCGCACACTGGCACAACCACATTTATCAGTTTAGGTGAACCCAGTGAGAAAAACCAGAGAGTCAAGACAACATTCCATGTGGTCTACATGTAGTTTACAAGGATTTTGGCTCTTTGTCAAAGTGCTTAACTAAAGGCTAGTTGACATGACTGTATAGGAAAATCACCAGATGTTAATGGAAGACACCATTTTATTTGTGAGGGGGGGGGGGGGGGGGGGACTGGAGCCATGCAATTTAGAGGATTGGTAATCAGCTAAAACAATCACTGATGTCCTGGACCATACAAAATTGAGTGTTCATATGTCAGGAATGATCGCCAACCATCACAGAAATCTGGGATGTGTGGGATGTCTGATTTTCCTGATTGGTCTCTGACCATCCCAAACAACTGGGGATGTCTACAACTTCCAGTTTTCATTAGTCAGGATAATCTGGGACAGTTGGGAAACAGTGGAATCTCCAATTATCTGGGTTTTACCCGACACATGAAAACTAGCTTTAAGCAGATCAATTAATTGTCAGCACACAAGCGAGGTTGTGACAGATTGATCTCTGATCAAATCAACCAATGACAATAAGGTCCCATTTATTCTGATAAGCTTTGTACAAACACTGGGTTAACTAGATGACATTTGAGACACAAGCATGATGGAAGTAGTGAAATTGGAAATGATGAGGGCTGGTATTTTAAATGCAGTGAAAATCATGACGCAAAAGGTATTGAAAAAAGTAATATATAAAAATTACAAAACGGAAGTGATAATTTTAAAATTGAATAAATAATATTGTTATGAAATTCAAACATGAACTTGATAAAATTAATTAGTGACTTTTCAAAACACATTGATTATCATTGGATCAAAAAGCTATGGTATGAAAGATTTGCAAAATCCATAGAGTAACGAACAATGGCCAGATTGATGCTATCTTACCCTGAAATCTTCTTCTGCATCATACGTTGGCTTCTTTTCCTCTAAAAGGAAAGAAAGAAGCATTAATCGTATCCCATCATCATTAAGCCACTTAAACCTTTAACCCCAAGTGAGCAATTTTATCCAGCTCAAAATAATGTTGTAAGAGAAAAGTAAGTGATCAACAAGTAACAAAGGTCTTCATTGTTTAACAAATTCTCCTCATCATTACCATAGAAAATGTATGGAGGACTGTGTTGAGAATATACATGTTGATATTACAACTTAGAGGGTTACCTAAACTTAACAACATTTGCGTAAACTACATTATAGAGTAGAGTTCTGGTGTCCAAGTTCAATCTCTGTCGTGTTTCCACAATGGAGTGTCCTCTCTTGGCCAACGCCATCTCCACTCAGTTACTTATAATCTTCACCCATCGGATATCTAGGATTCCGCTTTTCATGCAACTCTGACTTTGATCATAACAGAAATAAGACGGCTCTCCAGGGCTGTCACTAATTTCTGAATTAGGTGGGATATACAAAAAATAGCCGGGGATTCGAGTTGCAGTAGTGAAGTCAACATCTTGGTTTTCTATCAAAGTAGCTGGGGATATACCTCAAAATACAAAAAGAAAATCCCTGGCCCCTGGTCCCTGGCCCTTAATGACAGCCCTGGCTCTCAAAACATTTGGTGATCTCTCTGCTAATGTTGAATTTTTCCACCTAACTCCAATTTTAACATGTTACCAAACTAAAGTTTGAACTTTTCATTACCACTGAGCTACAACCGATAAAGAACTACTTTTCCTGATTCCCAGAGAAAGATCTTAAAAGAAAGTCAATTGCACATAACAACTACCTATCACTGGTTTTTCTTCTTTTTTCTCTCCTGTAGCAGCAGTTTTCAGATGTTTGAAGACTTCAGGTGGTAACAAAGGCTTATCTTCAGAATCCTGATCTTTATCCTTTACATTCTCATCTTCATCTTCATCTTCATCTTCATCTTCACCTTCCTCAGACAAGTCCTTGCCTCGCTCATCCAGAACCTCCTGCTTTCCTTTCTCGTAAGTGTCTAATAATAGAAAGAGAATAACCTACACCTTCAGTTCAATATGATTTGTGGCAGGTGTATGCCCCTGTGATAGTATGCAGCTGTGGTAATCAAAGAAGCCATTTTTAATTAAGAGTTTTCCAAGTATTTGTTGAGCAACATGGCCAAGCAGCCAGCGACTCAATGACTCACAACCACCAGAGCTCCGACAGTAGCCACCTTTTATTCGAAGCCCTGAATGACCATCTATAAAACCATGTCAGGTTAATCAAGCTTTAAATATTAAATGATCAATGTTGTTGTCCCAAGATATACTTCCACTATAACAACATGCTCAGAGCTGTCAGACAATTGCCAATCAATCTCTGTTTATAGAATATATTGCACAATTCCTGTGAGAACTAAAAAATTGTGCTCGCTATTTTTTCAAAGATTAGGACAGTTTACTGCCAGAAAACTAGTTTAAGTGCATCACCACAAACAGCAGTCTGACTGACCTTCCAACAGCTGAGCAGCAAAGTCATCATCAGAGTCATCGGATTCAACTTCCACAAGCTTTCGCTTCTTTGCTGGGACTTCTTCATCATCAGCAGTTGTCTCAGATTTCCATGCAGACACCTTGTTTTTCTCTGACAACTCAGCATCTTTTTCCTTATCCTCCCAAGAATCGACTACTTGAAAGCCATCCAGTTCATTATCACTGTTACTCTTTGAGTTTGCTTCTCTGCTTTCATCATCAGATGCATCCTCTGCTTGTTCCTCACTTTGTAAACCTGAGAAAGAACATCATATTTATGTAACATAATTTTCAAGTGAAGAATGATCGTCGCAGTTTTGATGGCAATTTTTGCGATTGCGTAAAGAACCCTGAAAAGAAAAAAATCAGGACTTCAATGAGGCTTGAAGCCGTGACCTCACGATTCTGGTGCGATACTCTACCAACTGAGCTATGAAGCCACTGACGTTGGGAGCAGGTCAATTTTGGGTTCATATGTTCCCATGAAAGATATGTAAGCGAATGATGCATATCAAAGAAATCATATGTGAACTGCGGATATGAAATCAAGTGAAGAATGATCGTCGAAATTATGATTGTCGTAGTTATGCATCATTCACTTGATTTCATATCCGCAGTTCACATATGATTTCTTTGATATGCATCATTCACTTAACATAATTTTGTTGTACTAGTACTCTTATAAAGGTGACTAAAAGTAATTAATGTCACTATAGGGTTCAAACAGGCCTCTAAAATGAGTTGATAGGAGCAGGGATGTATTAGGGGCCAGGGATTTCACCTGGTTACATTCATAGAAAAACAACAATAACAAAGCTAAAAAAGTTTGAAGTTTTTATTGAGGAGCTCCTGGAAACTGTTTTCCATATAAAGGGTTTTTATTCAGCGCTTGCCCACTTGCCAATGCAAGTGTCAAGCCTGCTGGGCGAGTGGAAATTGTAGGTCACTCGCCCGGGTTGGCGGGTGAAATTGTCATTTCAACTATACAGACAGCAACTTGTGTAGAGTGTTTGTTTTCATCACCTTTATTTGCATCGCTGTCTTCAACTTCTTGAAACCCTTGTTCCACTTCTTCAGGATCCTTGGGTTGAGGAATGCTCAATGCACTGCTATCATCTGCTGTTTGCGTATCAGGTAGAGCAGATACAAGTTCAGGGGGGTGCCACTGAACTTCATTTGTTTCAACATTCCAGTAGTAATAGCAGTTGGTGTTTTCATCTAGGCATGCCTGCCATGGGTACATATCAGCTGTGAAAAATCATCAAATGTTAATCAACATCATCATTACCCTCAAGGATATGCTCTAATAAAAGAAGTTGAGTGCCCAAAATCTTTAAACCCTTGAAATCCAGGGCACCCAGCATATACATTTGCTACAAACACTAATATTTCCTGATTGCCCAAAGGCAAAAATAAGTTGTCAGGGGTGACCAAGCACCACTAGAGCACAGTCCTGACACTAATAAAGTTTTGAAGTCGGTAGCTTTATTGTTAAAGTAGGACTAAAGCAGGGTTGCCACTCATTAGGATAGCAACAATTCGCTGACATTTCCCTGAATTTTCACCGACCACAAACCAATTCTCACTAACCATCCACAAATCCATGAAAAAAATGGAGCCAACAATGAAGAAACAGAAATCAGTAATTCATCTGCAGGAATTCTTTAAAACAAGGAATCTCAATAGCCAGCCAGAAGTAAACTTCTCTGACTTTTTAAGGCTTTTAGGTAGAAGTTAGAATTTCCCTGACTTGATACACAATTCCCTGACTTTTCCCTGACCTTGAAAAAATCTGTTTTTCCCTGATTTTTCCCTGATCGTGGCAACCATGTTAAGAAGCAGAGGAATATCCCACCAGAGTAGCCGGCCAGGAAAAGGCCTGTTAGAGTTAGTTAAGAGGAAGTTAAAGGTAATTTCAAATTTGCTGGCTTCCGGCTACTTCTGACAACCCTAGCATTTTGATTTGGTTACTTTCTTCACACTTATAAACTCTTGTTAAAGGAGCTTCGTCATGGGATTTTCACTGTTTTCAGAACAATCTACACAGAAATACTACTTAAAGACTATTACTCATGCCAAAAGATTCCTTGAAATGTAGGAGAAAGATATCAATCACTTTTTTGCAGGAAAAGTCATCCACAGCATATTTTTGGCCATGGCTTCAAGATGAGAATTTGAAAAAAAATAATTTACACTAAACTTTTCAAAATGCAATCCGTTTCCAACGTTGGCATCCATAACAGAAGAAGACAGTATTTAGATTCACTGCACTAACAATTAAATCTTAAGTTAGCAAACTGCATCAGGTTTCCCTGATTTCAAGACATCTTACAACATTTTACAGTGAACCAAAAAAGCACGACAGAGCTCCTTTAAATTTACTTCAATCCTTATCACTTGTGCATAATAGATACCTGCATTGCTACTATAGTCTTCCCCTTGCTCATAACCGTCTGCTGATGAAATTGCAGGCTGCTCATCGCCTGTGGTGGAACTCACGGCCTCCTCTGGTTGTCTATTTACAGATCCATCATCTGCTGTACTAGTCGTGTCTGCATCAATTGATGCAATTTCCTGTTATACAGATTCCAAAATAAGCAAGGACAATGTATAATTTGGAAGATGTGAGGGCTCATCTTCAGTCATCCATCTGCAGTTCTGAATACTATTTTGATTCATATGAATTCACATTATTTTAACAATGCATTCACTAGCTTGAAGGTAGGTTCATAACTGAGAAAGAGACTCCAGTACACAGTAAAAATAACTTTATACTATCACTTAAAGAATGTTGCCAAAAGGTAACTAAAAAATACTTGAGCTGTGAGCTCCAGAAATTCCATGAATTTTCCTTACACTAAAGAAGTCAGCTAGTTTGGCATCAATTTCAGAGTGTGGTCCCAATGACGATGTACTGGGGACGGCAGATTGTTCTTCAAGATTTGCAGTGCCATTTTGATTGTCTGTGTCATCATAGCATTTTTCAGCTTCTGCAAGACAAATAGCTTATTTATTGGGCATGTGTTTCAATGAAGTGTACATGTGTTCATTATTCATTTCATTTCAATACTGCAAATTTGATGTCTCACAAGCAAATTTAAATTGAAAAACTATTAATGAATCATTATCCACTCCAGCGATTTAGTTAAACCTAGAAAGCAACTTCATTTAATGGAATAATTATTCCAAGAATACAAAGATCAGATAACATGTCAAACAGCTACATGTAGAAGTGTCTGCACAGTCTGTCTGTGCTTCAGTTAGATCTAAGTACTGTGCACCTCTCGTACCTTCCTCATCACTGTGATCAGCATATGATCCAAGTAAACCGATACCTAAACACAATGAAAATGATGTATGAGCAGACTGACAGATAAAGATACTTAATACAGGGTTGTCAAAGGAGAATCTAAAAGAGGAGATGGCACTCAGGCGGTAACAACACCATTTCCCCCCTAAATCTTCCATTTTTACCAGTGAATTGTAGCCACAGAAACAAGGAATGTAGCCAGCAATATTGCCAGTCACTGGTGCTTTTTTGATGACCCTGTTAAAGGTCACTGATGAATCTTAAAAAGAGAGCATTAACAATCAACTCTACAAACTCACAATAAGTTGTTGTTTTTTTTTTATATATACTCGATCAGACACTCCTCAAGGAAACGTAAAAATTACCTGTGATACTATTGGGGTTGATTGCTCTTGTAGTCCCACTACTAGTAGGACCTACAAACAAAAAATAGTAAATATATGAGCATCCTTTCACTTTATGCAGAGAAGAGTGATAACGGCTGGTAATTGAAAAGAGGGCTGTGCTCTAGTCGAACCCAATCACCCCTGGTGACTTACTTTTGCCTTTGGGCAACCAGGAAATATTAGTTTTTGCACCAAATTTATATGCTGGGTAACCTAGATTTCAAGGGTTTAGAGATTTCGGGCACTCTGAAACCACTTTTCTTACAGCACAGTTTTGGAAAAGGAAACTCCAGTAGTGTGTTATAAGAAATACCATCATTCTTATGTGTAACAAAACAAATATACCGCACAAAAAGTTCAAATTGTACATGCAGGAAGTGGTGGGATATTACCATAAAAGCTGTAACCAAAATTAATTTATTGCACTAAACAAATTTTAAAGTTGGTTAAAGTATGCCTTTCTGGGAATTAAGCTTTTACATGTTAAGATTAAATCTGTTCAAAATGGATTTTATTAATTTCTTTGTTTATTTATTTAAAAATACTTTAGACCTTTAAAGTAGATATTTAAAGATTTTTGTCTTAATTATAAATTGTAAAATGCAATTTTGATCATACTTAAAATGAATGTAAATTTGTACATAATTATTACTAATACTCTGAATTCCTTAATAAAGGCAAATGTGTGAGAATTGAAAAGTGTGGTTTTCCACTGGCTGAGGAACAAAAGGGGAAAACCTTTTTCTGACACACAACTAGGAGTATGGGTTCGAGTTTGTGGGAGGGTCTTCAGGTCACATGATGTTGAGGGTTCAGTTTGTTTGTTACCATCGGCCATTTTGGCATGGCTACCAGTTGTGTGTGAGAAGAAACTGATTTTAATTAGCAAATAAGCACTTCTATGTAACTGTTTACAAGTGTAACATACCTTCTCCAACTTCTCTCCTGGAAACTCTGTCTATCTGGAGAACAGTTCGTCTGCGGGAAGCCTGAGCAACTAGTTGTTTCTCCTTGGCTCGTCTGCCCATGTCTCTGGGTCAGCTGTCAGTCTTTTCAATACTCCATTCAAATCTGCAATTAATATTTCATGTCATGCTTGAAAAAGTATCCATTGAATTATCAGTGTAGCTAACAAATAATGACACTTTCCCTTAAAATATGGACATTATGTGAAAGAGCAACTTTGTTTATAGGTGAATGAGGGATCTGATATATTCTGACCACTACATTTACATACATTAAAGAACAATAGTATCCACGGTAATATGCTGTCATAAGATCCGAGTGGAAAAGCTGCTCGCAAGCATGCGGTTCCAAAGTTCATAAGACACAACGTTCAGTCCGCATGCGTGTCACGCGTCACGCATTATGACATCTCCTCCTCTTAAATAAATAAAAATAGATGCGAACTGTCTGAAAGGTTTTGGGTGTATAAAAAATACAAAATCACCCAAAGGTTCATTCAGTTTAAACGTGCAATCAGTTCACTGCATAGTTTCAATGAGACGCTGTGGACTTTTTCTGACCCGTAGACTTTTTCTGACTGGTTGACTCGCTTGGGGAATATCTGGCTGTGATTCCATCTCTGGCATTTCAATACCAGCATCCGTGTTTGGTTGTATACATTGATTTGGCTCATCAATGGCTACTGATTCCCAAGCTGGGCTCGGGGTTGGAAAAACCTCCACCTTGGTCGGCTGAAGGTGGAAACGATTTCGACGCATCTGTGTTCCATCCGGGGTCTCCACAATGTAGGAACGAGGAGCCTGATGTTTTTGGACGATCACCGCAGGTGTCCATTCCCGTCCCCGCTTCATTCGCACAGGTTCACCCTCGTGTAGTTTGGAAAGTGGTCGAGTGCCACGGTCATAGAATGCTTTCTGGCGTTGTTGACGTGTCAGCAGATTGTGACGAACCTGAGAATTAGGCTGAGGCTGCGGATCTAGGAGACTCTTGGAGGTCGGTAGTCTTGTTCTAAGCTTTCTACTCATCAGGAGTTGTGCTGGGGATTCATCCATTCCACTGATAGGGGAATTACGGAACTCTAATAGAGCGAGGAATGCATCCTGTTTGGACTCATCAGCTTTTCTTAGTAACTGCTTAACGGTCTGTACGTTTCTTTCCACGAGACCATTAGACTTGGGGTAGTGCGGACTTGAGGTTACCACTTCTATCTCCCAACTACTGGCAAAGTCCTTAAATTTCACACTGTTGAAAGGCATGTTGTCTGCGATTAGCCTCTCTGGGATCCCATGGCGTGCAAACATATCTTTCATTGCCAAGATAACTGCTTCACTATTCTTACTGGATAGGCGAGCTACTTCAGGATACTTTGAATAATAGTCAACTACGAGCAGGTAGTCTCTCCCTTTATAGTAGAAAATGTCTGCTGCGACTGTCGCCCAGGGTCTTTCAGGGACCTCTTGAGGAATCAAAGGCTCTCTCTGATTGCTTCGCTGGTGTTGCTGACAGGTACTGCACTTGGATACCAACTCGTCGATTGCACTATTAATACCTGGCCAAAACACTGCACTTCTGGCTCGCGCTCTGCATTTCTCTATTCCCAAGTGAGCGGCGTGTATGCGTTGAAGAATTTCAGGTCGCAAGCTGTGGGGAACAATTATTCGGTCACCCTTGAACATTAACCCCTCGTAGCAGCTGATTTCATCTCGGTAGTTCCAGTAAGGCCTTGTCTCGACGGGTGTTTCTGCTTTGGTCTGCGGCCAGCCACTCATGACAACTTTCTGCAACTGTTGAAGTTCAGGGTCATTCTTAGTCTCATCTTTCAACTTGTCAAACATACTCTCAGACAACTTTTCAGAGTCCAACACATCAATTTCAAACTCGTCAGGTTGATCAACAGCTGTGCTGGGTAAGAAAGCTCTGGAAAGCGCATCAGCTAAAACAAGATGGCTGCCAGGTAGGTATTTAACTTTGACTGCATAAGGCTTAATCCTGATAATCATCTTTTGAAGACGGAGGGGAGCTTGATGAATGGGCTTTTTCAAAATCGCTTCCAACGGTTTATGATCACTTTCAACAGTAATCTCTCGTTGCCCATACAAATAATCATGAAATCGTTCGCACCCAAAGACGATGGCCAGCATTTCTTTTTCAATTTGTGCATAGTTTTCTTGGCTTGGAGTCAGGGCTTTGGATGCGAAAGCAACCGGGCGGTCATTCTGCAGAAGGACTGCACCAACACCTTTTGAGCTTGCATCAACAGACAGGGTTACTGGTTCTTTCGGGTCAAAGAACTTGAGGACTGGAGCTGAGGAGATTGAAATTTTCAGGCTTGTAAATGCATCATCTTCTGCTTTTCCCCAGGACCATTCAACATCTTTCTGGAGTAACTGGCGGAGTGGAGCGCTCTTCTGAGACATGTTTGGGATGAACTTAGACAAATAGGTTACCACACCTAGGAATCTCTGTAGGTCTTCACGACTGGCTGGGTTTGGCATGGCGACGATGGCTTCAACTTTCTTGGGGTCTGGTTTAACACCATCTGCACTCAACACGTGGCCCACATAATTAACCTCAGATACTCGAAAATGGCATTTCTCCTTGTTAAGCTTAAGGTTGCTCTCTCGACAGCGGTCCAACACCTGTCTAAGCCTCACATCATGCTGCTCCACATCTTCCCCCCACACAACAAGATCATCCACAATTACCTCAACACCTTCAATGTCCTGAAACAAATGGGACATAACATTCTGGAAGACTTCTGGGGCCGATGCTATCCCAAATGGCAGTCGTGTGTAACTATACCGGCCAAATGGGCTGTTAAAGGTAGCTAGCTTGCTACTGTCCTTGGATAGTTTAACCTGCCAAAAGCCATGGTTGGCATCCAGGACACTGAACACCTTTGCATTGGGCATTCTGCTTATCACATCTTCCACGGTCTGCATGGGAAAATGTTCTCTCATGACGGCACGATTGAGGTCGCTAGGATCCATACACACTCTGAGCTTTTTATTCTTCTTCTTGGCAACTACGAGACTGTGTACCCAGGCAGTGGGCTCTGTACATTTCTTAATGACTCCCAGCTGCTCCATTCTCTTAAGTTCCTCTTTAAGAGGTTCACGAAGGGCCACAGGAACCTTACGGGGAGGGTGCACAACAGGGGTGGCATTGGGATCAATTTGAATCTTGTGCTGGACGCCTTTAATCTCACCCAGGCCCTTGAACACGTCTGCATACTCGGATTCTAGGTTCTCCTCTTCAAGGCGGTAAATTCTTTTTATCAGGCCTAAATCAAGACTTGACTTCAATCCAAGAATGGATGGTAGCTCTTGCTCAACAAGTACAAAGTCTATAACTGTGAATTTTCCTTTGTACTCACAGGTTAGGCTGACCTTCCCGCTGGGTGTGATTCGACGTCCGTCATACACTTTGAGCTTGGCTTTGCACTGGCGGGCCTGTTTAGGATCCACTGGAAGTCGGTCAAACAATGACTTGGAAATGACATTACAATCAGCCCCCGAATCTATTTTGAAATTCACATTGGTATCGGCGATCTTGAATGACACGTGCCACTCATCTTGGGAAGGGCATTCATCACTAGAATCCACTGAAAAGGTCAACAAATCGTCTTCGTCGTCACTGCCCTCCGATTCGGCGACTGCGTGTACAGTTTTCCCGCCAAAATCCCGCAGTCTCTTTCGGCAAACATTGGCAAAATGATCCTTCTTCTGGCAGTAATCACACGTTTTGCCGAAAGCTGGACAAGAACCCCACGAGTGAGAAGAACCACAAAACGTGCACTTTCCTTTTTGTGATCCCGAACCTGGCCTCGGTCGACGCGAAGAATTTTTTTTCTGTCTGTCACCACTGCCTGCTCGAATTTCATTGACGCTCCGAGCTTCATTGTTTTGCTCCTTTGGCCCCATCGCTTTAATCTGTTCTTTCGAAGCCTCGGATGATCTTGCCATAGAAATCGCTTTCTCCAGTGTAAGTTTCTCTTCCCTCAGTAATCGCTCCTTCACTTGTAGATCTCTTATACTAAACACGAACTTGTCTCGCAGCATGTCATCAACCGGCGGCGGGTACTCGCAAGATTTCACCTTGTTTTTCAAACGGGTGATAAACTGATCCACGGTTTCGGAATCTTTCTGTGTTATCTGCCAAAACTGATGTCGCTCGAACACTACGTTCTTCCTGGGGTTACAGTACTGTTCAAACTGCTCAACGACTTTATCCAGCTTTTTCTCGTCGCCTTCGGCAAACTGAAACGTGTTGAAGACCTCAATGGCGTCTTCTCCTGCAAAGTTTAGCAATATAGCAATCTTGACCGCATCGTCTTTCTTTTCGCATCCCGAAGCGGTTATGTAGATATCAAACTGCTGTTTAAATCTCCGCCAATTTTCTGACGTGTTTCCTTCGAAATTCAAAGCGCTGGGCTTGTGAAAACTATCCATGTTTTAGACTGTTTTACTTTCTGACACCATGTCATAGGATCCGAGTGGAAAAGCTGCTCGCAAGCATGCGGTTCCAAAGTTCATAAGACACAACGTTCAGTCCGCATGCGTGTCACGCGTCACGCATTATGACATATGCCTCATTCTTAACAAGTCTCTGACACAGTTAAATGAATGCAGAACATTAAGCACTCAGAATATTATACTCTAGGAGTTGTTTGTTAGTTCCAGTTAATTCATCAAGTAATAAAGATCTGTTAGAAACCAGAGTAATCAAGGGGAACTTATAGGTGAAATTTGGGAAAACGGGGTGAACAAGATTGAAGGAAAAAAAGGTATAAAAAGGTATACACACAAATCAGTTGGTCCAGTGATGGGGTCAGGGCCACCTTATTGTGGTGACGGATTGTTTGGTCGTCATCTCGTTAATTATTCATCAAAATTTTCAACCTTCTCCCAAACAACTCTTTTTCCTTCCAAACATTCCAAAAATCATCCACAAATTCTCAAACATTTACTGGACCAAGGACTCCAACCTAATGAAGCCATTTTCCGATTGAATGAAATCTTTGCAAGACATTTATGGAAAAGTGCTGAAAATGTACGGAAAACAAGGCATTTACCTAACGAGGTACTAAAGCAAAAGCTACAGATTCAGGAAGAAAGAAGATGTTTTGACAAGATGGTCCAAGAACTTTTGATAAGGAAGGTACAGTAGTAACATGATATTGTTGTAAAGCAGGGTAACTGCGGAATCTGAACAAAGTGTTAGTCTGGGTAGTTATGAGCTTATCGAATTGGCAAGGATAGTGAATCGAATATCCGCTAGTTTCAGTTGAAATCATGCATCGATATGCACAAAAAAATAATTATGAAGTTTGCACTAAGGGCATACTATCGTACTGCAGAGTACTGGAAAAAGTATGAAGAACAACAACGACACTTTCAAAACGATAAAACAAGGTTCATTCAAAGCCAAGTTACCTTTTAAGTGGTCAAAATCCAACAAGAACGTGTACATTCTCGGCTGCCAAACATGGCGGAACTTACCTTATAACGGGCTCACGAACGTTGTCAGCGGCAAATTTTCAATTAAGCTCTAGTGGTCGCTCTAGTGTCCAGTGCTCCTCGTGTTCGTGTGCATTGTGTGATGGCGGCGAGAGCATTCTTTGATAGGGCAGGTAGGATTGTTTTGATTTTTGGAGGTAGTTGTTTTCATATTCATATCGTTAGCCGCGCCGACTTAGTTAACAGTACCTCTTTATCTTGATAATGCGACTTCTGGTGTAATCTAACCGAATGTTACGGAGAAATTCATTTGTTCACTTGTCGTACATTTGCTTCCTTGGTAACTGCCCTGCCATTGGAATGTTTACGTTTGGAAACTGCTTTGCATATCGGATAATCCACGAAAACGCCTGACACTCTGACAAAAAAGGCTTTGGAATTAATTGGCAGCATTGAGGGACAAATGCCTATCGAATTTTAACTAGCGTGGATTTTAAATGTTCAATTAATTGTGTTCTGGGTTTGTTTTTGAAATGCGTTCGATGCGTCCGTCACTATTCTGTTTTGACGTCATCTGTGTGTTATCAGAGTGTACATGCACTTCACCTGCACTGAAAAATGGAATCTATTCATTAATGAACACATTTCGTTCCAGACTCTGTAAGCAGCAGGAAGCTTTTTAACTTTGTGGAATACAAGTACAATACAGCAGTCATGAGCATTGTTTTAGAGCTCACTTTAGTGCCAGAAAATATCCTTGCCCCTCCCTAGCAGGATTTTCTGGTTTGTGTTGCTTTGCCCTCCTTCCCTAACAATTTCATATACCAGTAATTTTTTATATCTACTCATTCCCTGTTCTGTTGAAAATTTCCAATGCCTCTGGACAAAATCATTATAAAATATTGCACAGTGGCCAACCTTGAAAGCCTGTTCAGAGTAAATAAAAATTTTATTCTGTGCTTGAGATTTTGGAAGCCACCAGTTTATTTGAGTGAAAAACTGTGCTCCTACTTTTTCTTTACTCAGCCACCATTCTCATGCGATCCACAAAGACTCGGCATTTGCCTTTGGCATCACCTAGAAAAACAACTCCACGTAAATCATCAAGCACCACATCATTACGGAGTGTGAGCCCCCTTAAACACCCTTCCAAGGCAAGTTCGAAAAATCAGTCAGTCAGTGGAGTAGTTTCTTCATTTAGGAAGCTCTCAGTAACTCCCAGTCCTCACCCACCTTCACGATCCAAGAGCACATCTCCAAGGAAACCCAAGTCAAGTCATGCACGAGGGTTTAGCTCCATTTCTGTGAGTTCAGTGGAGGACATCGTAAATCTCATCAAAGACGACAAATGCAAGAACATTATTGTTATGGCTGGTGCTGGGATCAGTACACCAAGTGGAATACCTGACTTCAGGTATTTATGATCTTTTTTAAAGGTTCTTTGCCAAAAGGCCTTATCAAGGTCATTCCCATGTTAAACTATATACAAGCATGGGATTATATTCACCAAATAACCCCTTTTATTGGAAGTTTTCAATGTATTAATCATTCTTTTTTAGCTTGTCCCATCATGTCACTTCAAGTGCTCCCATCACTGAAATTATTGTTAGCAGCAGCAAAATAATAGGAATAAGAATAAGCTAGCAAATGAGTGTTGACAGCTGACAGTTTGTAAACATCTTTTATTTATGCAGAACACCAGGAACTGGACTTTATGACAATTTACAGCAATACAAAATCCCAGAACCAACAGCCATTTTTGACTTGGACTACTTTTGGTATGACCCAAGGCCATTTTTCTGCCTCGCACAAAGTTTGTATCCTGGGAATTACCAACCAAATTATGTGCACTACTTTGTGAAGCTGCTCCAGGACAAAGGACTGCTTCTCAGAATGTACACACAAAACATTGATGGACTTGAAAGATGTAAGATCAGTTCAAGTGCTACTTGCAATTAGCATGAAGCCGTGGTTACTTATTTAACCGGAAGGCTGGTTTCCACTAGCGATAGGGTCGCAGTAGGATTCATAATCAGAAGCGTAGAGTGTTATGATCTAGTGAAAATCAAACTGACGGAGTCGGAAGTAGAAGACTATTGCGCTCATGACTTTGTCGCTTATGTTCTAGTTAAAACCAGATTGTTGGAGTCGCAAGCACTATTTTGGTATCAAACTGTAATCGGAGAGTGTGAGAACAAGCATTGCGATTGGTTAGTTCTTCCGCTTCTGCTCTTGACTCCGACAACATAGTTTACACTGGGTCATAAGTGGAGTCAGACGAAAATGGAAATGTTCTGATTCTTCTGACTACGATTCCGTCTAGCTTATGACTCCACTTACGACTCGAACTGTGATTTTCACTAGGTCATAAGGGCTATTATGACTCCGATTACAACTCAACTGCAACTCCGTTGCTAGTGAATCTTGATGTGTCCATATTTTCAAATGAAAGCTTCTAAGTAGTACCATATGTAGTGTTGCTTATTAGGCTGTACCAGGTGGCCAAAACTTTTGAGTCTGGATGAAGTCAAAAACAGTTGTGACCATTTAAATGTTGAAAACCTCTGAGCAGTGCTTGATCCTGCGGGTACTGAGGAATTCTTGATTGGCCATCTAAGAACATTACCCTTGTCATCATCAAGGGGCTATTGATCTCTGCCCCACACAACAGCTAAAAATGTCAACTACATTGTATTATTCTTGAAGTTTTGGCTGTAAATAAATAATTGTTGATGTTCAGTTTATAATGAGACTGTACAGGGTTTATATAACCTCTAAGTTAGTGGATCAAATGAAGAAGGGATCAGTTGTAGAAAGGCTTTTTGCTGGAATGGTCCTCTTGTACCTGTCCCTCTTGTGTACTGGGTGATTGAATGTATAAACCATCATGGATCATTCACTGAGGTTAGGCTGCCGTTCAGCTTTATGCTAGATGTTGTAAGATGTTTGTTTTCCAAGTACTTTTTTTCTAGCCGAAACTGTGAATTAAAATTTGTGTTAGTTATGCTTCAAATGTCATTACAATGCAAACCCCCTTAAAGAATTACCAATTTGACGTTGATATGTGTTTGCCAGATGTAACATCAACTTTCCACTCGCTCAACCTTCTGCTTTATTTCCATTTGATTCAATCAGTGGCTGATATACCTGCAGCAAAGCTTGTGGAGGCTCATGGGACATTCTCAACAGCTTCATGTATAAGATGTCATAAGAGCTATGATGGAGAGCAAATAAAGGTATGATGTGAGTGACCCAAATGAGGAGGTCTATGGTGGCCCATTAACGCCATAGCATTTTTTGCACTTTTTTAAAACATTATTGTATTATTTTTCATTATTATTAATTCTTTTTTTTAATTCTCTATTCAATTGAGGAAATATATATGTTTTCATTTTTATTTCAAACGAGCTACACGGCCCATTGACGCCATAGCAAAAAAAAAAAAAAAAAAAGCTTCATGGCCCATTGACGCCATAGACCATAACCCTTTTCGGCCTCAATCTAATCCATCATGGCGTCTCGTACAAGAAACCCAGATTGGGAGGAGGAAGTCGAGTTAAAAGACGATCTCAAACTGTACGTTCAGCGTAATTTGAGTCAATCAGAGATCTTAGATTTAATGAAAGTTCACTATCCCATGTATGCGTGGAGTCTAAGGACTCTTTCACGACGGCTTCAACACTTCGGGATCAAGTTTATTAACTATGCGATAGACGTGGAAGACGTGAAACGAGCAGTCGTGGAAGAAATGGATGGACCGGGACGTTTACTTGGTTACCGTGCTCTTCACAAAAAAATCCGCGAATTGCATGGTTTAAATGTGCCAAGAAACTTGGTTTACAACGTGATGGCTGATGTTAATCCAAAAGGCCTCGAAGAAAGAGGAGGGGTAGGGCAACCCAAACGAGCAAGGAGGAAGACATTCACTTCTACTGTAAGAATACGAGTTCATGTTTCGCTTGAGTTTCCACAAGCACGTTCTTTTTCAAGCAGTGTCTTCTTCTCCACTTTTCCATTGGTCTTCTTGCTTATATTACATAAGAAATGTCATTTTCTCTTTAGGGATCTGATTTCACTATGTCTTTAGATGGCCACGACAAACTTTGTGGATTCCAAAATTCGATGTTTCCCCTTTGTATTTACGGAGGCCAAGACACGTTCAGCGGTAGAGTAAACTTCCTACGGATATGGACATCAAATAACGACCCAAAAATTATTGGAAAGTTCTACTTTGACTACTTATTTGAGAGCAGAGGTAAATATTTTAATGTAAGGGAATATGTACTGCAAGAGAACATGCCTATTAATATAAAATTATAACCTGCACTACTGGGGAGATGAGAAGAATGAGAAGGAAAAGAGAAAACACAATGCTTGCAAATACTGCATCTGAATATATAAACCAAGCTATCGAAATAAGAAACAAAACCCAAGATATTAACTAAGTAAATTTGTCTCCAGTATTACCATCAAGGATTAGGGTGGACAGAGGAACAGAAACGGGTGTAATGGCAACTATCCACTGCTACCTTCGAGCTCAGCATGGTGACTTAGAGGATGCTACAGAATCTGTATTATATGGGCCATCTACTGAAAATAAGATCGAGAGATGGTGGAGGGAGTTGTTAGAGAGAATGGAAGCATATTTCAAAAGTCAGTTGTCCACTCTATTAGAAGATGGTCTCTATGACCCACAAGATGAAATAGAGAGGTACATTAAAATCATATTGTTTGAGAATTTAGCAGAAAAGTGCATTAGGCTGATACAAAGTTGATGTCATGTTTTGCTTACAACACAGTAAGATCATAAGATACATTACATGTAAGAGACTGGAGAACTGCAGGTATGAATCCAGGATTTGCAACAGGGGGTTACTTAATGTGTGGTAGCCATTTTTCCCTCCCAAAAACTAAGGATTGGCTACCCAAAAAGGAGGGCGAATAGTCACCCAATGCACTGCCTGGATCTATGCCTGAACTAATACATGTCTTCTTTCAATAAATTTAAAGGACTCTCAGTTGTGATGACTTGAGTTGGGGTATTAAAATGTTTTGGAGGAACATCCCATAGTTACATGTAAAATTGGTCACGAGTGTTATTTCATATATTTTTTCATAATTAATTTTAGCTAGCATTGTTCATGCTTAGACTGATTGAATCTACTCTACTATAAAATATGTTGCCGTTAAATTTGGAAAAGAAGCTTAAAGATTTGACAAGCTAAGAATCCTATTTCACTAATTTATTTCCTTAGGAAGATGATGTCATATGTCTATGTGCCTGTAATACAAAAGGAACTTGATATTTTTAGAGAAACAGTCTGGAATACACACAGAGTAAGGAAACAAAAAAACAAAGAACTTCCAACTGGTGTACCTGAGCACATATACACCTGTCCAAATCAATATGGTGGTGAGAAGTGTGGTCATGTCATAACAGAAGAGCAGCTAAGAGAAGTTGCAGAATTCTCTGGTGTCCTTGATAACACTGATGACTTTCTGGATGATACTTTCAGACAGGAGTGCCAAAGACACATACCGGACACAGATGATATCAAGCCAGCACAGGCTTCTAATGCATATTTGTTTTTAAGAGATAATTTTGACATAAATAACTTGATGTCTATGTAGGTATGAACCTATTTCCAAAAACATTGGTGGCCATTCTGAATTGAGACAAAATGCATTCATTTTATGTTTCTTGATGTGCAATGCATTTTCATGTATCTGATTTCCCTTTAACCTAACCCATCCCCCAGCAGTATGTTGCAGTAAAAAGTTTGGTATCTACTACCTTGCAATAAGTTGACAAAACATTGTAAAGGGGAGGGGGTCATAATTATAGAAAAAATGTATACCTTCCAATGATAGAAACTTGGAATCAATTAGAACATTTACAGTGAGATCTGAAAGCCACGTTGCATACTTCCTCTTATCAACAGTAACAAAAGTATATAAAGTTTTAAGAGGGAAAAGCACAATGTGAACTGAATGTATTACAATAATGTAATACAATTAGGAAACTTTAGATGATGTTTTCCAAAAAACTAACACAACAATCTTTGACAAGTTATATTGTTAATAATAATTAGTTCATTTTGTAAATACAACATGCAACCAAACGTATAGGCAGTGTAAGCACATAGAAGCTGCACTGCAAGTGCTAGTGGGGTGCAAACATGAGAGTGTTTCAAAATATGGTCACTTGCATCAATCAAATCGAAAGCTTTAGCATCTTGCAGTAATTGTTGCAAACGTGACTACTCAAGAACTTATCAATAGCTTGAAAGGACAGGTTGCCAGTGCAGAAACGAAAGGAGTTGTCATCAGGGTCTTTTAGCTCAGAGCTTGCCACTTCAGGGTCACACAGTGTGTAGTCTACCCCTTGAATATCTGTAACCATCAGTTGTTGTTGAGATTTAACATAAGTGTAGTGAACATATGTCTCAGCTTTATGGCTAATTTCACTGACATCATCAGGTGCCACACACATTTCTCCAGTGTTGTTGATGTACTTCTTGAATGTTCCGTCTAGATGGCTTTCCAGTGTCACATGTTCATTGTTCAAAGATGAGAAGTATACCTTATTGTAACTAAAGGTCTGACCAAATTCGAGAAGTGGGACCTCCATAGCCATATTCTGTGCAAAATTTCGGGCCAATGCATTCAGCTGCACTGACTTCCTTGTGTGGGCTTCAATTGATCCAAACAACACCTCGATTCCCTGTTTTTCGCTTTCCTTGTATTTTTTCAGTACATAGTTCCCTTTGGGAAGGCCAGCAATGGATTTTGCCATATAAGCTTCACGGAATGCCCCTTCTGCAAATGGTTTCCGCTCAAGGGAAATTTTGACTTCCACAGGATTCAGCCACTCCATGTTAGTCAAAGAAAACTCTTCCAGCTTGAGGGTTACAATATCCACTTCAGGAGCCGCAATGACTTTACCTAACTTCAGCATCTGACTTAGAGATATGGAAGGCACAACTGACGACTTCGCTACAGATACCGATTTCGGCGGGATGTGGGATACAGTTTTTCTAGGACTCCCTCTTAACGGCTCGCTTTGGTGAAAAGGCTGTTTCTTTGTGCTTGTGGGATGAACTAAGCTTTCTACGAAACGCACGTGCACAACCTTCCAATTCTTGATTTGACTGATGTCAGTGTACGACGGACCTCTTTCCCCGGCAAGAACATCACATTCGAGTTCTGTACAAAAATGAGTCTTACAAGCAGCTTTGATGTTTTCTAATGTAAGTTCGAGATCTTGTTGAAATGGCACTAACGTTAAAGGGCCTATGCGAGAATATTTCTGGCATTTTCCCTCCACGTTCGCTGACAATCGCTGCACCGTGAGTCCATCAGTCAAATTCGGATTTGCTCCCTTGTCTTTCTGCGTTCTCTTCTTAGCTACACGATCTTTATAGTTGTCCCACGCAGGTTTTCTTTCCGTTGACATGATGAAAGGAGACTGAAGTAATATTAAAGTATTTTGTAAGTTGTTTTGACAGGATACCACACCAGTTTGCACTTCAATATGCCGCGAAAGGCATTGTGGTCATTGCAGTAATGCCTTGGGTGACCCGTGGTTACCCGAGCTGCACTATGGTCTATGGCGTCAATGGGCCATGAAGCTTTTTTTTTTTTTTTTTTTTTTTTTTTTGCTATGGCGTCAATGGGCCGTGTAGCTCGTTTGAAATAAAAATGAAAACATATATATTTCCTCAATTGAATAGAGAATTAAAAAAAAGAATTAATAATAATGAAAAATAATACAATAATGTTTTAAAAAAGTGCAAAAAATGCTATGGCGTTAATGGGCCACCATAGAGGTCCATAGGTGCAAAGTTCTGAGTATTGGAGCAAGCTGTTAACCAATAATTCTTGATTGGCTGCTCAGGGAAGGGCCATCCACCTTTGGACCAAAGCTGAGGCCCACAGGGCCGAGGCACCAAAAACCCATGAAAGAGCCAAACATTTTTGAGTGGGCCTCCTCCTTATTTCTTGGCCTGGATTCACCGCTGCACTGTGGTCGTCTGGAAACATGCTCACTAAAGGAATTTTGAAAAGTGGAAGTGTTTTTTTGCCACTTTGGATAGGAATTTTGTTTTTTTAGTTAAGCCCATGATTTATATTCACACATTTTTGTCTACTCCACACAGAAAACTATCATGAAAGGGGACATTCCGAGATGTTCCAGCCCAAGATGCAAAGTGAGTTGTATTGTCCTTAAACGTTTCCTTTCTGCTTATACGGGGCGTGACAACCCTAACAAACGTTGTTTAAGCAACACCATTTGAAATGCACATTTTGTCCAATGTTCTTCTTTTTTCTGCAGTGTCCCAGAACTGTGTCATATTTCCCAGAAAATTACCGAGTCTCCCAATTCCCGGCAGAATCTCCAGATTCCCGAAATAGGCCTTGTTTGAGTTGTCACCCCCAGTTGCTTTATATGTACCCAATTTTTGCTTCATTCCAGGTGACCTAAGTAATAAGAGCAATCCAGTTGTAATAGAAAAAAAAGAAAGCCAAGGAATTATTAATAGTCAATTAATGCTGTGTAGAAATAAAGCTCGAAAACCAAATTTGTTCAATTGTCAAACTTATGAGGCTACTTAAACAGGCTACTTAAACAGTGGAATTGATGCTTTTTTTAGGGTGTCATAAAACCAGATATCGTGTTCTTTGGTGAGGACTTGCCGAAGAGATTTTACTCGTACATTGTGGATTTTCCCAAATGTGATCTTCTTTTAATCATGGGAACTTCATTAGAGGTGAGACTTATAACTTATGGATTGTTCTTGAATCTGGTTCTTCAATCTCTGGCTATTTGTGTACATATTCCTTTGTGGTCGCGCTGACTCGATCAAGCCTGTAGCCAGGTTTTTTAATGGAGGGGGGTGGGGGGATGCATCGGACCGCCAATTCGCCGGACCGCTCGAGTGCCGGAGTTGCTAGGTGTGTCTCTCTTCAGTGTCACAGAAAACGGCTCTTTTCAAAGCAATAACATAAGGAAAAGCCTTGATCTTCGTGCTTTTAGTTTTGGTTTTTAGTGACGGACTTTTTACGCAGTGTTTCAGTCCAAATTACAGTTTAAATTTTGGTTGGTTAGTGACTTCATTTTTCAATCTACGTCAGCTAGTTTGGGTTTTAAATTTTCGTTTGAGCCTTCGGTCCACAATAGGTGGACCCTTCACAGCCCGTGGGGAGAAGGCGGGGGGGGGATGCGGACGCAACCATCGGCACCCACTGCACCCCCCTCCGTACGGACCTGAATAATTATGTCAAAACTGTGAAAACGTAAGCTGAGCTTGCCACTGCATTTTTCTTGCCAGGTGGAGCCATTTGCTGGGATAGCAAGCGCGGTGGATCGCTCCACACCACGTCTTCTCGTAAACAGGGAGATTGTAGGACCTTTTTTGCGGCGGTGGGAGAGAAGGGCCAATGACATTGTCCAACGAGGAGACATCGTTGAAAGTGTGAAGAAACTTGTAAACCTTCTAGGGTGGTCGGATTCAATGGATGCCATTATAAACAGCGCTAACGAAACGTGGAAGGGCCATTCGTCAAGTATGAATGCCAATGTGAGCAAAGCTTCTGAAGCGTTAGCCAAAAGTATTGGCAAAACAAGAGAAGGCGAAGAGAAAGACAAGGTAGTACAAAACGGCAGTGAATCAAAAAAGGGTAGCAACGGTGCCGAGTCGAACAACGGACGTGCTGTGAAGTGCGGTGGGATTCCTAATGAGTCCGGGTTGAGCCCGTTTGGCACTAGAACATTGCATTCCTTAACCAGTGGTTTCACTGAAAAAGATGTTCTTTATAGGACTGAAAAAAGCGTTTTGTTTAGGAGGAGGGAAGGGCCAATGAGACCAAATGCAGCTTCTCAGAGAATACCGCTGCTGCCGTTCAGGTACACGCAAAGGAAGGAGTTGAAAACGGACGAGCAAAACAAAGACTTCAAAGTTATCGATCCTGGTAAAGATCTCGCCAGTGCTGGATTTGGCCTCGGAAAACGAACTTTAGGTCTGGGGTGCTTTTTGGCGGGAACTGCGGATGAAAGTTCGAGTGATGGTGATTAGAAGACGTTGAGGGCCTTATGGATTTGGCATGTGGCGGTTCGTGTAGAATTCGCTGTAAACTGAGTCCTGCTTCTAGAGCAGTCCTAGATTTGGACGAGTCAGTTGCGGCATACAGTGAAGCGACAGTTTGGATGCAAAGGTGCCGAAGCTGTGGTTAATTCCTAATAAGTAAGTTAGATTCCGAGAGGCTTAAAGTTAGTTAGAGAAGAGATCATTTAGAAGGGTGTAAAGAGAGAATATAGTTAAAATGTAAAAGAACTAATAATATTCTTTTCTGTCCGATATGTTCGATGACAAATTAGATAGCTGAGGAATTTTCTTGCAATATCCGACACTCAATATATAGTTAATGTTTGCAGTCTTTCAAGTGAGTGAAGATGACAATGTTCCTGCACGAACTAACGTATCATTGTTAAGTTGACGTTAGTCACTGTGATTGATTGTCCTGTGTAAGTGTGGTACCGGGTAAAGGTTCGCTTTACCTCACGGGAAGGTGTTTTCTTTCTGAGAGGCCAAGACAAGGCGCTCATGACAAACAGGGTTCGTATTTTGTTGTACGTAATCAGCCGTGGTGCATCATGGCAGAAAACACTGAGGGTGGGGTTCGGGCTTGCGCACTGAAGCATTAATTTGACCAGTGGAAAAAAACAATAGATCCAGACTGAAAACAGTGCACTCAAAAATCATACTCGTGGAGTTTATCAGTAAGAACGACCACCAAAAATAGAGGTTTATGAGAGCTACGACCCTACCGGGGTTGTGAAGAAGAGACAGCATTGGGGGGAGGGGGATTTTTACAGTGCATGTCATTTTCGTTACATCGTTGAGGGGGAGAGCTTATTAACTGAAACGCTCGCCCAGCAAGGGTGGGTGGTTTGGGGTGCCAAATCACATTTCCTATATATATATTTTTTTTAATCATGATCGACCTGTAGATAATTCGTCCCTAAGAAGATTTTAAGCAATAAACTATGATTTATTTTTACTGCGGCTGCATTGTTTGCGTTCCATTGCTAGATGTGAGTAAAAATTATGGTGCGTTTCCTTGACAACCCTGCTTAAAGTTTAGGGACTAACAGAGCCAAGTCAAAATGAGTTGTTTTCACCCCAGAATACGAGGTTTGTCATTCTGGTCATTAGAATACCATTTACAGAAACGTTTCTCCAGGCAGACGTTTGCAGAACTCAGGAAAAAGATCTGAGGATTGTGTGGTTCACGTTTGAGATTGGTCTCGGATCTTTTTTCAAATCCTTGGGTAGTGGGGATACATCCGCGTACTTCCAGATGGTAGGGAGGCGCTGTTCTTGTAGGGACACATTAATTATACTACATACAAGGTAAGCGAGAAGATCAGAGTACTCCCGCAGTAGCCAGTTGGGTACATCATCCGGTCCACACGCCGGAGAGGGATTTAATTTTGTTAGGAGTTTCACAGTGCGGGACTCTGACACCACTGGGAGGGGTGCTGAATCCTCTTCCAGGGGGGGATTTGTGCCAGTGGGCGGAGCAGACGATATTCTACCATTGGTTCTTACTTACTTAATTACTTATATTTTAATCCTCGTAGTCTTACAACTATACAGGATGCTAAAAGAATATCAATTAAAAATACATTTTACAGGATGTCGTACAGCACATTTACAAATAGCACAGAAACGTTGGAATTAATGTACACACATGATGCAAAAAAATATATAGACGTTTTTACCGATACGGCGGCCATCTTGAATTATATTGTTTTGACTGAGAAATTATGGGCTGCAGAGGGGGCAATCGCTGGAAAATTTATGGTATACACAGCTTTCAGGATAAATTTTTAGCGGAGCTCCGCGCGCGCCGAAGGCGCGCGCGCGCGGAGCACCATTGATAAGAAAATATGGTAACCCATCCATCCGAGAAATTTTGGTTATGACGTCATCGTACGACCGACCGTCCGACCGTCCGACCGTCCGACCGTCCGACCGACCGTACGTACGTCCACCCCATCATGTAAGCCAAAGTCAAATGTGATACTCCAGTTAACCCTCTCGTGTGCAAGCTCGCATGTAGGCGCGCTTCCATATGGACTGTTTTTGGAAAGATCATTTGGCCATACACGCAGTTCTCAACCCGCGTTTTTGTGGCGGGAAATTTTTTGAAGACAGTTTTAAAACAAAGTCAGTTTTGTCTATTCGTTGGCGGAATATCAGTGACAAACAGCGGGAGAAAGAACAAGAAAGGGCACGAGTAAACAGGCAGAGTATCAGTGACAAACAGCGGGAGAAAAAGCACGAGCAAACCGGCTGAATTGTATTGTCGAGCAACGAGAGAGAGAACAAGAAAGGGCTCGAGTGAACAGGCTGAATCGTACTGACGAGCAACGGGAGAAAAAACAACAAAAAGCCCGAGAAAAGAGACGAAATTATAGTGAGGAACAGCGAAAAAGAGAGCGTCTCTTGTCAAGCTGTAAAAACATTACCAAGTGTCAGGAAGTTTCAGCTTTTCCTCGTGTTTGCCTGCAGAAGCTTGCATGAAGAGAAAAGATCGTGTGGTCTGGCAAGGTTTCAGTAATTATACGCTGTCTTCGGACTTTGCTGTGTATTAAACTGGACGGTTTTGCCGCTAAAATCCTTAATTGAACAAGCTTCCTTGATAGGCATGAGACGTAATAAGACTTACTTTTGTGTGAAATGACCGCTTCTGCTTAAGCTCTGCGTTCGGAGTGATTGTTGACTGACTTAAATTGTGCGCAGGTTAGTACTCCTGTTTTGTCTTTTATATGGACATTTATGCCAAGAAAATTGAATAGCAATTTGTCTCGGTTTGTTACTTGACTTATGTTTTCCGATTTCTACGAGAAACGTCGAAGAGACACTCGCATCGGTTTCTTTTCTTACGTTTTGTTATTTTCACGCTTCTATCTCAAATTGGTTTGGACTCTTGTTTTTTCCAAATGTTTTCTATCCAATATTTCATCTTGGATCCTAAAACGTTTCGTTTTTTCCTGCTGTCGCTCATTTTAGGGCACAAAATTTGTTGAAGAAAAGCCAAGCGAAGTCCGGACGGTTTATAACCTCGGCGCCGCTTGGTAAGTTTGACATTTGGAAAACTCTCGCCGAAAGAACAACAACTCCATGCCAAAAGTAAACGCGATTTTTAACAGTTGCAGCATTGGAAATGCCGGCAATATATTGTCCCTCGCCGCAATTCTTAGCAAAGCAATGATTTTGTGTGAAATGACGGCTATTATGTCAGCTCTGCGTTCGGAGTGATTGTTGACTGACCTAAACTGTCCGCATCCGTAGGTTTAGTATTCCTGTTTTGTCTTTTATACGGAGACTTATGTCAAAAACACTCGGACTAGCGATTTGCCTAGGTTGCTCACGAGTTATGTTTGTTGCTTGTCTTATTTTTCCAAGAAACGCCAAAACGCCGAAGAAACATTCGTATCGTTTTTTGTTTTCTTACGTTTTGTTGTCTTCACGCTTTTATCTCAAATATGGTTTGGACTAAAAAATGCTCGTGTTTTTTCCAAATGTTTTCTATTCAATATTTCATTAGTGGATCCTAAAAGTCTTCGTTTTCCCTGCTGTCGCTCATTTTTGGGCTCAAAATTGGTTGAAGAAAAGCCAAACGAAGTTCGGACGGTTTAAATCCTCGGCTCCGCTTTGTTAGGAACAAGAGCCGGATTGGCATTTGGAAAACTCTCGCAAAGAGCGACAACTCCTTGCCAGAAGTAAACACGATTTTTAACAGCTTTAGCAGTCGAAATGCCAGCAATATGTTGTCCTTCACAGCAATTCTCGTTGTAAGTTAAAAAATCGTAGACTTAATGGGCTAATTGCAGTAAAAACTTCGTCTTTAATTCAATGTTTATTGACAAATGTTTTTCTGAAACCGATTTGTTTGTCTGTTGTCATTGCCAATCAGATGTTATCATTAACAGTGATGTAAAAAATATTACCGCCCACGACTCGTAGTCAACGTTTGTAGTTTGCAATATTTGTAGTTGATCGAAGTCAAGAATAAAACCATTCTCAACCATTTGTAGTTGATCACCTGAGTTGATTCATGGCTTATTGTGCCGCAGCCACTTTTCACAACGAAAAGTTAAGTTAAAGTCTTTTTCGGTTAATGTTTTTTGGTGCTATTGTACAAAGGACACAGACGGCACCTTTCTATCGTCTTTATAGCTCACAAAAAATGACGCCATAAAATAGTCAAAACAAGGCGAGCAAAGTACTTTTCTTCTTTTTTGGGTAGTTGTGGAATATTTCGGTTTGTTGAGGTTAAAATGTCAACGATACATGTTAGAAAATTTGTGACTTAGCCAAAGCACATAACCGGTTGTGATGTTGGATTTAAAAGTGAGACACTGGGACTGTTAACCTATAGTTTAGAGATTTACACCATTTGTGTTGAAATTTAATCGGATGTAATTAAACTGTGATGAAGTAAAATCGTTTATGCTCTGGTTATGTAGTCCCTTGATCCAACGTGGCAAAGCCGATGATAAATCGAAAATGTACGTTAGCACATGTTTGAATGGTGGCTGTGGCTCTGCAGCAAAACAGTAAAAACTATAATCACAATGCAGAAGTCCTTACGTACTAGAGTCCTGGCTCGAGTCCTGGCATTGATTTTATTTTATCGGTAAATGCCATACAATAAAAAAAGAACTGTGGAGCTCCGCTTTTAGGTTTGCCTAAATATATATATTACTGCTTGTCTCTCATATTCCAAAACAAATATTACAAGCGTCACATCTTTCTGTCAAGGTATTTGACAGTGGTTTCTATGGTTAGCGAAAAATTATTGTTAAAAGTTATCACGCCACAGTATTCTTTGTAATTACTTCTCATCTGCCCCCTGGGTATCCTATAATTTCCTCAGAATTCAAGATGACCACCGTATCGGTAAAAAGGTCTATTATAGGAATACAAAAATAAATATAATGTTCCATGGGTCAGTTGGTTGGTTAGGGTGGCAAAAGGTTCTAATGATGGGCAAGGCATGTACTTGGAAGGCTTCAGGACTGGTAGCAGTGACGGCTGTAGTAGGCAGACTGTTCCATAAAGAGATTGGAAGGGAAGAAGGAGTACTTGTAGGCATTGTTGTTGGTGGCAAGATGTCGGAACTTATAGGGGTGTTTTGAACGTGTGCGAGGATCTGCGGGCCGGACAGGGATAGGAATGGGAAGGTAGATGAGGTTGTTGATTGACTTGAAGAAGATAGTCGCAGCCAGATGTCTCCTGCACTCAAGTGTCTCCCATCCAAGGGCTTTCCTCATTTATGTTACGCTGCTGTATCTCGAATAATCCCCAGTGACGAACCTCAGGGCACTGCGTTGTACCGCCTCGATAGATGCGGTGTGTTGCCTCTCGTAGGGGGCCCACGCAGGTATGGCATATTCAACTCTTGGTCTGAATAGGGAGTTATAGGCCTGAATTGATTTGATTCTAGGAACGCCTCATTGATAGCGTTCGCCAGTTCCTGTGGAGATAGCTCTTCGGCGCCCACCGCATGAATATGGATACGCAAGGCACCAGAATGCGCGTGTGCACCGGACAAACGTTTTACCTCCCTCTACCATGCCTTCGGGTTTTCTTCTTTCATGCCTTGTATCTTGGTTTCATAAAGGACACCTTTACATGATTTTTGCTCTCGGTTAGCTGCGTTACGGTGGAACTTGAACTGAGTTGATTTAATACCATGTTCATGAAAGGCCTTCTGCCTTTAAGTATAAGCGACTCAGGTGCTGGGTCATCCACGGGACGTCAGATGTGTTCACACGCACTTTTTTATCAGGCATGAGCAGATCGAGTCCTGTGCGCAGTACTTTATAGAACGCATTCAGCATATCTTCAGCAGTCAAGAGAGGAGAAGAGTGTAGGCCAATCCATAGCACTCAGATACCTCCCAAACTCTGCCTTGCGACTTGCGCACATGTCGCATGTAAGGCAGTCGAAAATGCCCTCCGCTCCGTGGTCCCTGACAAAGAATGTTCCGATAATTTCTTAATCTATTACACTTTTACATTAATTTATTCCGAACACCTTAAGGATGTTCGTGCTAATTGTTCATGCGCATCACTACTGCGCACGAAATCCATAGAGTTCTAAAGTGATGACGTCACAAAAATAAAATTTTTGAAATTATGGGATATGATGTCATATTCTTATAGAGCATCCTAAAAGACGCCCTCATCCCAAAAATTAGCTCCGAATTGCAATTTCTGGTAGAGATATAAGGGATCAAAGTTTGATGGCATTCCATACAAACCCTTCAAAATTTGTTTCTGTTCCTTCAGTTTAGAACAGACTCAAAATTAGAGAGATTTATATGGGGCAGTATCAAATTTCAATCCTTCATATTTCAGCTGGGAATTACAATTAAGAGCTACGTTTTGGCAAGGAACCTTTTTTAAGGATACTCCATTCGAAAATGGCGCCCAATCCCATAATTTCACAGATTTAATTTTTTGTGACGTCACACTTTAGAACTCTATGTCGCAAGGCCTCATGCCACGTCAGCCATCGGGCGCGTGCGCTGAGGAAGGAAGCTAAGCAAGTAAAAGGGTAGGCGTGATCAAAGGTTCACGAAAAACGTTTAACCGTTTTGCACGACACAGGAGATAAACAAACTAACAAACGGAGTTCTGTAGTTAAAGCGTCGATAAAATCTGGATCGGACCGGATCGGATCAAGAAATAATAATTTTAAAAAATAAAGAAAATAAAATAAATCAAGCTAAAGGTGATATTGTTGACTAGAAACAGATAGTGTGAATGATGTATAAGAAATAAATCGTATACGAACTGCGGAAATGAAATCAAATGAAGGATGATCCTCGCAGTTGTAAACGCAATTTATGCAATAGCGTAAAGAAGCCTGAAAAAAAAAACATTCAGGACTTCAACGGGGTTTGAACCCGTGACCTTGCGATACCGGTGCGATGCTCTAGCCGACTGAGCTATGAAGCCACGATTAACAAACACTGAATTGGGGCAACTTGCAGTCAGCATGAAATTGAAAGATTTAATTTTGAATGTTTGGGATTTTTACTTCTGTTGAAATGAAAAGTACCGCTCAAATCCTAGTCTCCTTCGCAGCTGTTATTAGGGTCGTCACAAGGAGACTACCCAAATCCCACAGGATACGCAAAATCGAACGTTGGAGTAAAAACCCGGAAAGGGGTAAGGAAAAACTGAAGACAACAGTTTACAGTAAGGATATTTCAGGTAAGCCTGTCGCGTTTCTTCGGCATTTCGTGAGAGGCACAGTCGAGTTTGAACTTCAAAATGTTTGACGACCCAAGAGGACAAGTGATACCGATCATACGATCGACAGCACTGAATCGATTTTTACCTGACGAACCAAAATGAGTGACTTGTTCACGTCTCCTTGGCGCACTCACATGAACTGGGGATAGTTTTGGGAGTAGATCGTACCTGGGAAATAAATGATCTGCCAATGTTATTTCAATGTTATTTTCAACCGCCGACCGGTTGGCTCAGTTGGTAGAGTGCCGGACTACCGTGCGGGAGGTCGTGGGTTCAAGCCCCGGCCGGACCAACACTCAGGGTCTTTAAATAACTGAGGAGAAAGTGCTTCCTTTGCAATGACATCTGCATTTGACTTTCTAGTCTTCTCGGATAAGGACGATAAGCCGGAGGTCCCGTCTCACAACTCTTCACAATTAATTCTGTGGGACGTTAAAGAACCACTAGGGACGTAACGAACCCTGGCTGTGACCACCCCTAGTGCTGACCTGTTCTATTC
>OX419340.1:28226717-28314217 GCA_948470475.1 Galaxea fascicularis | reverse complement strand
TACAAGCATGGCGGAGGAGTCAAAATTTGCGCTAATATGAAACCCAACTGATGGGAAGCAGACCAATTGGCTTTTTACAAGGATAACCAAAGAGTTGAACCAGGCAACACCAGCTAGTGGCCAGAGTGGGATTTGAATCCAGGTCACCACATTGAAATCCAGCACCCTAAACCACTTGGCCATCCCACCTCCACATGTGGTATAGTAGTCAGCAAAAGATGCTTCTGTCTTAAATCCTTTGTCTGTCTTGTTCAACTAATTTCTTCCAGCCAGCTGGCCTATTAAAGTAAACCTCCTTCTGAGGTTGGGATTTTCTTTCATGTTTGTATTCTATGTTTTCTGACTGTTCAATAACAGTATAAAGACCATAGTGATCACTGGGTAGAACCTTAGACTTTGAAAATGTGTCACCAACTATTCTCATCTCCTTGACTCTGAAGTCTGACAGTTTGCAAAAGACACGATCGAGTCGTTCTTTTAGAAATGGCTCATTACCCCTTCTCTGGCGCGCTAAAAATGGATTCTTACTCTGGTCAACGGTATAACCATTGCTATCAGTATTTCCAGGAAGCGACAACCATGCATCAGTCCAAGATGATGGCAAAACAACAATGCCATCAACTTTATCTTCACTTGAGTATATGTTCATGTCACCCATTGCACAAACATTGTCATAACCAGACAAAACTTGCAGTGTTTCCTTCAACTGCTGTTCACGTAGCAGAGTATTGTAGCGTGCATATACCAAGTGCGTTACTCCAACTACAAATCTATGCGAGGCAACGGCGTTCTTGATTTCTGCTGTGACAATTTTACGATTTTTAAATGGCGCCTTCTTGAACGTATGAGCGAGCCACTTATCCACAGGAAATACACTCAAAAGTAACACAAAATGATTGACCTGTTTGCTAACAGTGCTAACATCAGGTGGAACCAAGTGGTATCTAGAGAACCAGGGTTGACTTCGCAGAAGTGCAAGATTTTGCAGCGTCACTTCTTGGAAAGCTAAAATGTCTGGTTCGAGGTCTTGAACTATTTGTCCCAAGGCTTCCATTCTCTCCCGCACGGTGTTATTTGACAACCAAATATTCCACGAGAGAAAACTAACTTGCTTTCGTGTCCTGATCCTGTAAAAACGTGAACCACTTGAAGGAACACTTAGGAAAGAACGTAGAGCGTACACAAGGATTACTAGTAGTAAAAGTATCAGTAAAGGACCTCGAGAAGTTTGAAACAAAGACATAGCTAGTTTAGAGCTCTCTCCATGCACGTATGCAACCTTTTGGTCATAGACGAAGCAGATGAAGATGATAATTCGGTCTGGAAATAGACCAGGAGACTGGGCCTTGTTTCACCGACCGAGAAACACGGGTCACTTGAAGGGATAGACGAGAGCAGAGACGAAAGGGCCCTTCCTCCATCCTGAGACTGGGACCGAGTTATACGGTCGCCGACTTCGTTTCTGCATCGATCACTGCATAGCCTGCGTGACAGACGCCTTTTTCGGCTCTTGTTTCAGCCGAAAAAGGCGTCTGTCACGCAGGCTTATCACTGCATCGCAATGGCCAAAAAAAGGCGCGTAAAGGAGTCAGAATGAATACTTTAAAAAGATGCGATGTGATTTATTTTGTTTCTTGTTTTTTTCATCTAAAATATACTTGACATTGACCTATTCATACTTTGAAAAATGTTACTGGCTCCCGCCACTGTTATTAAACGGAAAAACTACTTGCAGTGACAAATTATTTTTCTTAACAAATATTAAAACAGATGGATTTGAGAGTTGTGACAAGATGCTGTTGAAATAAACGAATGTACCCCCTCAAAGCGAGAAATGAAAATATTTTTTGTCTTCCTTATCTGAGATAGATAGATAGATAGATAGATAGTTTTATTAATACTATTTACTTTACAGCCAAAAGGCTGAAATGCGTAAATTACAAATTTAAAAAACCTATATACTATAGAATTAAGAAATCTATAAAATGTAAAATGTATAAAATACATATATATAATAACTAGAATTAATAAATATCAACTATAAAAATTTCTAAAATTGCACTTAAGAGCTCAAAAAACGGCTACACATAGCTGGAATAAACGATTGTCTAAACCGATCTGTATGGAAGCGTGGCATAAGATATTTTCTTTTATTTCTTTTATTTTTATTTCGAAGATTATATCGAAGATTTTATTTCGAAGATTATTATCTCTAAGCAGACTAGGGTTCCCTGACCTATCCCTACAAGGGATAGACGACAAGTACCTCTCCGGGATTGGACGGCCGGTCCTCTACTCTGTGACGCATCCGAAAGAGCGGGAAAAATAAAATCCAAGCAAGAGTACGCGTAGTGCAGTAGCTGTTTAGACATGTCTTCGGAAAACAGCCATTTAAAATTCAAGAGAGTCCCCTCTACGACTTTGCAAAATGCATTCTCGTAAAAATAAAGAGATTGTTCACGCGTCACGAATAATTCCTAAAATTCGTTCACGTTAACGCAAAAATCAAATATGGACAATCACGAATCACGAATACATAAATAAACCTAAATCACGTTTCACGAGAAAAAAATAGTCCCAATCACGTTTCACGAAGAAAGTATAGGGGGCCTTCATTCAAAGGGATGAGGAAAGTTGCCTTCACTCTTCATGCCTCCTACCTGCTGAAAATGGCATGTACTAAAACCCGAAACAACGAAACGAAACCACCGAAACAAGCGAAACGACCGAAACGAAACCACCGTTGGTCTCCTATATTCTGTCCTTGTAATTCACAATCTCCTCCCCTACTATACAGTTTAAACGTAGTCTCAGGGAGACAAGTAGCGATACTGACTGAGACGTTATCAGTGAATACTTCTTTCCCTAACTTTTCAATTATTTTCCTTTCTTTTCTTTTCCCATCTGCTTTCGTCGGTGCTCCGCCCTAAAAATACATAAAAAAAAAAAAAACGAAACCATTTCCTGTCTTAAAGTCCTAAATGTAAGATAATTCTGTCTTTTGCTAGCTCGTAGCTTCGTTTCGGTCGTGTCGGTTGTTTCGGTGGTTTCGGTGGTTTCGTTTCGGTCGTTTCGTTTCGTTGTTTCGGGTTTTAGTACATGCCGCTGAAAATGGCTACAGGACACTGATAAAATCTATACCAGGGTCAGTTAATTCAGGGCAGAAACATAAACTTACAGAAAAAAATGAACTGTGAAAGGTTATATATATGTACAATATTATATTAACATAAGGCCTTGCTTTGTTCCAGAAAATGTGCAAATGAAGGGAAAGAAGGTGTTTTTTGAAGGTCCTCAGTCTGTAACCTCCCAATCAAGGATCAAATATGATGGGATTCCATTCATCATAACAGGAAAGCAAGATTGCTGATTGCCATCAGGGCATTGACAGAAGGAATACTTCCAAGGTTATTTTCACTTTTTTTCAGTTAAGCAGCTGGACTGGTTGTTATTTATGGGGGGGGGGGAGAGAAGGGGGGTTAAGGCTGTTTTAGATATGCTAGAGGGGGGGGCTAAATTTTTTCAACAATTAATAGGGGGGTCATGATTTTTTAGGTTTTGCAAGGGGTCTTGTCTGTGCTTTTGCAAATGGGATTATTTTTACACAATAAATTAATTTCAAAAATGCAGGTGGTGAAGATGGACAACCCAGTTAAAAGAATATTGTCAAAAACTTCATTGCTTTAATATTTCACACTCTAATAAAAGACAAATCCAGATCAGCCTGTTTCAGTGTTTGATTTTCACTGCATTTAATATCAAAATTAACAAATTATTTGTTGGTTCAATAGCCCATGAAGTAACAAAACATGAATTACATAACACAAAAAAATACTGCTTTCCACCTTGGAAAAATATTGGAATATATATTTATCTTCCAGGGTTTAAGTGGCACGTTGATTGCAAATTTTGTGATGGCGACTTTCGAAGATATATAACTTTTCCAATGCTAGAAAGTCAGTTTCCTTTAGCTGATGGCTTGGAAGATCCAAGTATTGTTGGTGATCTAGTGACTCCTGCTGCAAGTGAATTTGTACAGATAATCAACACAGGGTCACACTGGGTGTGTGTCAGTGCCATTTCCTGTCCCACTGGGGAAGTCAAAGTATATGATAGTCTGTATGGAAGCCCTGCCAGGAAAACAGTAGAACATGAATGCAGAATGTTGCACTACAAAGGCAACATAGTTAAAATTAAGAATCAGAAAGTGCAAAAGCAGAAGGGCTACAATGACCGTGCACTCTTTGCTATAGCCTTTGCCACCACTCTATGCCATGGTGGTGACCCCACCACCAAGAGATATGACCAGAGAGCCATGCGCCAGCAACTTGTTGATTGCCTGGAGTCTTCAAGGATGACCGAGTTCCCACCAACTGATGATACAGTTGAGCTTGTTCATCGTGTGGTAGGCAAAAATGTACCTATTTACTGTTATCGCTGTTTCGCCGTGACATTAATCGAACCGAAATCAGACTGGCTCTGTACTTCAAACATCGTAGACTTTATTTGTTTGCACGAAGACGAGTTTGACTATGAGAAATGATAAGCAAATAGAAAATAAATACAACAGTGATAAGTGAAGGAAACTCGACAAAATCCAGAAAAACCATAGCATTCGCGACTTACAGAAATTCCACCAGAATGAACAGCTAGGAAACGAACAGATCCTGGATGCACAACGCAATAGCAGTTTGCTCTAACGGGTTTGTAGCTATTTCTAAAATAATCAAACCGTAGCTAACAATTGCGTATAAATACGCGCGAAAAGCGAAAATGTAAATTACTTGACCCGTAGGGACATCATGATCGCACTAGGAATAAAAACAATAGAAAGCAACGCAAGAATGTTACACCGGCCCCTAAATGCGACAGCACAAAGCATTTATAACAAAATAATGAGATCACGTTCGCAGCGTGCTTGTTTAATTACGATAAAAGAAAGCTGTATAGCGGGCGTTGTTCGCTACTAGCAACAACTTAGCCAACGATTCCTTTCGTCGTCAGGAATAGGGTCATCCCACTCCAATTTTCTACGGCACAAATCTTGTAGAATGACTTTGGCTGAGAGGACAACTGGGACTACGAAACCGAGGGGATCGTACAACGAAGAAACAACTGAAAGTAATCCTCTTCTCGTGAGGGGTTCGCTTCTAACTTCAATCTTGAAACAGAACTTGTCACGTTCCACATCCCAACGTACCCCAAGAGCACGCTCGACGGGTAGCTGACCATCGTGGAGATCCTTGAATGTACCCGCTCTTTCAGACACAGGAAGGGATTCAATGACCCTGCGAGAGTTTGAAACCCATTTGGTTAAACTGAAACCTCCCTTTCCTAGAAGCCTTCTAAGATCATCGGTCAGACGAATAGCTTCCTCTTCTCCTTGCACAGACTTTAAGCAGTCGTCAACATAAAAGTTTCTTTTAACCGTGTTGATTGCCTCGGAGTCAAATTGCTGCAAGTTGTCGTCTGCTGCTTTCCTTAGAGCAAAGTTCGCACAGCTTGGAGAAGACACTGCACCGAATAAATGAACTCTCATCTGGTACTCTTTAGGTTGACTTTCAAGATCGTTCCCAGGCCACCACAGGAAGCGTAGGACATCCGAATCGCTGGGTGGAACACGAACTTGGTAGTACATGCACTCTACGTCGGCCATAACAGCGATCCGTTCCTGTCGGAACCGAGTAAGAACTCCAATGAGAGAGTTGGTCATGTCCGGGCCCGGTAGCAGTACGTCGTTGAGAGAAACGCCCCTGTATTTCGCTGCACAGTCAAACACAACACGGACCTTCTCAGGTTTCTTCGGGTGGAACACTGGATGATGTGGTAAAACCCAAATAGCCTTTTCCGATTTAACACTCTGATGATCTGGAACCTGTCTGGCGTAGTCTTTGTCTAAAGGGTTGTCGATGAAGGAGGAGTACTTCTGGAAGAGATCTGGGTCCTTGACAAGCCTTCTTCTTAACAGCTTCAGTCGATGTTCCGCTAGAACTCTGTTGTTTGGCAGACAGGATGGCGAATATCTCCATGGTAAGGCTATCTCATAGTGGCCTTCCTTGTAAACGGCAGAAGATTCCATGATCTCCAATGCTTTTTTGTCGTCAAGAGACATCTCCTTCGTATTGTCAAGCAACGAATCGTTAAATTCCATATTACAAAATCTCTGGAACATGTGATCGAGTTCGGCGTCTCTTCTAATGAAATTGGTAGTACGAGCACCGTTCCCGTTTCTGCCTAACGGGCCATTAATTGCCCAGCCTAGCAAAGTTCTTGTTGCATATGGACCTCCATCCTGACTTTCCTTAACCTCTTTTGGTTCCAGAGCTTTAGGTACATCGTGGCCTATTAGTAAACCAACACGGGCGTCTATCTCTGCAATACGTATTCCTTTTAGATGGGACCACCTGTCAACATCTTGTTGCCGAGGTACACTCTCTGATGAAATTGGCAGTACAGGAGTAGAAAACACCAGCGGTAGTTCTATAAAATTATTTTCATCTAAATCGAAGACTTCTAGCTGGACCAAAGAACTCGCTTTCGTGCTATTTTCTCTTTCCATCGTGGTTAGCGATAATGTGGTGTCGATACCTCTGACTCCAAGGTCCTTCATTAGCTGATCACTGCAGAAAGTCGTATTCGAACCACCGTCTAGGAAGGCGTACGTAAGCAAAAGGGTGTTACTCCCTTTGGCTCTCACTTTAACTGGTACCACAGGTAATCCGGTTACTGATGTTCCGGCCCCAGTAACGGTACGACGTGGTTTGCCAACACTTACATAGGCGCTCTGAGCTCCTGTCTCTGGCTGGGTTGCGTCATCAAACCGCGCCGAAGGTGGGTGTAGGAATGTTGAATGCTTGTCGTGACACCCGTCCACCTTGCAAAAAAAACAATCCTACACAAACGCGAGTGGACTTCTTCTTCGCTTCAAGCTTCATGTCCACAAAAATGAAGCTTAACTTTTGACGTGCAAGTCGAAGGAAGTTGTGCAAACGTGCTCACAACATGCCATGCCTTCAGTTTACTCTCTTAAATGGTCAGTGACCCCTACTTTTCTTTCCAGAAACACATTTTATTTACAATTATCTCCACATCATCCAAAAATGATCAGAAAATCAATTTGGAAAGTTAAAAAAAGCTTCAAGATTTCTGTCCACGGGACATCGAATCCTGCCATCTTGCGGCTGCAAGGTGCGTGAAACTATGGTCGCTAAATGCGAACTTGTTCTTTACAGAACCTCACCAGTTGACTAAATTCACTTAATAGGATAGGTCCATTTAAACAATATTTGGCAGTGAACATTTCACTTCAAATACTTAATTTTTGGGCTTACAGACACTGTGGCCTTATTCGCTAACGAAGCCCGATTTTTTCAGATTAAGGGTGTTCTTCCGCGCACGTTCTCTCCAAAACAAAGTCGGATAGGGACATTGGGAGCCCAAGTTGATCTGCAGTTACTAGAGCGATACATTCGAAATGCCCTTCAAAAAGGAGACTTTACGGAGCTTTTACCACCAAACTTACCGCCCTTAGGCCATATTCATATTCTCGGTATTGAACTGGATCTAGCATGAAGTGGAGGCTCTTGTGGGGCAATCTTTTCAAATGCAAATGTATTCCAGTTCAACACCGATAATACTAACATGGCCTGACGAGGATTTCAAAAGAGCAATAGTGCTCGAGTAATAGCTTTTCACACTTTTTGAAGCATTGAAGCCCATAGCAATTTCAAAAGAATTTGGTTTTATCAAAAGGGGTTGATAATGTAAATTGCCCACGGTACAGGGATTCCAAAACCTAACATTTTGAGCATTAGCCCTTCGTGATTCGCTCTGACCAAAGGCTAACGCTCAAAACATCAGGTTTTATAACCTCTGTACGGTGGTTAGTTTACATCATCAACCCTTTTGATAAAACCAAATTCTTGTGCACAACTACCCCACGCAGCACCAGTTTCTTTAGTAACTACCCTATTTATCCATAACAATTTCGAGTGCCATGGAATAATTACAATTTTTTGTCCCTCTTTCTTTCCAATCACGTGGTCAACAACTTCCAGTGACGACTGACCGATACCGTTTGTTTAAATCGATACAATACCAAGTACGATGCCGACTTTTTTCTTCGATATCGATATCAATACTGTAACGTCGTTGATTAACCTGGTAAGTTATATGTCTGGCACTGTAAATGTCAATTATTATTCAGTACTCTTTAAGTTGAATCAACAAAGACAAAATAGTCAAAAGTTTCAATTTACCAGTGAGATCGTCTTGAACAATAACACAACGGAAACGACACAACATCAGGAAATAAACTACGAGCGTGGGCAGGTCACATGCAGCATCGATACTTCTCGCTAGTATCGACATTTTCCGATCTGATCTCGGTATCGAATATTTGTTATCGGTGCCGGCCCATCCTTAAACTATTAGACGAAACCGATATGGCGTCAAACAACATTGATCTCGAGTCAGATTTGTCAGAGAACATGGATGCTAAGTGACAGCAAGGGGCATGGCAGTCACCCTGTTCCACAAGCCCCTTTATTTAATATGTAAACAAAAAAACACCATTAACTCAGATGCAATGTTGTTTTATAAGAATTGTATTTTTATGATATTCTGATCAGCACAATAGTTTGTAGAAGGAAAACTAGGGTGTTTTTTGTGAATTGTCAAATGACGTCTGTATCCCTTTTCCGATACATGAGAAAGTAGTTACATTTCCAGTTACCAAACAAATGAACCCTTTCAATGGATTTGCACTAAGTTTACTATTATCAGTGACAACTTAATTCAGTGGTGCACACCCCTGAGAAATCTCCCAACAATTTGTCATTTCTTTCAATTCGAATCACCTTTAGTTATTAAACAAAACACCAGGGAGCTAGGTAGTGGAGTTTAAAATCTAGAGGCAGCAATGTAGCAGTTGAATGAAAGAAACTAATTCTGTGAGGAGTTAAAACTCACAGGATGTGAAAAATATGGTTTTTCCATCCTTTGTAGCAAGAAGTCAAGGTAAATGAAATGAAATGTCACAGCATGTTGTCATAATATTACAGGGTAAGCATTTAAAGTCTACCAACTCCTAGCAATTTTCAAACTTATTACCTCTCAAATGAGCTAAATTTCAAGAGATCTCTGACAAAGTTGTCACTATTATGGTAAGCAAATGGTACATGGACCACTCCCTGCCCTGAGCTGCATCATCACCTTTTCGTTTTGCACCCAAGAAAGTAATGGAATGAGGGAAGATTAGCACTGGCAAAATACTGTATAAATGGATCTTTTAGTGAATACATTTCATTAAAACTGTTCATATATACATTTTTCATAAAATCTGTGTGGTTCATGAAAATATCCATACCACCCCTCCAGAAATTTTAATTAAGTCCCATCTTTTGAAATTTTGCTTTTGTCACCACCCCCCACCCTGTCTTGGAATTTCCATCAGCCTTACATGGGTGACATATGGAAATTTTCTTGAACTGCACAATGTTTTGTATGTCTAATATTCATTAGAGTCTGTAACCACTCGGCCGTTCTTGACATCAACCAGAAATTGTGTTGATATGGAATCCACATGTAGATGCAACAAAAACATGAATAATTCTTGTCCATTGGAGCTTCAGTGTGGATTTTCCATGGAAACAGAACAAAATCATTCCATACAAAAATCACGTAGACCAGGACAACATTTTTTATACAATGACACCGATAGCCCCGCAAGACGGAGGTTGGTATGGGGGCGGAGCATCCCCTGCTCTTACACTTTCAGTATCGTCCAATACCGCACTATATGGTGGTGGAGCAACATTGCCCTCAAAGAATCCTGAAACAGTCTGTCGCACTGGACCATGCACGGCAACATGGCCTCTACTGCTGCGATGACGACGATGACGTCTAGTTCTGTATCTTGAATCATGTGAACGAACACGTATTCTTATGGGAGCTCTTTCTATGGAAGAGTTCCTTTGTCTTTTTGAGAGTGTTGTATGCCGCACAATGCTGAAGACTACAAGGACTACTAAAAACATACAAGTGCAGACCGTTGCCACAACAACAAATGTGTAGGGAAGGTGTCCACTTTGCTGTTCTGTTTTACTTTCAAAAGGCTTTCCCGTTGTGTTTATTGTTGTCACTGACATAGTCACTCCTAAAGACAAAGCAAAAACACACCTTTCATAGTCAACTTTTGTAGGGCAATGGGTGTCAAAAACACGTAATAAGGCAAGGAACGCCAGTCTTAAGGCAAGTAATTCTGTATCTCTTCCAGGCCTACATTTTCACTGGTCTCTATGACCTGTAGCTTTCTTTGTTATCAAGGCTAGGGGTATTGTTTGTGTTATTTCATCTATTGTTTCATTCTCACAAACCACATCTGGAAAACTATGGGGTCTCTCCTGTGGAGACTTTCCCCCACCAGGCCTTTCTGAAATTATTTTACTGGTAATAAAGCACACATCCTCACCTGTTTGTTTTGTTTTAGCCTCCTGGGAAGATTTACCTTCTTCTGAGTCAGGATCTGAATTGAATATTAATGAACAACAAATGAAAAGTAAGCCAAGACATCAAACAGTTCCAAATTTATTTAAATAACAATGCACAGGAATTCTGGGGAAAAGTGGCTGGCACAAAGTGGTCTGACAGCCAAGGAAAAACCACTGGCTATTAGCTCCAGGTGACAACCCTACAGTCTACCTACAACACCAACATGCCTCCATTTTTGGGTTGTACTGGGTTGACCATGCAACTCACAGTTAGCCAGAGTCAACAGATGACCAAACCTTTTGGCTCTGCATAGCAAGATTTTTAATCTAGTATCTTGGTTTATACTTCTTCTTTTTTTTTTTAAGTAGGCGGGGACATTAAAATGGTAGCCACAGATTTCTTCCTTAAGTCAATACGCTGATTTTTCCTACCAAAGTAAACAAGAAATGGTCTGGTTGGTTTAACAGGAATCAAAGGATTGAGCAAATGAGCAAAATCAGAAAATGGACATAGCCATTTTGCAAGTTAAAAATGGTTATCATTGACAATCAACATTTTCTTACCTTTCTTTTTAAGAACCTCCAAAATTCTTGAGTAATTTACAATGAAACATTCTCTGTGTTTTTCCAGAATATCCCTTGAGAGTACAAACTTAGGGTGCTTCATAGCATGACACCCTGTAAGTTCACTAATACACATTCGGAGTTTCTTCACTTCAGGACAAATTGGTGTTGCATTACGATTATACTGCTGGAAGCAGTTATTGACAAATTTCTCATTGCATTCTTTCTTATGGACTGAAAAAAAAAAAGATAAATTACAATGTAAGTGCTACAATATTATATAAGTATCCTCTTTTATCACTGCTTTGCCAATAAAACAAGAGACCTTGTACCAATCATTGGAGTTAACATTTTCCCACAAAAGAACTCAGAACCCCTCCGTTCCTTTAACATCCCATAGATTAGGAGACATGTGGCAAGATGGACCTTCATTTTACCCTTGCTATCAAGAGAGCAATCCTGAAGCTCTTCCAGACCTCTGTTTTCATTGGTCCCTATGACCTGTAGTTTCTTTTGTTATCAGGGCTAGGGGCATCGTTTGTGTTGTATCATCTATTGTTTATCAAGAGGACTACTAAGGAAGAGGCACTTTCTGCTCAGTTATTCAGACACCAAGTGTAGGACTAGCCAGGGTATGAACCAGCAGCCTCTCACATGGTAGACCAGTACTGGCAACTAAGTCCACCAGTCCACAACAAGAAGACATCTTACAATACCATAAGATAAACATGAAGAATAGAGAGGAGAGTATGCATACGAACATTAATTAAGGCTTCAAGGTGGCAGCAAAACAAACATTTTGTCCACAACACTACTGCTTTCAGCTATTTCAGTACACATAACAACATAACTCGTGTATAAATACCTTTGCTGACAGGGACACAGTCAGGATAAGAATTCATTTTCTTCAAAAGGGATTCATACTTGAGCCCTTCCTTCCAGGTTGACAAACCCTTAGCATTCTCACAGACTGCAAGACATGTCTTTAATTTTACAACCTCAGGGCAAACTGGAAGGGTGTTCTCATTAAATTGCTCTTCGCAAAATGTTAAGTGTCTTTCAGTGCAGTTACTCCTGGCATTTGATTCTGCAAGACAGACAGACATAAAATGAGTCTTGAAGATTTTAATAGCTATATCTAGGATCATTTTTCTTTTCTTTGTTTTCAAGAAAGTCTCACTTTCTTGGCAATTTGTGTCCTCACCGGAAATGAAACCACCCTCTGCAGGACCATTATGTACATGTATCACTAACAGATTTCACAAATTTAGAATGCCACAAATTTTTCTAAATTTACCAGCTTGGACTCTTGCCATTAGCTGCCATTTTGAGATCTTTTATTTAGACATCAACCATTGAGGCTTTGGCCATAAAAGTCTCTAGGCAAGATACTCATAACCAGTCATAAAGATTTTGTCTTCAAATCCTTTAACTCACACAGGCCCTTTAAATTTAAGGCTTAAGCTCTGAGAAACTGTAAACTGCTATTAAACGTCACGCCTACTTTTATAATTGCATATCTTTTCAGGCAGTTAGCTACAGTGCTTTATAATAAATTACTCCTTCTCTGCCACCCAGGGGGAGAGGGGAAGGGAGCCATCATTCCATTCCCCTGTTGTACTGTAGGGTCTCATACTCTCAGCTGCATCAATGCTTCAAAGTGCGAGAGCGAAGAAAAGTGATACTCTCATTTTCATAAACAAAACAAGAGAGGTTACTCTTCAGCCTCTCAGTTTGGCGTCTGTTTGCCTCGTAAGTAATCGGACTGTTGACCATGAACCTTTCTTAACTTCTAACCTCTGCGGTTACTGTTCAAGATCACTCACTACCAATTTAGAGTTTTTTTAAGAGTTCATTCCCTCCAGAAATCTGTCAACAGCATACTTTGAATTGCTGATACAGAAAGGCAAATATTTCAGCATTGATACAAGTTCAACAAAAAACTACAAACGCGATTAAAAAAAAAAAAACAGGTTGGCTCCTGAACACCTGAAACGAATAAGTTAACACTATCAAGCTACAGGAAATTGCCCAAAAGTTTCACATATATCCTTGCAACAGGAAATCTACTTAATAAGTAGTCGCTGGAACTCTGTTTGCACGCAAAGTTAAAGTAAGCTTAAAGCAATTACTTTTTCCCGATATTTAGCTCGCATATAAGAAACTGACATCGCTTATCTGTTTCAAGCGCCTATTTTTATCGCCCGATCTCGTGTTTTGATGAAGTTATGTCTTAATTCAATGTAAATAGCCCCTCGTGGATAACAAACCAGGCTACTGGTGAGATATTTAAAACAGTACATGGCCTCGGGCATTTTTCAGTGACAACGCATGTAAACATGGAACAATTCATTTCAAGCACAAATAATACGAGTTTGTTATGCGTGCAAGGACATTCTTGAAGAAGTCAATCCCTTTATTTATCGAAAACGACCACGCAGGATTTAAGCTTTCAACCATACTTTTGTTGCGGCGAAATCAGAGAAACGTGACCTCACAAAGACCTGACTTCATTAAAACAAGCGAGAGGAGAATCCAACATGTCACCAACGCCGACGCGCATTTCGTGATCTAAAAAGCCTGCCCACAACTTCGAGAAAGGGATATTGAACAATGCGGCTTCGTGTTGGCCAAAAATAAACAATAGTTAGCCTGCCAGAAAATATGCGACAACGTTGGCCGAATACGACACGTTTTAATTTGCGTTGAAGCTGAAATTACATGGATGCGAACCAAAGCAACAATGTACGTAAACACGAATATTAAGTCTATGATCTAACTATGAGAGAGATTACACCCAACTCAAGTTTGAGAGGCAGTTGTATTATTGTTCAGCCGTGTGGCGTTGAAAATTGTTTATAAGCAAGAGTTTGGCCTAACCCCTGAAGTTGGTATTTGTTGTACGTGAGATCACTTTCAACGTAGAGAATAATTAAACTTATTGCAAAACTATCACCAGCCGACCAGTTATAAAAAGACAATGCAAAACGACTTTGCACCACGTATCAACAAAGCCTCTTTTCCTTTGCCGCGACAGAACTTTGAATAATTATAAAGACAGCAACAGTTGTGTTAAAATTTGGTATCAAAACAACAACTAAATCTACTGCACCCTCGTACAGCGATCACTGAAGTATAACTCGAACAGCGGGCTGCTAATCTTTAAAGAAGCTAAAAAGCAAATCTTCCTTTCTAAGCTCCGCAGAAACAGTGTAACGTTTCCCGAAGCTATATTTCCGCAATGTTCACTTACCTGCTGGAGTCACCAAGATCGAGAAAAACAACAAAACGAAGCCACATTTCTCTACAAGGCTATCCATCTTTCCTGTGCATGTCTGCAAACAACAACCTTTCTCTGTCGGTTTTGTCAATGTGACCAATTATGGAAATTGACTAGCGAGCCGGCGCTGCGATTGGCCATCGAACGAACTCAGATGACAGTTTCTTTCAAGAAGCTCAAGGCATTTGGCGGTTCAGTGATTACAAAGTCATTCAAGTAGAATTGGTCGCTATTGTCAAGTGACCAATCGCAAATGGGGCTATTTTTCTGTCGGAAACATCAAAGGCTTTCGCTGAATGAGCCTTTAGACGCTAAAAGTATTCGCCGTGTTTTGTGAAATTAAGCGTGAACATGGATCTTTTAAAGTGCCGCCTAAATTTGCATGTGAAGCGAACTCGACAAAACCCAACAACAAAGGAGGTTTTTGAATCTTCCAAGCATCGTCAGCGAGACTATTCAATTGAAATCGACCCTGGGAAATTGCCTTGATTTATCTTGAATATGACATATGTAAAAGCAATTTTTGGTTTATTCAGAATTAACTTTAAGTTTCGTTTGACTTGGGAAATTTACGATTCATAGTCTTTGAATGAAGTGACCGGGGTTGGGTGACCAAATTAAAAGGTGATTTCTTTTTCGGCTTCGTAATTATAAAGAAACATTTAAAGAATAGTCATGATTCATGATAGGCCCCAAGCTGATTTCTTTCACATTTATTCATCCCATTTAACATAGTAAATTATGATATTTTTTTGTCTGCTAAATATTGCTTAGATACCCAAAATAACCAAGATTTGACAGATTTAGAAAACGAATTTCTAAGCTCCCAGGCAACGCTAGAAATCGAGACCACCCCTTTGAAAAGGTTTCCCTTCGCGCGACACTGCCCTCGGATACAAACTAAATCAACAAGTCGGCTCTTTGCCTGTTTCCTCTTCGTTTCAATGCTGCTTCCAAGTTATTTTAAAATTGTTTATTACATCTCTCTTGCGGAGGTGACTCGGCTGATTTTATCTTATTGTCAGCCCTTCAAGGGACGCTTTCGGCTTTTGTAAACTGGTAATCGGACTACGAAAAAGGTGATTTTGTCCAATTCAGTATCAATTCATTCATTCGTTAATTCGTTCGTTCGCTGGTACCTTCATTAAACCTTTTTCACATTCCCCTCTTAATTACGCTACCTACTTGTACCACTTTCAAAAAAGACTACGACGGGTAGTTAGAAAAACTTTTGCCGAGGAGTTCAATATTAATTAATACCATTGTTAATTCCGATTGCCATACTGATTGTAATTAAGAAATGTCAGAATGTTTGTTTTTTACCTCCGTGTGACAGCCCATGTTTGTTTTTTCGTGACAAATTTAAACATCATTGAAACCGCCTACCGGCCCCTTTATAGATTTCAGGCTGTTTTTCAAAGAAAATCCAGCATTCATCTTCCCCATGTTTACTTTTTTTTTTTGGTTTCCTTTGAGTAGGAATTTTTTGCTTTTCATTGAAGCCCGTCAGGCTAATCTCCACGTGCATCAAGTTATTACTGTACTGCACGGTTTCCCAACTGATTTATTAATTTTGATTTTTCCTCGCGAGCTGATGTGATAGGCATTCATCATGAAACCCGCGTGTAGATGTGGGTGAAATTGTTAATTTTGCCAGATCAAATCTCAGCTCTCTCTATCTTTTTTCTTTCTTTTCCCTTTCTTCCTTTTCTTACCCAGAATTCCAAGTGCAGCAGTGCGGGAAGTTCAAATTTCCAAACATCCAATCAAATCACTTCATCTGGCAACCGAACGAAGTTCGTTACGAGAGTGAGCGTTTAACGGAAAGGTAAGACTTAAGTGTTTACAGCTTGTACGTGAGACTGCCGATCTTCTTACATTTTATTTTAAACCATTATTTTGGCCATCCTTTTATTTTTAGAGGGTTTTTCTTGATTTCAATCGAATTTTTGGTGAGCATTCTTGAGTTGGTTTACTCGCGAGCCGCCATGTTGATCGCCATGTTGTTTTTTAGGTTAAGCTCGCGTGTCTTGCTTGGGCCGGGTGATGCTTCTTCGAACCAGCCTTTTTAAACCACAAAATTATGTTGCTCATTCTGTTTATAACTTAACTACCTGAGCATTCCCAAGTTATTGTGATAAATCCTTTGAAAACAAGGCATTGCAATTGCACATGCAACGGTGGGCTGAAGTGACAATTTACCTGTTGTGACTGTAATAATCCACAAAACTTCGTGTTCTATGTATGGAGTTAAGACAATGATCACCGTTGAAATTGTAAATAATTACCGAGTAACATTATTGTTTTGCTAATTTGAATGAATGACTTCATACGTTACTCTAGACATGTCGAAGGTCCTTATGCTTCTTTTGTGACTGGTTTTCTTCATTCTGTTTCACAGAGATAGATTTTGGACGAGTACCAAGTCCTGCAGCTGACAAACATGGATGCCACAGAAATACAAGTTGTAAGTTCGATAACTCAATACTACTGTACTGGTAACATTTTCAGCATTGCAAAGTTTAATATGATGTCATGGTTATATTCATAATCATATACTAGATCTGTTCAATTCTTTGATGAGATCTGTATTCTCTTTGTTAATTGTCATCCCTGACCCAAGGAGACACTAAAGGTCCTTTTAGCTATATTCAGAATGTTTCTGCTCTTCAAGAGATCAGAAGACAATCACTTACAACTTGATGTTTATTTGTTTTCAGCGATCCCCACTCTCAACACAAGATCAAAATGTCATGGCCAATAACATGACTGCAAAACCATCGTTTGTCAGTAAACTAAGACCGCCATCTGCTGTTAAGAGGCCTCGTGAACAAACACTTACCAATGGTGTATTGCCAAGCTGTGAGGTATGAAATGACACATATAGTTATTTACAGGGAAATGTAGATGAGAAGTCGATTAAAAATGGAATGAGGGAAAGAAATTTTGCAACTTTAATGATTATACTTTGTGATAAAAATATGCTTCTCTTGTTCATTTTCTCATTCTCTTGGGAACTGGGGGTTCTAAATAATAGTGTCTGCACCTAATGGGGACAAGTACCTCTTTGGACTAAGCGAATCCGTTCAGCTAAGTGTCTTTGGGTGAAACCAAGCTGAAGAAATGCATACATGAAAGAGATGAGTTGAAAAGGAGGGCAATACAAATAACCCACATGATTAGGCAAATTTTAAGAGATTTTGTAACCAAATCAACAACAAAATTTAAAAAAATGCTTGAGAAACCTACCTGCAACAATAGAGGACACATTTTCTCCTATCAAATTAAACATTTCAAAGGCTACGGGGTACATGTAGACATGATACCTGCAAGTAGTCCTTAGTTAGCAAATGTTCTGATTTGATTTCCAGCAGCTGGTCCAGCTGCTTCCTGAACCAGTTGAACCAGAGGAGTCAATTCTATAGATTGTAGATTTTCATCATTCAAAGGATTTGTTTTCTTAATATATAGATTCTGATTGTGGTGACTCGTAGTTGTCACTACAAAACTAATGTTGCAAGGAGTGAAACAGGAAAAAATGTGCCTTTTCACTCTTGAAGACATACCGGTATATCATATCTAGTGCTGAAAAGTAGCATTTTCAAAAATCCAAATTTGATAATTTTCTGGGGAGAATAGCCCCAGACCTCATGACAAGGCCCCCTCTTTTACAAAACAATCTGGCTATGGTCCTTGTAAGTGTAAAGCACCCACACCCCAAACTCAATACCCTATGTGCTCTTAATTTAGCCTCTCCCAAAAATGAAAAGATCATCACCAACCTCCTTGAAGGCCAAACCTGCGGCATTTCGGACTGCTGTCTCCTCAACATTAAGGCGTCAGACTTCTGCAGGTACCATGAAGAGAGGTCCTTCTTCAAGTGGAGTTGACTCAAGAGCTGTGTCCTCTTTAGTCAAGCGACAGACTATTTCTTCTAAACCATCCACCACTGTGAACAAAACTGGTAATTCAAAGCCTCAACCTTCAAAAGCTCCTGCAGGTAAGGGAGACAATAATTATTTAAATAATAATAGAGATTCTCTTTTTAAATTCATTTCCCGGTAAATTTTAACAAATATTATAAGACAATGAGCATTAACTCTGGTGATGAAAAGTTTTAAAAGTGATCCATGTCAGTAAATTTTTACATGAGAAAAAGGGTTCAAAGTTTGCATAGTTTATTACAGGGCTTGAAACTAACTTTTCAGCTTACAAGCCAAGTGGCTAGAGCAAATGTTTTGTGCTAACATATTCACTGGCCAAAATGGCTAGTTGGCTACTGTTAGTCTCGAGCCCTGTTGTTAACAGCTTGTAACCTGGAATGAAATAGCATTTGTGTTGAAGCAGGAATTGGGAGAAATTTACAATGTTACCCTTCCCCCCTTTAGTAAAGTCATGTGTATTTGCATTGTCTAGAGAAAAACTTTCTTATAAGCTGGTCCTGATCAAAACTTTGTCATCCTACCAAGTCAAGCAGCTTGGGACACTCAGCTTTTGGCTTCCCAGAAGTTGGCCAAATCTTTCCAAATTTTGACCAGAATGGCTGAAGACATATTAAGCTTCTCCTGATGGGGAAGTATAGGGGAGGTTATGTGGGAGGTTATTACAATAAATAAAGCTCAAGGAAGCTGATAATTGCATCTACAGTCGCTACAGTCATGGTTCCAGCTAAGTATGTAAAGAGGGTGTCAACAATGAACCCCAACAGGTCAACTTTCCAATGCTCCCTCCAAACCATTATGAATTTGCTACAAATTTGTCAGGCCAACAAGCTGATCTTCAAGGATTTATCACCCTAGACTCCCCCTTATCTGGAACACTTCTACAATGCAGGTCAAAACTCCTGGGTCCTGGGATAATAATAATTATTCTCATTCCCCCTCTTCCCTCCTTCCCACCCCCTCCTTAATTACAATGTTAATTTTTCACATTCTCTGAAAGCAAGATTATTGCAGTGAAAAGTGAAGCATGCATAGCAAATTTTGTAGTTTTTACCCAGGTTTGACAACTTTCCCTAGGGGATATATTACCTGTCAAGTGAGTTATTTCCAAATATTCTCATAAGAAGCCTCTTTTTTTAGGAAAGAAAAGGGCCGCTTGGGACTACAAAGGAAGGTTAGAGGACATGGAGGCAAGCTTATCTGAGTCTAAATCTTGTATGGAAAACATGACGAGGACTATTGGTGATAATAAGGACAGGATAGGTTTTCTGGAATCTTTAAACAAACAGCTTGAGGGCACAGTTCAGGTTAAAAATCAACAAAGTCAAGAGGTGAGCCTTCTTTATACAATGACTGAAAAAGGGAAAGAGCAAGGCCAATGGCTTAACATCATTAGCCAATGACACAATTAATGGAACTAACCAGCTGTTTTAAGACTTTTAATACGCAAGGGCCAGTTGCTCGAAGCAGTTGATATTGCCCTCCAACTTTTCAGAGTTTTCCTTACCTTAAGCTTTCAACTGTTCCAAAAAGCCCTGAAACCCACCGCTCATGAGAAGATTTGCGGTTTGAATTGTAGATAAGTGTTAGCTCATCAATCGGCTCTCGGACAACTGAGGACTTCTAGAGCATCTACAAGAAGGGGAGGAAGATGGTTTTAGCCGGAAGGGCATCCAGGTGTTCCATTGATGGCTACTTTTAGACGAAATTCAAGGAAAATTCATTTAATCCCATACGTTTATACATACATACATACATACATACATACTTTATTCACTTTCCTCACAGAGGCTTTTCAAAGAGAATAATAATAAAATAAAAATACAATAATAATTTAAACCTACTTTACTTATGGAAATATTTACAATTAAAATTAATCATACTAAAAGTACAAGGAAATATTTACACTTAAAATCAAAAATAATTAACAATCTATAAAATCCTTAATTAGTTTACGTTTCAGAAAATATTTAAAATCAGAAACTTTCTCAAGAGTTTTTAGAGAGCTGTCCATGGAGTTCCAGATACTGACTGTTCTATAGTAAAACGTTCTCTGACCACTGGCGGTCTTAAAAAGTGGGATGTTCAGCATTTGTGAACTTCTCGTGGCGCGTCCACTAATTTCTCCTCGCTTACTGAACTGGGAGGTAAGGTACTCCGGCACGCGGGATGTTAGACATTTGAAGGCCATAATAGCGCTCCTGAAGTATAGCTGAGTAGCTACCGGTAGCCATTTAAGCTCTTTTAAAACTGGTGTGATGTGATCATATTTGCGCGTACCCGTCGCAATTCGAGCAGCAAAGTTCTGAATACCTTGTAATTTACTTATATTACTTTTTGATGTATTCGCCCATACGTTCGAACAATAAAAAAGTTTGCTAAAAACTAGTGCGTTAATGATAGTCAGTAGGGTGCGCTTGTCAAAAACATGCTTTGTGCGGCTTATTTGACCGAGACAAGACATACAAGAGGAGACAGTTTTGGTAATGTGTTCATCATAAGTTAGGTTATTGTCTAAAATCACCCCAAGGTCTTTAGCAGTGTGTTCCGGTATGAGTTCTCTTCCCATGAAAGTGAGGTTTGGAATGACCAATCTGGAATGCATTTGCCTGCCACCAAACACCATGAGTTTGGTTTTGCTTGGGTTCAACAATAAATGGTTGTTGCAACACCATTGGCCTATTCTGTGTAAATCATCTCTTAAGTCAGTAAAGGCATTTACGGTATCTTTCAGTTTGAAGGATATAGCAAGCTTAGTGTCGTCAACATAGCTCTGGACGCTGCATTTCCGTGGTGCTGAAGGAAGGTCATTAGTATAAATACTAAATAAAAGTGGTCCCAGTATACTTCCCTGTGGAACGCCGCAGTCTATGGGCAAGGGCTCTGACAATGTTGAATGGATTCGAACCACTTGTCTTCTTTCATAAAGGTAGCTACAAAACCACTGGATAACTCGGTCTGAGGCGCCTACATCTTGCAGCTTCAAAATTAGGGTTTCGTGGTTGACGCTGTCGAAGGCCTTGCTCATGTCTAAGAATACTGCCGAAGTCAACATCTTCTGGTCTATCCCTTTAAGGATAGTGTCAGTTGTTTCTATGACAGATGTTTCTGTCGAATGCCATTTCTTGTTGCCGCTTTGGGTCTTTGTTAACCTCTCGTTTAATTGCAAGTAGGAAGTGAATTGACTGTGTACTACCCTTTCGCAAACTTTTGATAAAACCGGTAGAAGCGAAATTGGCCTGTTGTTATTTGCTAGTTCGTGATTTTCACCTTTAGGAAGAGGTGTCACTTCAGCTAATTTCCAGGTGATTGGAAATGTGCATGTCTCAATAGAAGTGTTGATAATAGACGTAATTACTGGAAGAACCGGGGCAAGGCAGTCCTTCAAAACACGAACGGAAATCTTGTCGATCCCTGGAGCTTTGTTTGATGGCATTGATGAAATTATGCGTTCGATCTCACCACTGCCTGTGGTATTCAAATGAAACTGCTCACGGGGAGGATATTGTCTTGGGACAAAATAATTTCGGTTAGGTGACATATTGCATTTATTAGCCAATGTTTGAATTTTGTCAACAGAACTCTGGCCGACAGAAACGAAAAACCGATTGAACTCATCTGCGACAGTTTTGTTATCCTTGCTGAAGATTCTCTGGGATGTGGATTTTCTGGGGATTATTTGGCGGATTGCTTTCCAAATATTGTTTGTATTGCCTGGGTTTCTTTGAATCTGTTCTGAGAAGAACTCTCGTTCAGCGATTTTAATTTCTCTTTTAACCTCCTGTCTTAAATTTCTGTAAGCCGTCCAAGTCATAGGGTCATTGCTTTTTCTTGCTTCTTTGCGCCAGTAATCTCTTGTTTTCATCAGCGCACGTATGTCATCCGTTATACATGGATTTGGCTTTCCACGGACTTTAAAAGTTTTAATCGGAGCATGCTGGTCTAGTATAGAAGAAAATAACGAGTTGAAAACATGAAGCTTGTCCTCTACATCATCAAAAATATCTACTATTGACCACGGTGCCTTTGAGACATCATCATTAAATGCGTCGGCCTTGTAATGCTTGTAGCTTCTAGTAGTGATATAAACAGGCTTGGAGCGCTCTTTCTTTAGTTTTAGTGTAAGGTAAACTAGGTCATGGTCGCTGATCGAGCTTTCCAAGACCATAACATTAAGAACTTGCTTTGTATCCGAAGCCAGGATTACATCCAGTAAGGTTTATGAGAAAACATGCCTCTTGAACAGCCAGTTTCCAATGTCTGGCGAAAAGCCTTGGGGAGGAGAGGGTAGTTGGCTCTTGTTTGTACTTTGGTACCTACAGTAGTTTTGATTTCAGCAAAGTGTCAACCCAGCAACGTAAAACGTTACTCTACGTTGCCTCATCTTACCATAACTTACAAAGGGATCACGTGCAATTCAGCCTTGTTGTTGTTGAAACTCGGTCCCGCATCTTACGTTTTTGAGGGTGTTGCGTTTAAATCGTTTCGCACTTTAACGTTAAAGGGTTCGCACACGCCTTGAAAGTCCTTGAATTTCAAAATAAAAATTCAAGGCCTTAATAGTTCTTGAAAATTGCAGTAGGTGCTGGAAAGTCCTTGAAGTTTGTTGCCAATTTTATCCAACAAAGATTCACAAATATCTGAGACGAAAATCGGCGCACTCTCTACTTTAACCATCTGATGGGGCATTATATTGGCTTGGTTTTGCCCCTCTTGGGGTCCTTGAAAAATGGAAAAATGTGTCCTTGAAAGGCCTTGAAAAGTCCTTGAATTATTGGTCGAAAAAAGTGTACGAACCCTGACGTTAGCTTTTCCTCTCTGTAGGCCGCCTTAAAGATTGAAGATCTTCAGATGAAAGTCAAAAACGCAGAGGAAGAAGTACGATCACTGCAACTAAAACATGATTTTGAGATCGAGGTAGAAAGGAGAGCCAAGAAAAATCTACAACAAGAGAAAGACTCGCTTGAAAACGAGCTCAACATTTCCAGGCAAGAAGTCGTCGCCTTGAAATCAACGGTAGCTAAAATGACTGCAGATTCATTGGGAATAACCACAGAACTTCAAGCTACGAAGGTTAGTGCCGTGATTCGCTCTAAATTCCAACAACGCTAGCTGGCGCTATGTTCACCCATTGATATCGGATCCACATGTGTATGGGAACATTCTCTAAGACCAGGAAGCCAAAACCGGATGGGAACATTTCGTGGCAGAAAAGCCGATTGGGAAATTTCCTTCCCTGTATTTTATTCCTACCCGTTTTCTTTTTCTCTCGTCCCGATATGTTATGCTGTAGAAGAAGGAAGGGGGGGGGGGGAGGAAATTGGTCAAAGTCAGCTCAAACGGTATATTTTGGTTACATGTCTACTTCCTCTATTACACATTGGGAGTTAAAAGAAAAAACGTTTATACGCTGTCGTGGTTCCCTTGAAAGCCAGAAGAGCAGGTTTCGTGTTGAAGAAAACCTTTTATGGCAGGCCAGTCGGCTCATCTTACCGACTCATTTATCTTCTTTAATGACTGTGGTCAACTGAAAAATTATACGGAAATGTGTGCTTCTTTACCATGGCAGGAATTTGGTTCGTCTTAGTGAACGGTATGGTTTCGTTGTGTTAATTACTTTGTTCTTATTATCGTCGAAACTTGTTGTTTAGCCATTATTGTCAAATTCTCTCCCAAATATGCTCATGTAGTTTTAAAAACCGCCGGAATAGGATCCCGAGATTTCTTCCATCTCTGGCTTATCCCATAAAACGTAAATGGTTCTGGTGAATTAGACGAACAAACCCTGATCATTCTAAAATTTATCTTAATAGGTATCTCTCGAAAAAACTCTACACGAAAGCCAACAGAAAAGTGAAAAGATCACAGAACTCCAAGAAACGATTCGTGGTCTTCAAAACCACGTGGCCGACCTCGACTCCAAACTCCGCTCGGAAGAAACTATCCGCCGAGAACTGCACAACACCATTCAGGAACTGAAGGGCAACATCCGGGTATTCTGTCGGGTGCGGCCCATGCTGAGTTCAGAAGAAAGTCAACGGTCATGCGCGTTTTCGTTCGGACAGGACGAGCGGGAGCTGGTGATTGAATCGACGTCGGCAAATGAGGTGAGAGGTTTTGATAATTGATTAAGTAGGCTCCTTCTTCATTCTTATAAGTTTAAGAATTCTTGAGATTTTCACAGACACAAGGAGAACTAACTTTACGCAGAATCTTAATACTGTTCCACTAGTGTCGTAGTCGGAGTTGGAAGAATCAGAACGTTTCCATTTTCTTCCGATTCCGCTTATGACTGCGTCGGTTATGATCTGTGAAAACTAGATTGTCAGAGTCGGAAGCAGAAGCGGAAGAACCAACCAATCACAATATTTGTTCTCACGCTCCCCGATTACGGTCTAATATACCAAAATAGTGCTTGCGTCTTCTACAATCTATTTTTCACTGGATCGTGAATGGCAGAGTCATAAATTAAGCGGAACAGCCTTCTGCTGGGACAGGTTTAGCGCAAATCTGGGCTAACAACTATGGCAACTTGTAGGTCTTGACTACTGAGTGTTAATTGTGCTTCGAACAACTCGACCCTGTTCAGTAAACTTTTGTTTGTAGCACATGACTCCCTGCACTGACTTAAAAGAGACAACCACTGTGAAAAGCGCAAACAAACAGGAACACCGTACTGCAATATTCTTTTGGTCGCACTTCAGACTCAAATCGTTCAACTGCAAATCAAACAATGGCTCGCAGCTTATCACGACTCCAATGTGCTCACATTTGCGTTGAGTTCGTTGGTTCCGCTCTTTGCTCCGAGAGATTTTCTTCGGGTACTCTGGTTTTCCCCTCTCCTCAAAAAGCGGCAACATTTTCACATTCCAATTCGAACTGGTATTCAAGGGCCACAGGTTTATTAATCGCGGTGTCACCTTCGTAGAGCAAAATGTATTTACCTTTGATTTCAAGAAAAAAAATTCATCTCTTTTCATGCTTCATTTTGTTTTCGCTCCACAGAGCATTTGCGGAACCAAGAAAGCTGCACCCAAACACGAATTCTCCTTCGATAAAGTCTTCAACCAAGCTGCGACACAAGAAGATGTCTTTGGCGAAATATCGCAGTTAATTCAATCTGCCCTGGACGGTTATAACGTCTGCATATTCGCTTACGGTCAGACTGGCTCAGGAAAAACTTATACAATGGAGGGGAGCACCGCAGATGACACCACGCAGGGTATGATACCAAGGGCCCTGAAGCAGGTGTTCAAGACATCACAGGACCTCAAGGATAAGGGCTGGCAGGTGAACAACTATAAGGCTCCCTTAATGAGGCAATGCGTAACCAAAATGATTTTTGAGTCATCATTCTCTTTTATGGGTTCAAAATTCTTTTCTTACCTTTCTTACGAATTTTCTGTTTTCTGTTTTCCGTCTCGTAAGAATCGCAAGATTCACGAACTCGTTGCGATGTGATTTGCATATCCCCGCCCTCATTCAGATGATTGACGGAACAAAAAAACCCAAAATCCTTTCGAAATCGGCAAAATGCGCAACGCGATACAACGAATTTGGCTGTAAATGTTTTGATTGGCAATCAATGGATATCGGCCATTGTTTCATGCCCAATAAAAAGTATCCATTAAATCCCTTTCTGGCCGTCCTTGCGAAATAGGTCACCAAAATCCAACGCTAAATCAGTTTTCCTCTCAACCTCGTTCCCAGGGTTCTCTCCTACCGGGGGACGAGTAAGAGAGAACCCTGGTAACGAGGTTGCTTTAGGATATAAGGTGATTATTGCCAACGTGGCGCTACGTGTCTCCTTGTCTATCTGCCAGCTCGTGGAATAACCTATTAAATATTACTTAGTCTGGTTTCCCCTCTTTTTTTTTTCGTCAGTACTCCATAGAAGCAAGTTTTCTGGAAATTTACAACGAAACCATCAAGGACCTTCTGGGTTCCGGCGACGCAAATACAAAGCACGAAGTTAAACTCGTGAACGCAAACAACACTGGAGGTGCGTGTGAAGTAACGGTGACAAACGTAAAGACTGTTAATGTCACTTCAGAGACACAGGTGAGATTGCGTGATGCATTATTTTCACTAGAGATTGGTGTGTGGTATTAAAGGGGCAATGTCCTCTCTTAAGTAACTGCCGAGGGGGCAATCGCTGCAAAATTTATCGTATACACAGCTTTCAGGATAAATTTTTACTGCTTGTCTCTCATATTCCCTAACAAATATTACAAGCGTTACATCTTACTGTCACGGTATTTGGCAGTTGTTCCTATGGTTAGCGAAATATTGTCGTTAAAAGTTATCACGCCACAGTATTCTTTATAATTATTTCTCATCTGCCCCCTGGGTATCCCATTATTTCTTCGGAATTCAAGATGGCCGCCGAATCGGTAAAAAGGTCTATTGATTTTCGTTATGCGCGCCCAAGATGGGATCGGATACCCACGTGGCCTTTGTCTTAGATGGAATTGGTGATGACTTTTCATGAATCATTCGTTCTCTTCAAGGAAAGAAGAAGAAATCTTCCTCTTTTTGATCCGCGGGACGTTAGTATACTAGAAGAAACAAGCGACTTAGGCTTAAGATTGAGATTTACCGTAATGACCGTAAGTAAAACAGAAGTCAGGGCCCGAAAAGCCATTTCTATAACCGCGATCCGCTTATTCTAAACAGCTAGTCTTTTATTATGATTTCGATATACGGAAGGGCAAATCTGTTGCAAATTTTCATGCCTGGCTGGACAAGGGGAACGGAGACTCTGGGTACGAGATTGAACGTTGTTGTAGCCTTCACTGTAAATCTCTCTGACAGAGTGTTTTCATTTCAGGTGCACAGCCTGTTGGAAAAAGCGACTCAAAACCGAGCAGTAGCAGCCACCCAGTGTAATGAACGATCCTCCCGCAGTCACAGCGTCTTTCGACTCAAACTTGTTGGTGAAAATAATTTGACCGGTGAAAAATGCCAAGGTACAGTATTCTGGGTGTATTATGCTTTTCAATCATCAATCAAGGAAAATGTTAAGCCCCAGAGTGGGGTGGGCAGATCCAGGGAAATTTGACATTTTCATGGAAGCCCGAGTCAAATCCCCCACCTTAGGCACCTACTGAATGTCAATTTCCCGCCCCTGGGGTAACTTTTTCTACCAGAGTCAGGACTTCATAATATGCGATATGACCGGCGATAGTGCGAACACTCGGGCATTTACACACACCTTTCACCCAGGGTTCGCAGGCGCGTTGAAAGTCCTTGAATTTGAAAATAAAAACTCAAGGCTTTAAACGTCCTTGAAAATTGTAGTCGGTGCTGAGAAGTCCTTGAAATTTGTTGTCAATTTTATTCAACGAAGCTTGTCAAGTGTCTGAGACGAAAATCGGCGCATTCTCTGCTTTGACCATCTGATGTGGCATTATGTTGGCTTGGTTTTGCCCCTCTTGGAGTCCTTGAAAACTAGAAAAATGTGTCCTTGAAAGACCTCTAAAAGTCCCTGAATTTTTGGTCGTAAAAAGTACACGAACCCTCCTCACCTCTCATTGTAATTATATGCATGTTTGTTTGGTGTTTGTATCGCACTCAACGTCTTGCGATGACATTTCTTTGCAGGAACTTTAAACCTTATTGACCTGGCGGGTTCGGAGCGTTTGAATCAGTCTTGTTCTACAGGTGAAAGGCTGCGAGAGACCAAGAGCATAAACAAGAGCTTGAGTAACCTGGGTAATGTGATCATGGCTTTGGCCAACAAAGAACAGCACATTCCTTACAGGAATTCTAAGCTCACTTTCTTGTTGCAAAACTCACTCGGCGGAAACAGTAAAAGGTGAGAATTTCATTGGCTAGCCCAGGTCGACTTGCATATATTGTTACGATTTTAACCATGCGCGCGTTTCCATTCCTGATATCTACGTGTACCTGAGTTTATAAATTTGCAATTTCTTTGGTGTCTCACTTTTAAAAAAAGCTTTATGAACTCCCTTGTATTACGCTTCCCAGTTAAGCGCGACACCACGGAAGTTTCGACATAAAGTTTTGACGTCAAAACTTTGACGTTTTCTATGGCAACGAGAATGTATCCAATGGAAACAAATCAAGTGGAGTGGAGTCTGTGGAGAAAGCTTTTCGCGCGCTTTGATTTCATTGGATGCATTCTCGTTGTCATCGAAACGTCAAAGTTTTGACATCAAAACTTTGACGTTTTCTATGGCAACGAGAATGTATCCAATGGAAACAAATCAAGTGGAGTGGAGTCTGTGGAGAAAGCTTTTCGCGCGCTTTGTTTTCATTGGATGCATTCTCGTTGTCATCGAAACGTCAAAGTTTTGACATCAAAACTTTGTGTGGAAACTTGCGTGGTGTCGCGCTCAACTGGGAAGCGTAGTATCAGAATGTATATTCTCCATACTGTCCTCCATACATTTTCTATGGTAATGATGAGGAGAATCAAGATTTGTTTCTTTTTGATCACTTCATTTTTTCTTACAACTTTTATGTTTGATTGAGTAGTGTTATTATAGGTCACTCTTAGGGGGTGTTTACATGAGAAAACTCGCGCCAGTGTCACACCGGGACGACTACTTGATTTCGTATCGCCTTTACATGATTCGTGCTGCTAGAAGAAATGGTTCTCAGTTCTCGTCATCTTGAGGAAAATTGCGTATGCGCTACCCGTTCCAGTCTACCGAGAGACCGATTTCATACCGAAACGAGTGCTTGTTCTTCATTTACATGATACCGTTGCGAGATTTCGTCCCGGAATGATATTTTCGCCCCGGTAACCGGCAACGGGGTGAACTCGCGCCAATATGACTCGTTCCGGTACCACATTTTCTGGTGGTATCATGTAAACCAATACAGAGCCGCAATAGGGAACCGGAGTGAACTCGATCCGGGACGAAAGCCGCCCGGAATCATGTAAACACCCACTTAGGGGTCAAAGGGTTACGAAGCATCCTCAGACTGAGAGGGAAAGTACTTACTTACCAGCGTTTCTCTTTCGTCTTCAGCTTGATGTTTGTAAATATTTCACCAAAGGAGGAATCCCTCCAGGAAACTCTTTGTTCTCTTCGGTTTGCAACAAAGGTAAGTTGGACGTACGTGCGTAACGTGGGCGAGGTGCAAACAATCTGTCCACCAATTTGAAATTTTTTTTCCCTCATGAGGGCAGCATTGGCAAAACGTCGGTTTTTTTGTTTTTGTTTGTTTGTTTCTGACTTTAACACACCTTTTTTCAATCACCTAAGAAAGGAACGCTGCGCAGTGCATCTTTTCATTAGTTCTTAGCATAGTTTTTTACTCACTCGAGCGCGGAGCTCCGTTCATGATTGTGCGCCCGAAACATTTTTCCCGCGCAGCGCGTGATATTCATTCTCAGGTTCAGATGTGCATGTGGCATTACAGGATGGCCTTACAACTTGTTCGGTCTGTAGATCGAGATACCAGAAGATTAATGTCAGTACAGAATATAAAGTACGTGTTATCGTGAATTAATAAGAAGAATGTTTAAGTTTAGGTAGAAAAAAAAGTTACCTTAGTTGAGTACTTGCGTCGGTGTTAACGTCACAGCGACTGATAACTGAATACGGGGTGTGACTACTCTAAGAAGGCTTGTTTCGGAAGAAAAACAAAATTTTGCCGGGAATCGGGGTCTGGGGATTTTTTCTGGGAAATAGGACATAGTTCTGGGATATGGCAGTAAAAAAGCGAAGTTTGCCATTTTTATGGGAATGTCATCGAAAACATCGGCAGGATCTTCAAAATTTCCGGGAAGACTTAAAGCTACACATAGTGTCGCTCACTAAAAGGGGCTACTAAACTGAGAAAAACGTTTGGCCTAGAAGTTGTGGCCCTCCCTTCTAAAGGGTCCAAAAAAAACTCTGACCCTCTCCCCTTACTCCATAAAAAAAACCTGTGACCTCCCCTAAAAGACACTTTTTTAAAGGCCCTCCCAAAAGTGAGGCTAAAAATATAGGAGTTCCACCCCACCCCACCCCCCGCTAAATAATGACCGGTCCCTGAAATGCATGTTTTCCATCTTCTTTCTAGGTTAACCAATGTAATATAGGAACGGCGCAGAAGAAAGTTGTCAAGTGAATGATAGAACATACGCAGAACATGGACGCCGTCTTATAGAAAATCGAGATAATACGCTTTTAACCGGCCCGTGCAGTCTTTTTTTTTTTTTAATAAACGACCAAAGATGTACATAGATGGGGGTTTGGTTTGACGCATGAATAGACTTGCATTTTTAGTTTTAAATTGTTAAGATATTTACTAGTTTTATATTAAGTATACACTGAAGATTATTTTTTCCGCCAAGAAGGCTTGTCCACACGTTTTTTTTTTTCTTTCTTCTTTACCTCTTCTTTACGCAAGAAGAATTGGAAAGGAAGGCCGGAGATTTTTTTAAACAAATGATCTTTGATCCACTGGCTTTTATGGGTATTCTGCAACAATTTGTTGGAAGCAAATTGAATCTGATCAGTGATTTTCATTTCGATAAATAGGTTCTTTTGCGCGATGCAATAATTCCTAGACATTGCATTCAACGCGACAGCAGAAAATGCATTGAATGTACTGCAAGAGAAGTTGCTAATCTCCTGAATTCACTAGAAAAACGATTGTATGCAATTAGCAGTTGATAGTCGATTCAGTGTGTTCACAATTTTTTTAACCTGCGGGGCAGGCGTCCAAAGGGAAGGGAGAGGGAAAATTCAGGTGTGTAAAGTTCCCCTCTCGCCCTTCTCCCCCACTTTCTCCCCACTCGCGCGTTCGAATTCCCCCACTGCCTCCCTTTTGAACGCCCCCACGCAGGCTAACAGTGGCATTTCCACTCGAAGAACAATGTAACTTTTGGAAGATGGAAGCGCTGTAATTAATAAAGGAACGGGTAAAAGGGGTAGCTGGTAACTTACTTTTGTCACTGAAAAACTGAAATCCCCACCGCTCCCTTCATCGAACCCTCGTGAACGTTCGTAATACAACAGAGAAAGCAAAATAAGTTAGAACTGGGAGCGGATTGGAGCTCCCAACAGACTAGTAGCTACAGGGCGATTTCCACATGAGTGTAAAGGGTAATTCTTCACTCAGTGATTAGTTATTGGCACAACTTGCTCCGCTTACTTAAGCCACTGTTAGACGTTGAAACTTGTGTGCAACGGCGCTAGGAAATATGTTTCAGTAGGCGTTGCACCGTGTAACCGTGTAAGGTCGAAACTTGTTCGGAAACGTTGAAACTGGTCTCAAAATGTTTTTTTTTCCGGTTTGTGATTGGCTTATACAGCGTAGCGAAACAAGACCGTGCGAGACCAGTTTCACACGGTGAAACTCTTGTTTTTATCACCACAGACCGTTGCAGAAGTAGAAAGTGGTTCTACTTTTCGTGAAACTGGTCTCGCAACAATCGGCAACCTCGGGAAGGAGGTTAGACATTTGGTGACAAGCAATTTCATTTTCTCAACTTTGATTCAGCCCTCATTATCAAGGCATGTTTTTCTGTTGTGGTACCGGTATGATCCCAGCGGAATTTCCTGCATGCATGAGTCACTTGGTTTTTCTTGGTGACCTCGTGTGTTGTTACTCCGTTTTTTAAGCCATCACACTAACATTCTACGTCTTACAGCCTGGCTTTTAACGTTTTCTTGTAAGGGATCATGTCTTGTTATAAAGAGCGGGTTATTCCGATAGATAGAAAGAAATGCGAGCAAGCAGACTATCAGTATCTACCCTTTTTCTATAACATCGACACCCAGCCCCTCGAAAACGGCAAAAACTAAAATGGCCAATGATGTGAGTACCTCTCTCCCGACCGGTTGGCTCAGTTGGTTGAGCATCGGACTACCGTGCGGGAGGTCGTGGGTTCAACCCCCGGCCGGACCAACAGTCAGGGTGTTTAAATAACTGAGGAGAAAGTGCTGCCTTTGTAATGACATCTACAAATTGTTAGACTTTCTAGTCTTCTCGGATAAGGACGATAAACCGGAGGTCCCGTCTCACAACACTTCAATGTTCATAACCTTGTGGGACGTTAAGGAACCCACACACTAATCGGAAAGAGTACCGGGGCATGGAGTTCCCGGTGTGCTGGTCTGGTCTTTGTGTTATTTCATGATTTCATGGGTTGGGTGGGTTGGATGATGTAAACCGCATTTGAATATATATAACATAGAAAATGCGGTATATAAACCATTACCATTAGTGCGAAAACGTGAACAAAACAGAAAGAACCGCTTGCGGAGTTTGTCATAAAAAAATGCGTTCTATTGCTCTTTGCAGACTAACATTTTAGTCGTAATTTTACACTTCTAAGGGTCTATCAGATATTTCCAAACGGAAGTTTGACGAGGGGAAAGCCGTTGGAAAAGAACTGGTGGCAAACGACGAGCCGTCGGAAAGGAAATAACGAGAAATTAGCAACTGCACAATGGTTTGCAAAGTGCCAGCGAGTGTGAAAATGTTGTGAGCTGGTTTTAAGGTGGAAACATTTCTGTTTTTTTTAAGTAGTAGTACTTGAAGTTTCATCTCATTAACGTTGCGTTCAAGAACTGTTCGACCGGTTACGGGTTTCAACTTTCAATATACTGTTGCTTCTCTTGGTCGATCTAAATGTCGACCAGATGGCCATAGGTCTTACTGTGTGGTTTTAAAAGATGCTTGGCTGGATTGTTTTGGTTTGCACAGCAGAAACAAATTAGCCAATTTGAATAACTTGATTCTTATGTTTAGATGAACAGGTTATTAAGCAAACAAATTGATTGCATGCTTATCCCAAGAAAAAAGTCCAGCGTAGACTACGGGTGATGGATGGAAAATCAGGTCCGGCATAACCCCCTTAAACTCAGAGACACTTGCAGACTTCTAAGTTATTTCGTAAAATGCTGAAAGTCAAACTTAACTTCAGGATTTCATCTCATTCACAGAAATAAATGCTTTTTCCTTTTTAATTTGTACATATTCATCATATTTGGCAACATGCCCTAGGACATGTTAAATTTAGTAGAAGAAAAAAATGATCTGATGTAAAGATGTTTTTTTGATCATAGCTTTGGTTTTACAGTCAAAAAAAGGTGCCTGTGTAAAAAATATTTTCTCTCTCTAACCGCATCAAATAACCAATACTTTTAAATTATAAATAACGGGCAATTGTTGTTGAAAACAACCATGCATCGCGAGAGAACAAAGAATTTAGACCCCATCGCACTCAACTTGACAAAGCTTTCGGGAAAAATAGACATCTTTTAAGTCAAAAGTGTAACGAGAGTGCTTCGAACGATTTTCGTTTCCTCAGTCACGGTTGTAGCCATCGGGTTCGGTTAGGTATGATTCCGTGTCGATTCTAGTTAAGTGAAGCCCTTTTTCCAGCACACTGAAATCTCCTGCAGTTAAAAACCCAGGCAATTCACAGAGAAGTTAGATAAAACCAATTTATTTTCCCAGCTGGGGTTCATTTGCGTACAAACGCAGATATGTTCGCGGTTCGCATACATAATTTCGTAAATGCGAAAATGTCGATAGCTGAAACTGAAGCGATTTGGAGGAGATTTATAATCACTTTTAAAGATAAGGGTTAATTTATGGGCTCGTTTCTAAATTCTCTATAGAATTCATCGGGATATCAACACTTTCAAATACGTAAGGAATATTCACATTGAAACAATATCGTGAAGCATTTCCAATTACAGATTTATTCACCATATTTTGGACCAAGGAGTCTTTTCCAATTGCTATTCAAACAAGTTCTGAAAGCAAATTAAAAGAAGGTGCTATTTATCAAAATAATTCATGTTCGCTTGAAGATCTACATAAAAAAAGTCGCTCTATTAACTTGTAACTCAATGTTATGAAGGCTCGCTTACTCAAGAAATTAAAGCAAACAGCTCGCTTCTTAATAAAAGCTTAGGTTGAGTTAGAAGTCAAAACCTTCCGCATTGAGACCAATCACAATTTAGCATTTTTAGTAAATTTAGTCCTAATAATGTAGTAAAAATATTTATGAAATTGAAAGACGCGGTTTTCAGTAATTTCCACAAAAAACGACTCTTCTATCTCGGTGAAAACGGAATTAAAACGCTAAATCAAACTTGCCAGTAATTCATTTTTCACGTAAAAGAATGAATGGTTGAAAGATTTCCACCGACTGCCAAATGTTGAAAATCGCCCTAATTACTCACTCTCACTGATTAAAAGTTTTTGTCGCTGTCGCAAAAAACACACAAAAGCATTTAAATTATCACCTTTTTTCAGTTTTCTCCATTCCAGAACTCACCTAAAATGTAGCCAGTGGCAAATGGATGCGATTTTTTTATCACAAAGGCGTCCTTTAACTTTACTTCTTAAAATGAAACTACAGATCAATTTTATTTCTCACTCATTGCTGCGAAGTGACATGATATATTTCAAATCTGGCTGTCTTAGCCCTGCATTCAATCACCGAATATGACTAGAGTATTTCTTATTTCTTAATATATATTTTTGAATTTCCACAACTTTAAGGTCAGATTGATGTTGGTCACAGATTTCCCTCAGCTTACTTTACTGAGTCATTGTTGGCGTTACAACAGCTTGCTGGAATACTTTTTTTTTCAGCGTCTTGCTCAACGTTACACGCTTCCTACATATTCCGCCCTCAGCGTTTACGATTACATACAAACCATGTGTTTTACACACTAACAATCTAAAGGTAACAATCCTAGACTAGCTTTGAACGCGTAACCTCCCCAAAACCTTAATCAAAATTTGTCAAAAACCGAAATAATTTCCGAGGTTGTTTTCTTTCAGAAAATCGACAGTTTGAATCCACGTAGTATTACTGAGGTTCCTGGAATTCTAAATTCTTTGAAATATGCGAAAAAGCTCCAAGAAAACTTGCAAACATTCGGAACCAAGGGGCTTGTTGCTTTCAGCCAATACCGGCCCTAAGATACAAAAATTAGTAAGCTGCAGAAAGAATGAGACAACTTTGTTGTCCTCAGGGACGACTGTAGAAATATTGTCATCCAACGAACTATCTACCTAATTATAGTTCGATTCAAGGGTAAACGCCAGTGTTTTTCATATACAAACTAAAAAAATTCACGGCTCATCGTTCATAATCGAACTTTTGTCCACCTTGTTGTGCGACGCATCAATTATAAATTAGTGAATTTTATATATATATATATAAAAAATGAAAACTGGCATATTTGAAGTCAAGGCATTTTTTGTCCTTGAATAGAATTTGTTTTTTATTGTACTTCTTGCTGACAGCAGCGTACTCAGGTTCCACATTTGTGTTCTGTGTTACTATTTTTTTCCCGCCGGCGAACTGCGGGTTGCTCTCAATTATTTTCAGTAAAAAGCCGAAAACAAATCTTTCGGCAATGAGCCTTAACTTGGCTTGAGTTACCTCTGAATTATTCAATTCCTTGGAGTGAAGCGAACAATTCGTTGATGTGAAGCGAACAGAATGGTGGCTCGAACTTTGCTTTCAACGGCTTATAGATCTTTCCGACTTCAGTTAGCTTGACGACTCAAAGCTTATCAGTACGCTCGCTTTCGTTATCTCTCGTCTGGAAACTGTTTGGCTAACTGATGGTTCTGATTGTGGTAGAACTCCCATTTCTGCCCCCAAAAATGCCTCCAAATAAATGACAATAAACTAGGGACGCCTCCAGTCACACCCCTGTTTCGAATCGTATTGTCGAGTCTGGATAGTCCACTAGTGGCATTGAATTCGACACCACAGCCGTGTTGGCCTTGTGTTTATTCGCCTTCAAGTTTGAGGGAATATTATCCAGTGACGTGACCATCTCCATTTCGATGCCCGTCGACTCCGGACCGTTCATTCCGTTGTGGTCGATGGAGACGTACTTTCTTTCTTGCTCTTGTTCCAGTTCCTCCCTTTGGAGTCTCTCCAACTCTTTGCGCTCCTTCTCCTTCTTGCTCTGCTCGGCTGCTCTCTGCTCGTTCTCACGATGGTAAAAGTAGTTAAAGTTGGACACGATAACCGGCACCGGAAGCGCGATAGTCAACACGCCGGAAATGGCGCAAAGCGACCCTACGATCTTCCCCCAGACGGTGATGGGTCTCATGTCACCGTAACCCACCGTTGTCATAGTAACCACGGCCCACCAAAACGCATCAGGGATGCTCTTAAAATGGGACTCAGTCTCTCCACCTTCGGCGTAGTACACCGCCGAGCTGAACAAGATGACGCCGATGAGCAGAAAGAAAATTAAAAGTCCTAGCTCGCGCAAACTCGCGCGTAAAGTGTGCCCCAGAATCTGTAGTCCTCTGGAATGTCGCGACAATTTAAAAATCCGAAAAACGCGCACCAGGCGAATTACCCGCAACACGCCGAAGCTGGAGGCCTTGGTGTCTTGCATTGGCAGCGTTATATAATACGGTAAAATCGCTACTATATCGATGAGGTTTAAAAACGAACGCACAAATACCAGCTTCTGAGGTGATGACATTAGTCTCATCAAGTATTCAAACGTGAACCATATGATACAAGCAGTCTCCAGAGTGAACCATGGTTGTTTACGCTTTGTCCCTTCGTCGTCTTTTCTAAACTGAGGCAGAGTTTCGACACAGAATGTCACTATTGAGAGTGTGATCACAACCACTGAAAATATCGCGATGATACGCGCTGCTAACGACGTATCGGGAAACTCAAATAGTTGCCAAATCTTTCTCTGCAATTTGTTCTCAGGTAGAATCGGCTTCTCCTCCTCTATGTAGCCCTCTTCTTGTTCCACCTTGTGTAAAATGTCATCGCCGAGGTCGTAGAAGCGAATCTCGTCCGCAAACACATCCATTGGTACGTTTGCCGGGCGCAATAGTTTCCCTCCGGATTGATAATAAAATAGTATGGCATCGAAGGCCGGTCGATTACGGTCGAAAAAATATTCGTTCCGCACGGAATCGAAGTATTTCAGCCGCTTGGCTGGGTTACCTAACAATGTCTCCGGGTATTGTTCTAAGGTCTGAACGTGTGTTTCGAATTTCAATCCACTCACGTTAATAACAAACCGATCGCCACTCGGTTCTGTCGTCGCCGTAACTTGCGGCCTGACGCTGGCCAGGGCAACTGAACCGTGTCGGTTATTCGCCGGGTGATTGCTGTTGTTCCTCGGGCTATAGCTCACTGAGTTCTGCTGCTTGTCAGGCATCGCCGTCAGCGAAGGCATTCCTGAAATGGGATCCATCTCCAGTTTACGATCGGCTAAATACGGCGAACCTAAAGTCCAGATACGATGAGAAGAAACATTTGATTAATAATTGACATGAAGTACCAACCGAGGGGGGATTTCTGCAAGTGCGGTAAAGTCGTCTGTGCCGCGACATATTTTCACAGGCAAGAAAAATGATTGAAAATACGCGAATAAAATTTAAAATTCGCGAAGATGTCCCGCTTCTCAAGCCGAAAGGGCCCGATTCTCATAAATTATTGATTCCTTTTAGATCTAAACTTGTAATTTATTAATTCACTGAATAAATTATCACGTCGCCTACAATAAACAGGAAATGTAAATAAGGGATGTAAACACACTAGAACTCGAAATGTTTTACCTCCTATTACCAGTCGTTTGATAGATTCTCGCTAACTCATGGCAACACTTCGCGCACATTCACTTCTTAACCACTTACAAAACCCGTAGCTTGCTTTCGCTTGCGCGAAAAAAATGTAAATTTGCTAGGACGCGCAGAAAAACCAGCAGATGTTTTGCGAAGACTAAGCAGCTTCATGCTTCTAAACGGTATAACAACGCTGTCCGCCAAACCTGCTCGTAATTCAACGGACGCTCGTAAAAGAGCTTGATGGAACTTACTTGTGTGATTTACGATGCGATACGGAACTTGGATTCCATTTGACAAAGACGCTATTGACACTGCTGGGACCCAGATAATACTGTTCGAGTTGCTCGCGAGTCGAGATGACACCTCACGACTGAAAGTCAAAAAACATGTTGCCATATATCCCGTTTGATGTGAACAGACTTCATTGCAGTTTTTTCAAAGCCATAGTCTCGATGCGGAAAGCAACTCCATTCACACTTGGCCAAGACTAATCCTCAGAATTTCTCTTTTAGCGTGAACTATGTTCCATCCAAGAAAACCCAATCAACTTTATACCACCAGAGAAAGGAATTTAAAGTCGAGCTTTGGCACCTCCGAGTAGATTTTATAAGCAATCAGAGATTATCCTGCTCGTAAACCATTCGATCTTATCGGCAGCGCATTCCGTAGAGCCTTAGAGAAGTTCTCGAAACGGTGAAACAATTTTAAATGTCTCTCCCAGGATTCTGGACTCGCGCGAATCACAGCAATAAAGGCTTCCTAAGACATAAGCTAAATTTGCATAGAAACAGCATTGATGGAACCTGCTGTCGCAGACGAGGGCTGGAACCAAAACAAACCTGTCTATATCCCCGTGAGGAAATGTTTCTTCATCTGGAATCCATGAACATGTTCGACTGCGAAACACTTTTCGGTGATCTCTGGTGCGAAAAGATTATTTCTCCTTGTTGAGGCTTGAGAAGTGTGTTTTGATACGGAAAGAAACAGAAATATGCAAAGATGCGTCTGTAATATGCATAAACTTGACAATAATTGCTGGGGCACGTCAATGCAGTGCAAACTGAAAAGCTAAAACAACGGACGGTAGATATACATAAAAGCCAGAGCATTAACTGCCCAAATAGCGTGCGGAAGCTGGCCTCGTTTAACTTGATAATAGACTCTGCACAAATGGAATAAGATAAATGGCAAACCAGCCTTTGCATCTCGCAAATAACGCACAGAAAAAAAATCGATTTTGCTTCCCGGCAACGCCATTTAGCCAGCAGAAAAATGTAACTTGTCATGTCCTTCGTTTGACTTTTAATCGACGTGTCTATTCTCTTGTGTCATGGTCACTAAAAAAAGCAGTGCTCAGGCAACAACAGAGTGCAGAACAGTTTCTTATCTCATTTGTATCAATTTTTCCCCGTTTTCCATTACAGTTTTCTCAGCAGTGCACGACTCTTCCAATATTTTATTTCCTCAACCCCACAACTTGAGTGGAATATAAATGCCAAAATATTGAGTACTGTTCGTCGTGTTTGAGAGAACGGTTTTTGTTTGTTTGTTGTTCAATTCGTAATCGTTTGTTCGCTTATTGTCTTTCCATGTATACGCATGACGACTGGAGAGGAGACAGTTCGCCCAAACCCCACCACCGACGGGGAGACAGTAGTTAGTTGTGGTTTCCATTCGCTTGTTGACGAAATTTTTCTACCTGCTAATGAAAGACCGCATTGGAATTACAATTCATGCAAAAGTCATGAGCTGAAAACACGCGCTCATCGTAAACAACTTCACCCGCTGCTTGCTTTCTCTCCGCGTATGAAACACAGGTGTTATCCTTTTCGGTTTTTTTTTTTGCCAGTTTGAGCTAATTTCGACGTTTAACACAAATGCCATTTTCGGCCTGAACGAAGTCCATATCGATAATTTGCGGTTAGAACTCCAGCTTTTGTTGATTATGAGAAATGAAAGTCATTCGCAGCTCTTCTGGAACCATGCGTCCGAGTTTAGATTTACGGCGGCGGAGATTCGCATCAAAAGGGTAGTTTTGTGATGGAATAACGAGCCCCCCTGCGGTAGCGAAATAGCCAAATCACATCTTTGTGAAACAGAACTCTATGAGAAAACTGCCAGATGAGGGTCAAATTAAGACAAACAGAGTTGCGGTCTGTCTGTCAAAATATTCTCCACTGGTAGGCGCGATGCTAGCGATGGGTTATCTAAGTTAAAACAATTTCTTTGCAAGGTCATGGCATTCTGCGGGTAAGAGATTTGAGACCGTCAAAGAGGGCTTTCACGCAAAAACGAGTAAAGAAACACACAACAACATTGAAAGCTTTCTTTAAGCAATTTAAAGCGAATCTCTGCCGCTTGACAAAATGGCACGGTGGGCTCGCCAAAATAGTGTAATTAAACTTGTCATAGTCAGGTTTTGCTAGACCCATCTGCGGAACGAGAACGTCGCTTTTAAGATAATTGACATGGTTTTTCGGCAGCCAAAACTTGATTACTTTTCCGACGCAATTCTAGTGATGCCCAAGAGTTGATGGGTTTTGGTCGCCACGTGGGAGGATATTTTTCAACCAAAACCTGAAATATTATACTTTCGAAAACGCGCGCAGATAAGCCTAGAATAGAGTTTGGTCATTTGACTTCTGCACGCTTCGGAGATCTCACAAAATCGTCCATGAGCGATTAGCCGAATTGATTGCCTCGGCCAATCGCTTAGGGTGGCGAGTTCTTCGAAACAGTTCAAGAGCAAAAAATTCTGAAGTCAAGTGGGTAAACTAATGAGAGTCAGGTGCCTTACTAAACAAATTGTTGACGGTATCTGTAATTGATTACGGCACAATTTCTCAAAACCAGCATCAAAAGGAATATGTGGCATTTAGTGACGAGAATTTGCACGTCGATCGTGTTGGTGAAACCAATCTGAGTTGTGAAACTGAATGTACGTTGAAAATCTTCGGCCGACCATCGTATCATAGCTTAGCTGACCGGTCAGCCTTTTTTTAGGACAGTGTAGTAATTCTCTGATAGTATAGTTCATCATGGTGAAACCCCTTTCCGAACTACCTCTCGGTATTCCTTATTACTCTCACAAACCAGAATAAATCTATATATAAGGCCCTTTCCAAGGTAATGAACCGGAAAATGGAGAAAGAGGGCCCGCCGCATCTTGTGTTAAACGTAAAGGCCAGAATCTTACTTTACTTTTTATTTTTTTATTTTTTGGATTGGCCATGTCGAAAAACAATGCTTGGTGTATAGCTCCGTTGTGATTGGCTATTGATGGCAATCAAACTTCTGCTCAGCATCTGTTGGCTTTTCGCAGAAACAGATGGAGGGGAAGCGCTGAGATCGCGAAGAATTTATCAGTCGCGGGAATTATCCGGAGCGTTCAAGAATTTCTGGTATATATCTTGGAATAGGGGAACGAATGAGGAGAAAACATCATTTTTGTATAGTGCATGTTCGTCATAAGTACTTTAAAATATGTACAGTATATGGAAACAGCAAGTTTCTAGTGATCAAAAAATTGAAATGTAGCCTAAACGCAGCTTTATTAGAGACAGAAGTGAAAGCGAATAGAATAAAAGAAGAACACGTAAACATCGTGAATAAGATATAATAACAAAGATAACATCGCTGTCTACAGTGTGGCGTAGTGTACTTTACTAGGGGGCGGTTGTCAGCTCGTTAAGTAAATGTATCAGGCGTTATTTATTCTTCCTCTCTCGTATTGCTCTCTCTTTTCCTCGCGGTTGAAAAAAAAAACCCTGATCGGGGGTTAAATCTAATGTGGTCTCCCCATACACGTAAGTTGTGACACAAGTCGATGGTAAAACAACAAAAAAGAAAACAAATGTCTTTCGTACCTGGCTTATGAAACGTCAAGGTGTGCGAAAAATCCATGACTGAGACTTGGATAAAAGATGACTAATTTTCACCGCCGTGTTTCATGAAACCGCCCAAAATCTCAGTCGTAAAAAGGCAATAAATATGTCTAGGTAACACAATATATTTGCCGACATCCAACAGCGTAGAAAACCTATTTAACCTTGAACTTTTTAACGTTAAGTAACCTATCAAGGTGTGACACTCTCGGTAAAAATCGACAGTTCCAAGACAGTCTCAGTACGCATCCCTACTTACAGACATTTGAGTAAGCTATCAAGTTTTTGAATGGCCTTAAAGGCTTTATTGCAAGAAATGTGGTGTCAATTAAAAAACACTGAAAATTCAAGTTCGCATATCTTTGCTATTGCTACTGTATTCCCGCAGTTGTGCGTTGTCTGTTTGCCGCTTTCTTGGGGAATGTCAGTGAAAAGAGCGAAGCTTGAAAATCCGAAACAAAAGGGAAACTCTTTGTCGTGAATGTCTTATGAAGAGTGACCGTGCGGAATGTTTGCTCAGTTAGGAGCTAGTTATGCCACGACAATAATTTAGTAGTGCAAGACTTGGGGTAAGTTCTCCTAAGCTTTCAGCGATTGATGATGTTCAATCACTGAATCTGATTACAGTGTCGCACAGACGGTTACAACTCTATTTTTATTTCATATTATTTTGTAAGGCTTTGCATCGGAAACAATTTCCCTTCCTTCTCTTTGGGTACATTTTATGGCATTTTATTTTATGTTGAATTCTGCAGTTGAAGATGAAATGAATAAAGCGTTGTTGCTATTGTTGTTGTTGTTTTTTTAAACCACAAACAGGAAATTGATTTTATACTATACACAAATTATCATCTCTGACCACCGGAGTGTCCCGTGTAATGAGGAAGTTAAGTTTGTATAAATCGTACCGTTTCTGGGGCCGAGTTTTAGTGTCCATTAGCCCTTTTAGAGGGGGTATATATTATACAGGGACGGGTTTTTTTTAAATGAAAATACGTGAGAATTTTGTTGGGACATGGGAAACTGCCCGTAATAGAGAGGTGTTAGTATTTGAAGAGGTTTGATTGTGGTTTTAGTTTCACTGACGCTCAGAAATTCGTACCGCTGAAACAAGAAGGAAAAGCCAACTGCTTCGGTGGTTTTATGGCTCTTTTATCCGCTGAAACTATTTATAAGTTATACTTCAATATCGTAGGGAAAGGCAAACAGTCAGAAAGTTAAGCAAGTCGGTCACTAGCAAATTTGTATCAGGCTTTTTATAAGTCACTGAGCGCTGGGAGAATACCATTGAACTAGAATTTGCTCATAGTTGCAAGTCGCTGGTTACACGCTTCAGCTCAGTCGAAATTATTTGCGAAAATTTTTTTGCGAGTGGCGCTCTTTTAACCTGGAGTTTTCGAAATTGTTACACTCACCCTTCATAAACGGGGCCCGACTTAAACCACAAAAAGCCAAAAAGCTCTTAAAATGTCCTTTTCTAATTCAATCAAGGAGATAATCAGTTCGGCTTCCTTGAACTCGTGATAAATCAATTTAGTCATAAATAAGTGCGGCCTTTAAAAAATGAATTCCTTTACTTTTAGTCTTGTAACTTGAATTCCCTACGAGATAAAAATGACTTCATCTATTGAATTTTATCCTGTCTCCCAATTATATGACTCTATGCTACGAAAAAAATTCTCTGCGTCATAAATTAGTTTTGTTTCACTTAAGTGATCAATGAGCCTATGACCTGTGGTTGGTAAAATTTTTCTCCAGCTGGTGACAGACAACGCAAACATTCCAAAAGCGATTCGTTGAACTGATGTGTCCTTTAGGTTGTCCGCCAATGAACCGTTTTTCTCGACAGTTTTACTGCTAAAATAACTGAAAGGTTCCTAAAATTTCTGATTGCCATTTCCAGCTGACGGAACTTTTCCGACCTATCTGTACAGAAATGGCGTTCGATTTTCGCCAGACAATATTTTTACCTATGTCCTCGACATAAAATTCAATCATCATTTTATTAACAGAGAAGGATAGCATTACACTGGGAAGCGAACTTGTTTGCAATGTGTAAGCTATCAAGAACTAGTTTACAATGGGTAAACGGCATTCAGCCAACTATCAAGGACTAGTTTGCACTAATGGGTAAACAGCAATCGGCCAACTATCAAGAACTAGTTTGCAAGGGGTGAACGGCAATCAGCCAACTATCAAGAAGCAGGTTGCACTAATGGGTAAACGGCAATCAGCCAAATATCAAGAACTAGTTTGCAATGGGTAAATGGTAATCGGCTAACTGTCAAGAACTAGTTTGCAATGGGTAAACGGCAATCGGCCAAATGTCAAGAACTACTTTGCAATGGGTAAACGGCAATCGGCCAAATGTCTAGAACTAGTTTTCGCAAAATTAAAGACCTGGCCCCGGTTGTTCAAATGTTGGATAGAGCTATCCGCCGGATAAATCACTATCCAGCGGATACGTAATGGAAAAGCTAATTGCTCTAGCCACTGGATAGATATTTATCCGGTGGATAGCGTTATCCAGCCTTTGAACAACCGGGGCCTGGACTATCTGTTCTGTTTAAAAGCCGGGGTGTAACCAAGTTATTTTGCATAAAATGTGCAAAAAACCATAACGCTGTCGTTTTCCAAATACTTACTCCAAACTGAAACATATAGCATAACCTTGCACGTCTCATCAGTGAATTTATTTTTCCATGATTCAACCAAAGATATTCTTCTGGATTTGATAATTTCCTTAAGGTCGAGGTTGAACAAGTTATAGATAACACAAAATTCTTGGCTAAATTGCATATTGCTGTATTTGCTGGCGTTATGTTATGTTATATTATGCTGTGCTATGTTATGTTATGCTATGCTATGCTATGCTATGCTATGCTATGCTGTGCTATGCTATGCTATGCTATGCTATGCTATTCTGTGCTATGCTATGCTATGCTATGCTATGCTATGCTATGCTATGCTGTGCTGTGCTATGCTACGCTATGCTATGCTATGCTATGCTATGCTGTGCTATGCTATGCTATGTTGTGCTATGCTATGCTATGCTATGCTGTGCTGTGCTGTGCTATGCTATGCTATGCTATGCTATGCTGTGCTATGCTATGCTATGCTATGCTGTGCTATGCTATGCTATGCTATGCTATGCTGTGCTATGCTGTGCTATGCTATGCTATGCTGTGCTATGTTGTGCTATGCTATGCTATGCTATGCTATGCTGTGCTATGCTATGCTATGTTATGTTGTGCTACGCTATGCTATGCTATGCTATGCTGTGCTATGCTGTGCTATGCTATGCTATGTTGTGCTATGCTATGCTATGCTATGCTATGCTGTGCTATGCTGTGCTATGCTATGCTGTGTTATGCTGTGTTATGCTATGCTGTGCTATGCTATGCTGTGCTGTGCTGTGCTATGCTATGCTATGCTATGCTGTGCTATGCTGTGCTATGTTATGCTGTGCTGTGCTATGCTATGTTGTGCTATGGTGTGCTATGCTATGGTGTGCTATGCTATGCTGTGCTATGCTATGCTGTGCTATGCTATGCTGTGCTATGCTATGCGGTGCTATGCTATGCTATGCTATGCTGTGCTATGCTATGCTATGCTATGCTATGCTGTGCTGTGCTATGCTATGCTATGCTATGCTATGCTGTGCTGTGCTATGCTGTGCTATGCTGTGCTATGCTGTGCTATGCTGTGCTATGCTATGCTATGCTATGCTGTGCAGTGCAGTGCTGTGCAGTGCAGAGCAGTGCTATGCTGTGCTGTGCTGTGCAATGCTGTGCTGTGCTATGCTATGCTATTCTGTGCTATGCTGTGCTATGCTATGCTATGCTATGCTGTGCTGTGCCTATGCCATGCTATGTCATGCCATGCAATGCCAAACCATGCCATGCTGTGCTGTGATATGCTACTGAGCTATTCTATGCTTCGCTACGTTACATTACGTTATGTTATGTCATGTTTCGTCTGATGGAAAGCAACAATGGAGACCCCGCTGAATTGGTGAAGTGAAGTGAATTGGTTATACCAATTAAATTTCTACTCGCAGCAGTTTCAGAGTACAGTCAGAGTAGCGTTTTCGCTAAGGCATTTTCGCTGTTCATAAACCCCCTATGCGAATACTCTACCTAATCAGGCGTACACTATATAAATATATAAATTATCTGGTATGTTCATTTCTAAGGTGGATGAAATCGAAGAAATACTTCAATGAAATTAGACATAACAAGCCTCTTTCTTCTCTCTTAGGAAGGCTGGAGCTCTATGTATGCGCTTACCGGATACTATTTCTGCATTTTGCCCTTTGCTCGTCCGTTTCGCGTCTTTCGCTAAAGGAAATATTAAGTCTTTTTCCTGTACAGCCTATTTCAGCAGTTGATCCATTGCATGAAGATCTATTCAACAGTCTTAACTCTTTAAACCTAAGATCAAAATTAAAATTCTCATTTGTTTCCCTACACATTTCCAATAGAAGTAGTAGGGAGAAATTGTTAAAATATCAAGCAAATTCATCTTGTGTGATCCTGTCGTTAATTCTCGTCTCCACCCTGTTTTATTCTGTTTGATAAAGCGTTGATATTACAAGAAGAAATTTGACACTGATCGTCTTTAGCTTTTAAAGCACGATTTGCTAAGCACTTTAAAGTACCATCTACCGACGATACCATGATGTTCGCTTTAATGAGATGATGATTGGTTAGAATATCAAAAGCTCCGATCCAAGATCAATGTCACCACAAGTGGTGCCTCCGCCTCTGGACTCGACTACACTCAGACAAAAGATCATGTTACATCTGTTACCGATTTATGATATCCATTAATTAATATGCCAAGCTTGTCCTGTTGAGCGGCTAAGTATTCTGGACTCCGCTAGCGCTATTTGAACTCCGACAGAATTTTGAAACTTTCTACTTTGGCAGTTCATGCAGAATTTGAAATACTGCTTTCGACACATGATTAACGTTTACAACTCTTGGAGCTTGGGTAACAATATGTATTGACGTGGACAAAAATGACTTCCCAATTGCCTCCCATCTACAAATGTAAACCAAATTATGATTTGTGTGATTTGTAAACCGTGGTGAAAAAACGGTTAATGACAACATGCACAACAAACCCTGCATATCGCTGCGTTTACTCCTTAACACTGAATAATCACCACACGAAAGTTCTCTTCAGCGTTCTCCCAAAATTATCGATAAAACCGTGAGACAATTTGCCTTAACATCATCTTTGCGATAATATTCTTCGATCTCCCTCACGAGATCAGATAAGGTCCTAACACAGTGATATCATGACACGAAATTAGAGGAGGGACACTGTTAGGACTTAAAGATGTGAAATATCTGAGACGAACCAAGCACTGTAATTAAATCCGACATGATTTCAACAAAGAGGAAACAGAAAGAAAACTCATATAGTTGTATTAAGACAACACAAAGCAACAGGGCCGGAAAAAATGAAGTTTAAGTACATTTTGAAAGCCGTTTTGCGTCCTCTTCGATCTCCGTTTCCTCTTTTATGTATAATTACTTTCTTTAAGTATTTCATGCACGTTCCCCCAAAAAGAGTCATTCTACGCGTTTCGTTCAGTTAACATTCACGAAAGAGATTGTACCGTACTTAATAGTTTCAATCTTACCCGCTTCTTTCTTCGATCAAGCTACAACTCGATCCAAGCATATCTTGACATCAAAGTAGTATTGCCTTGACTCTCAGCCACACGAGTTTTCATTTCGTTAACAAATTGATTGATCTTCTACAATCACTGTCGAATCTGGCACAAATCAATACAGCATAGAAAACGATGCAAATCATTTCAGAGTCACGTGACTCCTGCACATTAGCTGATTCTTCCGATTCGATTTTCCCAGGCGTGTGTTTCATTAAAATCCCGAACAACACTCCGGCACTGTAACACTATTTTTCATCAGCATACAGTTTATGCAGTTTATACAGTTAATTTTGGACGCTGAAACGCTTAGTTTATGCTAACAACTCTTACCATCGATGCGGCTCGAGAAACAGGTCCCTGTTACACAAGTCATTAAACTATTATGAATGCAGCACTAAGTTTTTTAAGGGCTTGATGTGTTAACTACCTTTCTGATGACGTGACAAATGACGTCATACGTCATAAATCAGCCATATTGGATTTATGGGTCTCTAGTTTCTCGAAGCATGGTTAGCGCTAACCGAAGTTAAAAACCATGACAAGCTATAAGTTTTAATACAATTTAACCAATGTTTAGCGGTAACCATGCTTTGAGCAACTCGGCCCAGGTTTGACAAAAAAAATAACGGTTTCGTGTTCAAGTACAACAATACTGTGAATTATAAGTATACTGTTATCTTGGTTATTTGCTTCTAGGGGTAGCCTAAAGTCCCGTGAAACTTGAATTTTGAAGGAATTAGATGTGGGGGTCAAGGAAGATGGACGTTTTTATCAGGTTACAACTGATGTTAAAGATAACCACTATGAATAATTCAAATTTTAGGGGGTGGCAGAGCGAATTCCGTGGCGCAGTAGGATAGGTAATTATTTACCGTTCTGGTGATCTCACTTTGTTTGTGATTAGAACTCTGGCTACAGCATCTTTTAAACGGTGTTTTTCTTAACGCTGAAAATTTCGGCTAAGCTCTTTAATGTACTTGAACACGATTGTTGCCCAAAACACTTTGCAGTGTTGCAAATATTTAACTCTTTTCTTTTTTAGAATGAATAATAAAAGAACGGATCTCCCACCTCCAGGTTCGTTGTGGGTGTAAGGGTAAAGATGCCTCATCCTGCTGCCTGTGTCTGTTGACAAACGAAAGTTGATTGCGATAAGCGATTACATTTTCATTTACCATTTAGGTCTGTCGCTCAACATTGATGTGATGATGTGAGTCGGGAATGGTTAACAATCGATTTAACAAGGCACCTTACTAGATCGTTTTCACATGACGTCACGGCGGATATGTTGGTGCACAAAAACAAAGGAATGGCGGCCATATCAGTGCACCAGTGGTGCACGAGGCTGACCCTCTGGGAATTGAACTCTATTTTTATGCAAATACTTTCTCGTCAATGGTTTGAACCCAGGAGTCATATCATAATTAAGTGGAGTACGATCGTCCGTGTGAGTGTAGTCCTGGGAAGGACTGTTTGTGGTGAGATTGACTAACGTTTCGACAACCTGAGCGGAAGTTATCATTAGAGTCAAGTGATTTGTGTAACGTCAGTAGATGGTATAAATACTCTGGTCGTTGATGTGATTGGTCAACGAAGTCGTGATGTTATTGGTCGACTTTCTTTTGTTTCATTGAAGCAATGTGGCTGCTGGTCACGTGACTGAAAACGATCTATATATATATATATATATTACAGGTCAAATTTTTATTTCAGGTTTAACTTTAATCAGTTTAGACTAGGCTGATATGAATTTCCTTTGATAGTTGTTTGACAGTAACTAAAGATGGCAGATGAAACTGAGAGCAGGAACTCGGACGAAGAACAAAGGGTGCGAGAACTAAGATTCGTATTATTTGAATTATTCAGTTATGTCATCAAAGTCAATTAGAGCTGTGTGAGTGATTTTTAAAGGAAATTCATTGCTCCGGCGATAAATAGCCACTGGAGATTCCTAAGACTCGAATGATATGGTCACACTTATTTTGAAATGTTTTGACACTTTTTGTGACACATTTTTGTCACAATTTTTTTTTTCTGTCGTCTCACTTTTTTGTGCAACGTGATAATAAGCTCGCGGCACAGTTTGAATACCTTTGAAGTCTCCTCAACAGATAATTGGTCTTAAAAAGGTCCTAGTAAAGTCAGTTTAGAAACCGTTTAATAACCAATCAGCCGAGTACAGCATAGTAGATTTAGTTTCCATTCTTTTCTGAAATTGCATTAAACCAACCATCTGAACGTAATTCTGTTTACTATCGCGTTCTTTATTTGAGTTGAAACAATACGTTATCCAAAATGTGAGTAAACCTAGAAACGCAGGCTTCGTAGGCCGAGTACGAGAGGACCCTGGGAATGAGTAGTAGTTGCCTTACAAAGGTCCTTACAAAGCTGATTCTTGAATAGTACCCAGGGTACTCGCGTTGTAACAGTGTTCCGTTATTTTCGGTGATCGTGTGTCATTTTTCTAATTCTTTTACTACTCCCTTTTATCTGTTGCCTCTTTGGATTGAGACTGCTTCCAGTCCCTTTCAAAAGGTGAACGTCACGATAGTGAGAAGACTGGGAGAGACTTCTTTCCTGTGGAACACGGAACACGGGGACTGAGGGAACCAAGTAGTTGAGTTGTATATAACAGGAGGCCTCTCTTCCTCATAACATTTTCTCTCGAGGCCGTTAGTTATGCAGAATTGCTACTGATACGTAACGAGGCAAATAAAATATTTATTTTGAAGAGTCATGGTCTGATTTAAAGAGGTTCAGTTGAGTACCAACGCAAATGTGCTTCATTGATTGACTGCTACATAATTCATGTTTAATTAAGGCCTGAAAAATGGAAAACTAAGGTTTTTTCGATTTTAAATCAAGAAAACCCGCATGAGTGCCAGTCTCAGCCAGTGCAATGTTTGATCGCGTAAATTCGAGAATCATAAACAGGTCAAAGAATAAGGCCACGCTATTTTAATGCTCAGGTTGTTTCTAAAAATTACAGGCAAATATATAGACCTTTCCACGGTTTTTGACGCCATGTTCACTGAGGGCAAATATGAATGAACTTATAGTAAATGCTTGGGATTTTGGCCGACTTTGAACCGCTGTAACGTCGCGGCTACAAAAAGGCGAATTTCCCCAGCGATAATGTCTTTTAAACGACATTTGTACTGAGATTATTTTCATGAACTATAAAATACAGATTCAGGCTGCAAGGACCGTAAACGAATTTTTAAGATTTTATATCAAATTGCCGCGAAAGAAGAGGCCACATGAGACAGGAGCCCATAATGTATGAGAAGATTTATAATTCCAGTTTTCGGACGTCGTACCTTCTCCAATGACCTAATTTTCTGTTGGATGAATGACATCATTAAAACTATTTAAAATAGTGGCAAATGTTGCATTTAGAAATTGCGTATGCTTTAGCGGTGTTGCAGCGGTTCAAAGTGGGCTAAAATCCCTTACATTTACTGTAATGCCCCCCAGTCAAGATGGCGTCAAAAACCGTGGAAAGGTCTATTGAATAAGAATTTGTAGTGCGCCTCGCAATTGAAATCTTTCATACCTTCGGAGTACTGTTTGCCGCGAATATCCTGCCAATTTTCAGTGTTCGAGATTACCGGATGAAGGCAGGAATACTTTAATAATTCTATAAACTTAAAAGTGACCACAGGGCCAAAGATAACGGCACTCTGGAATCGAGTATATATAGTCGTGGAGAGTAATTTAGAGATCTTGAATGTTCTGAGGAAAGACTTGAGTACATGATCCTTCTGCTTTTACAACAAATACACTTAGACCACTAACGATAGATTTAATTATTAACTGGCTTCTCATTTCCTCACAAAGGAGAGCTTTTTGTCCAGAGTGCTGAAAGCAAATTTTTGCTTATCACTAGTTTCAAAGGGAATTATCATTATAGGTTTACTCGCAATTGCGGTATCCTGAAGAGATAATTTACAAACTAAACCAACGCTAATATATCTACATATCTACTTTGCGGTGCTAGAAGCTTGTAATTGTAATTGGTGGAATGTTTCGTAAGGTGCTGAAAACAAAATGCCTTCTTCATGATAACCTACCTTAACTTCTGAGAAAATACAAACAAACTGATAAAGGACTGAAGTTTTACCGAACCATCTGCTTACTTTATCGTAAACCAACCTGTTTTTTTTTCTTAACTTAAATTCATACAAGTAGTGGTCTCTCGCCATTTACAATGAACTTCTTTCATTTCGATCATGGTGTTTTATATTTTTGAACAAGATAACAGCAACAAAAATTATTGGGGAAATGGGAAAATTTCGTCAGCTAACGAAAAAAAAAAACTCTTCATGCCCCTTTGCTTGCTGTAGCTGAACGAATCCCGCAGTTAACACCATTATGCACTAAATAAAACATTCTTTTTTTACGAGAAACTGATCGCGTTTGTTATCGGCTTCCAAATAAAGAGGCATGAAAAATACCAGCTCTAACTTACCTGAGACGTCACCCGACGGTTGCGAGTTCATCAATGAAGCATACATAACGTACTATATGTGTGAAATATTAGCTTTCTTGTCTTATGTTAGCGAGGGCAAAACTTTCGAAGTCGAAGTATTTTGAGATGAGATGATCGAAACTAGCCGTCCATGAGAATCTTTCGAAGTGTTCCTTCCATGGCACACCCGCCCAGAGAGAAAATTAACAATACTTTGGCAAGATTTTGCTTTTAAGTTGAAAGTCGATTTTCCCCTCGAGCGGTCGTTGTTTCATCATTGGCCTTGTATGGAAACAAACGACGCAGTTTATTTTGTTCAGATGCTAACACTTTGGTCCGTATGGACATCTAATCCATTGTCTACACTCTTTTGACAGCGATACCATTAAGATTTGCGCTAACTTCATTGGTGCTGAATGTTGTTGATATGGCGCTTATTAATTATTAAACTGAAGAGACTGTTGCAATTAGTTGTAGCAAATACCTGTCCAACAGGTGCCGGAAATTGCTTATGTCAGGTTTACTTCCGCTTAATATGGTTGCAAAAAGAGAGGAGGACTGGGACTAAACTTGGTTCAAAAACAACCAAATTTTGCACACGCGATTGATTGATTTAAGGCTTTATTATGGGCCACATTTCAGTCACAACGGAGGCAATGCAAGCTTCACATAATCAATCTGGTTAGCACTCTGTTCGGCAATTAGACAATTTCCTTTCAAACTACAGTACTGCTTCCCCGTGTGGCATTTGATAGGGGGTAGCATAAATCTACGTCACAATGTTTGAGCAATACTTTGTGCTAAGTTGCGTCCTATCATAAATTTGGATCCCCCCCCCCACCCCCCACGACTATTTTTCGATGAATTTCTCGTATGAAACTGAAATTTCCCAATCTTTTTTCCCTGATCGATGTCAAGGAATTACAGTTGACTCCCTATAACTCGAACACTCGAACTTTCCCCTAAATGGAAGTGATCTATTTTCCCGTCAGATCATTTTCTCTATAATTTTACCCTCGATAACTCGAACTCCCGCTAACTCAAACTTTTTCTCGTTTCCCTTGAAGGTTCGAGTTATCGGGAGTCAAATATTTATGTCATGTTTGTGTCACATTCTCTCGAACCTCCCTATTCCCGATCCTGTTTCTTCAGACAGCGCTTGATATAGTTTGTTACCCGCGTTAGTTTTTTCGACTTCGTCAGTTTTTCTGAACCGCGTAAATAGCTGTTGTTGAAGTTATCAGCGGTTTAACATACAAACGTGGCAAAAGGGTCAGTTCTACTTTGTGTTGACCCTTTCGCCTCGTTTGTATGCTCTTTTAAACAAAAGAATATTTGACTGCAGACTCAACTGCAATAAGAGGCTAAAAAATGATTCTATTAGCCTGAAACCAATGGCCGGTATCACGTGTCACTGTCCTCACTGTTTCTTGTGTATTTTGGAGTAGGCGATGGTTGAGTGTTTTCGCGAAAAAGATCTTGGATTATGAACGAGTTTGGACTACACCACTTGAAAATCCAAGACGGTACGAACGACTCTTTCATATTGCACTCGCGCGCTAAAAAATGCCTGCACTGCAGGCTAGTGGGAACACTGCTAACTCAGGCTCATGTAGGCTCGTAAAGCGTGACACATTAGCCAACTACTCTTAACACGCATCCCTTCATAGTATTTCTCGTGCTGTCATTTCTGTTATTCCGAAGCATCGCTGCGCTTGTGGTTACGTTAGTGTTCAGTCGCACGTGGTAGCCAACCAGATGTCTATGTGTTACTGTTTCCTATTCTGAAATCAACAATTTATTCAAGTTTTCACTTCATATTCAACACTCACAAAAGCACTCTTGTTAGTTAAGAAGAAGCTGAGTTAAAACTTAAACAAGGGCTTACAAGTCGGCATACATTAGGAACTGTTTTAAAGAAGGTGGTACGGGCAGTTCAGGTATTCTTTGCACCCGACTGCTGTCGATTCTCTTTCTAATAACAAGGCGACACAAATGCTGCAAAGAACGTGGGGAGCTCGTCAGCCTCGCGAGTCGTCTCCAGTTCAAGTTGGTCTTCTTCGCGCGGGCGTTCGCGTAACACATTTCGCGCGTGAAGGGCCGGTTGCCCTCGAACTCCAACAACAACTTAAACAAGTCAGGGCTCTGCACCTTCATAGCTATAGGATCTCTGAACGCAACGCAAGCTCCGTCGTGAAGCTGATCAACACTAGCTCCAAGTTTTAGTAAAAGTTTAATGCACTCAAGCTGCGCTTTTTGCGACTTATGGCTATGACCGTAGCAGAACCTAGTCACTGCTATACTTAGCGCTGTGTTCTTTCCTCGATCACTAAAATTCGGATCGGCGCCGAAGTCCAACAGGATCTTACTACACTCACACGACGAGTTCTGCGCCGCCAGAATGAGCGGCGACGTGTACGTGGCCATGTTTGTGTCCGCGCCGCGCTCCGCCAAGATTTTCACGCAATCCGCACAGTCACTCTCCACCGCAACCATCAGCGGTGTCTTGGGTAGCACATCCACGTCTTCATATACGTGGTTGGGATTTGCCCCCCAGTCTAACAATAGCTTCGTACAGTCTGCGTGTCCCTGGCAAGCTAAGCAGATCGGAGTCATATTACCGCTTAGTGTAGGTGAATCCACGCTTGCACCCGCATTCAGCAACAGCTCCATACATTTGTAGTGACCTTCTTGACTGCTCAAGTGCAGCGGTGTGATTTTTTCAGGGCTGGTCTCAGCGCATGCGCTTGATCCCGCGTTCAGGAGGATTTGGATACATTCGTGGTGCCCGCGTTCCGCGGCGGCGTGCAGCGGTGTTGCCCCATCGCTAACACAGGTTTCCGGTTTTGCCCCTACCAGGAAAAGAAAAGAAAAGAAAAATACTTAATTAGTTAAGGTGGCCGAACACAGTTTTTCGCGCGCGCTCTTGCTGATGCGATTCAGCGCGTGCAAAAGGATTGCAAAAACAAACATGCGGTTGATACAGCGATCATTTTATTTGCTCAATGCCCGCTCTATCTTTGCTATTTTCTTCACAACTGACCGCAGTGCACTGATGGCTTTAGTCTTTTATAACAAAGGTATGTTAGAAAAGGTAACGATGCAAAGTACCCAGCAATTCTCGGAATTTTCGGAATCGAAAGAACCCAGTAAAATGCAGCGCATGCGCAGTTGCTCAAAAAATTGAGACCGATTGCTTTTGCACAAACTTGCCGATTTCTAACAATCCAGCCGTTAGAATTTCAAGAAATTTGGCAAGAAAATAGTTCATCAACCACGTGAATGGTCTATCAAGAAAAATAGGAATTTGGACATAGGGAATTTTTAATAATACGGAAAACGATTTATGGCGAATTACGAAAATCGCCTATGTCAAAATTTTATTAGAACAGTGTTGACAGACGGGATTTAATGTCAATTCGTAGTGGGCAAACGATGAAAACAATCAAACGACTGGATTTTTTTTAAATAAACAAAAACTATTTTTTAAGCCTTGTTTTAAACCAGCTCTGTTGCCATGGAAACAGCACACACCCGGGCCAAAATGTGAGAATAAATACTTCCGTAGTTAAACTTGGCTCTTGCAAAAAATGGGCGCCAAAGCATAAATAGTTTTAAAGTAATGGTGTATTAGGCATAGGCACTTGAAAACTGTGTTCGGCCACCTTAAGTAATCTAAAGGCACGTTCTAAAGTAAGAACGGATCAATTTCAGTAACTAGGCAACTGCGCACCTACGTTTCCCCTAACCCATTTCATTTCAAGTTAAAGTAAGTTAGTGTTGATTTTGGGTTTATGGGGAGGGGGGGGCAGTGCACAGTTGCCCAGAACATCCAGGAGTTTCATTAGAAGCTGGCAATCGGCAAAAACTGCTGCCTACTTTGTCAGAAGTGACCTCTCACCACTGCCTACTTTGTCTAGATTTTCACTCAAATTATTACAAATGAAATTCATCAAGTGACCTCCTACTTTGGTTAGCTCAGCCAGCTACTTGAAAAATATTTTAAACCCGGGAACATTTGTGAGAACTAGCCAGCCAGACCAGTAATTGCACCAATTTGGAGTACAGGTTATTTGCCAGTTCATCAATCCAGTTCAAGAAGAGCAAGTGCATGAAGGACAAGCTTTTCAAAATAGCACATTCCTTTTTAAAACTGAGAAATGACTGTCTGGTCAAACAGTTCTGAAAAGTGGCAAGCAAGCTGAGGCAAGAGCTGGGTCTATTTCACTATCACTGTCTCCATCACCATTACCACTGTCATCACCACAGACAATAACACAGGGAATGAGAATACAGAGAATGATCACCATGGATATGTTGAGTTAACATTCATATAAATTCTCCATACATGTAACATGTGAAGTATTTGAGAGCCATTAGGAGAATTTATAAAGACGTTGTTACTGGGGACTAAAGCACCTCAAGTACTCACCAGTGGATAACAGTGTGTTAATGCAACCAGTGAAGCCTTCCTGAGCAGCAATAAATAATGGTGAGGCATTGTCCTCAGTCAATAAATTTGCATTAGCTCCTTCTTTTAATAACAGTTTCAAACATGAGTGTTTGCCGTACTGTGCTGCTGTAAATAAGGGCGTGGCACCATCACTGTTCTGTGTATCGATGTTGGCACCAGCAGAAAGTAGCGACTGAATGAAGTCTTCTTTTCCAGCATATGCTGCCTCGTGCAGTGCGCTCCAGCCTCCAACATCCTGGCTGTTTACATCCAGATTATGTGATAGAAAAATCTGAAAGAAAAATGAGTCAATGAGTTACTCAGTAAAAGCCAGTGTTAATCATCATTATTATCAAGACTACAGGAAAATAAAGTTACGTTCATTTGTGAAAAAAAAAGAAAAAAAAGAAGACAAAATTCAGTGTCCAAAGCTAGCAAAAACCTGAACACTGTCTTAGCCTTAAATGTTCCTGAGAAAAAAAATTGAATGTTGGCATGTGAAGGCTGGATCTATCAATTAGGAATTTATGATGAACAGAGAAAAGTGTGATAAGGTATTTGGAAATCAATATATAAATATACAGTGTAAAAAGAAATAGGTCCAATGCAAGATGGAAGAAACAGCCAAGGACAACTACCGGTAAGCATGGGAGGCACCTGACAACAGACAAACCTTGAAACACTCTTGGCTTCCACCTTTTACAGCAGCGACAATCAGATTAACTTCTTCATCATTCACTACATTCACATCAGCTCCAAATTCCAAGAGTGTCTTGACACAATCCACATGGCCATTCACAGTTGCCAAGAAGATGGGAGTTTCACCGGTGTAGGCTCGTGAATTAAGAAGATCATCTCTACTACGCTCCAATAAAATCTGAAGACAACCCTTATGCCCTCCAGAGGCTGCCTCGTGAAGCGGAAACCAACCACGATTGTCTGAAACATCATACGGTGCCCCTGTTAAGACAATCATTGAATTTATTACCACAAAGTTCTGCACTCATTACTGCCAAAAAGGGACCATTCATTTTTGAAAACCTGTTAGCCAGGTGTGGTTTTTAGAATTTGGGGCGTGTATGTGCAAAAGGAATTTGAATAAAAAGTTGGGCTTCCTTTAGCAATAAAGAAAACTGATGGTCCTTAGACCACTGAAGGAATTTCATTGACTCAGATTTCTAATTACACCAGCATTGTTAAAACATCTTTGTCATTAATTTTGTGTACTAAGGGATACATGGAAACCTTCAGCAGAAAGAGGGCCAACCCATTATTTCATCTTTCACAATATATGTTTATTTTTGTATGTTTTTTTTTAGCTAGGAATAGGTTTATCCACGAAGGAAGTGGAATTCAGAGGCAGGTGCAAGCCAAATAAAAATTGATTTGAATTTATAGATTACACTTCCCGTATGCATCCCATGTAACAACAAAAAATCTTAAAAAATACATATCAAAAGTTTCACATGTCCCTAAAAACACATATATTTCAGGTTTATGACAAGATCTGTGAGCTGTATTGCTTATCAGCTTTTTGGGCACATTCTTCTAGGATCCTAGTGAAACTCCTCCACCAACATGTGGTGAAACAAGAGAGGAAAAGACAAAGCGTAAGGTAAAATCTGTTAAATTGTTTCTCCCATCTCTTCTTAAATCAAGTTATGTTTTACGAATGTGTTCGTACATCTCAAAAAAATTAAATTTCAGAGGAAGGAAAAAGTTGAGCGTCCAAAGAGGAACAAATGGAGCAATGTAAGTGAAACCATCATCAGTATCCTTTGTGTTCATGTATGTGGTGATTCATAGTAGCTTTTGTTTTCATCTGGAGGATTATAAGCTAGTTTATTCAGTGTTCCAGATAATTTCCAGAGTCCAATTCATTGTCACAGGAGATTTGTAAGGGGTCATGTAACAACAACATGGTCCTTAAACAGCTGCCAATGCAAATAGCAGAGGTGATGTCGGCATAGATGTCAACTCCCCCACTTATCACATTTATGGCAAATTTCCCCTCACTTGACAATGTTGAGTTTAGATGGTCACACAGGTCTACCGGCAGCCTCAAGGGTTTTGGGGGAAAAGAGGAACTCAATAAAAGTATGAAAATGGTCATGTCACAGTACACACTTAGATAGTGATGATTGCATGGAATAACTGCTTCGTTAGTTTTTGTCCTTGTTCGGGACGTGTTTCAAGGACTTACAGCCTGCTTTGAAGATTACAGCTTGCGCAAAAGCTTAATTAAGTTGTAACGTACATACAAGGTTAGGGACAAGGATAAGGACTCAACATTACAAACGATAGAGACTAAAAGTTACCATAAACATGCACACGTGCAAAATATTAGCCCATTGGCATCTGGAATGTTCGCCCAAAATCACGTTTTCAAGCTAGTCGAGTCATTTTCTTGCCACTATCTAGCAATTAGGAGCTAGAACTCACCACAAAACCGTTGACAGATCGTGCACTACGCGGCCCTCTGCTCCAGATGCAAAACATTAGCTTTCAGAGTACGGGCATGCGCAGAAAGCAAAATTTCGAGATAGTTTTTGGGTTGAAAAGTGACACAGCAGTCTTGACTTTTGCTTTTCGCTTTCTCTTCCTCCCTCTTTTCCCGTTCTTTTTGCCTCGTTTTTTTTTTGGGCTTTTGCTGGGTATTGAATGGGCTTTGTTTTGGTGGGAAAAGGTTGGAAAAGCGTTTAGGATCCTAGGATTTGATGAAAGGAAGGGTGAGTGGGTGGTGGGGGCAGATTTTTATAGGAATTTTTGCGTTCATGTCACTTGGTTTTTTGCCTTTTTCTTTGGCACCCTTGACTGAATCATGCTCAATCTGGTATGGTTTCAAAGATCTGGCCATGATAAACACGTTAGTCAACAAAACTATGCTTGACCGTTCAAACTGATGGCGTCACAGGCGGCAGAAGGCACGTCGGTCTGCCATGGCGCATGGGGGCGCACTGGACTTAAATGGGTTAATAGTAAAATTCGCCAGACATCCGCACAGCCCCATACATTAAACTTACATGCATTTAATTTTGGGAATCAAACTCTGTTCGTGTTTCAAACAGGGTTAGTATGACAGTGATGCATGTTTAATTATGCTTGAGGCTGTGCGGAAAATTTTCCGTTAAATCAAATGTAAAGGAAGTACATATAAACTATTCATGCAAACTTTACATGTAGAAAGCTCTTATCTTCATATTAAAGTAGTTATCCTCTTTTAGTTTAAAATATACAGATAAACTTGCCACTAGCAAAAAGTACTCGTAATGCTTCTTCGTCACCATCACGTACTGCTAGTCCAACTTTTGAGGCCGTTAAGTCATCAGTGCGGTCAAAAAATTGCAAGCCATTCCGAATGTTTGCCTGATCATCCACTCTGGCGGCCATCTTGAATAGTTTTCACCACGCCTGAATTATCAAGAAATTTGATTGGTTGAAGGAGTAAGACAGCCGCTACCGACCAATCACAAGTGTTGTTGTAATTTTCCCATGATTGCTTTCGAGGAACAAGCCGCTCACCGCGAGGTTTTGTTCAGCGAGAAACGCGGATGTTAATAAGTTTATTGTGGTTGCATTTTCACTCGGTTTTTGAATCTAAGTGGCTTTAGATCAGCTGTATAATTTAAGAAGGTTGTCGCCAGTAAAATGACGGCCTTTTTGCCGCCGAATTTGCTCGCACTTTTCGCTCCTCGGGACCCAATTCCTTACCTTTCACCATTGGATAAGCCGACCTGGTTGAAACGACCATGGCTTTATACTGGACTGGCAAGATACTTGAGAGAATTCGAGGTAAGACGAGGAAACGATTTAACATCCAGTTGTTAAAAGTAATGTTCTGCCTGGGGGAAACGAAAAAACTTGGTCATGACGCCATCGAAGAGAGCTGTGAAGTTAGTAATGTTGCGAAGACCGAAGCTTGAGTGTAACTTTTTCAGTGAATATAGCATTTATTCACACCTTAGTCTACAACATAATCGTTCGTTTTTGTCTCTGAAGAAGCAATGTATTTACATTAAAATTAACAACTCTTTCAAACTACTATACTTTTGCTCAATGTGGCCAACGATTTTTATTTGATTATGGCCAGTGACCCCGTGAATTCCAAATCAAATCTAAAATATAAAGCTTCAAGTACACAAACCATTCATTATTTCAAGTGGATTCAAATATCCTTCTTCTTCGGTAACTGTGTCATCTGTATTTTGAATTATGACGATAAATGACCGTCCTCAAATATGAGCATAGGGGTTTTTTGTCCGTTTATATTCATACCGACAATGTGAGAACCAGAAATTAAGCTAAGGTTAAGGTAAGAGGTCCACACAGTCGCATATATTAGTAGTCCATGCATTTCACAAACCATACTTAAATTCCTTCACTGTTTGCGTGTGAGAAATTTAAAAACGCTTGTAAACAGTTCTGGAATAAAAATGAGTAATCAATCTTTAAACAACAAATTGTATATTGGAAAATGGGCTTGACAGTCATGTCATTGGATGAGACATTTTGGAAGAAATAATGGTTGTTGACTACATTATCACATTTCATTGTGAGTAGGGAAACACTCAAATTGAAAATGTAATTTGAAGTCTACTTCCCTACATGTAAATGGAAAGTGGTGTCATCCAAGTGTTGAGCCTATTTGCTTAATATCTCTAGCATTATCGCATCGTTGATACAAAATTCTGATAGGTAGTTTATTGGTAAACTTCATGTGTCAATTGAGGTTTATAACATTTGCATATAATTTACCCTTAGAGAGATTGTATTTAATTTCTTCTTGTAATATCAATGCTCATTAAAACAGAGTCAGTATCACACAAAATTAATTTGCATGATATTTTGACAACTCCCCACCGTGGGACAACAAATGAGAATGTAAATTTTGATCTTAGAGTTAAATGGGTTAAATGTGCATTGAACTGGTTTAGTGGTTTGGTTGATAAAAAAATAGTAAAAAATACATATCAAAAGTTTTGTGTGTCCGTAAAAACACAGATATTTCAGGTTTATGACAAGATCTGTGAACTGCATTGCTTATCAGCTTTTTGGGCACGTTCTTCTAGGATCCTAGTGAAACTCCTCCACCAACCCGTGGTGAAACAAGAGAGGAAAAGACAAAGCGTAAGGTAAAATCTGTTAAATTGTTTCTCTCATTTCTTCTTAAATCAAGTTATGTTTTGGGAATGTGTCTGCACAACATCTCTAATAATTTGTCAAAACATAAAATTTCAGAGGAAGGAAAAAGTTGAGCGTACCACAAAATTTCAAGAGGAACAAATGGAGCAATGTAAGTGAAATCTGTCATCACTATCCTTTGTGTACATGTATGTGATGTTTCATAGTAGCTTTTGTTTTCATCTGGAGGATTATAAGCTAGTTGGTTCAGTGTTCCAGATAATTTCCAGAGTCCAATAGATGAATTATTCATTGTCACAGAAGATTTATAAGGGGTCAGTAGATGTGGGTCTTTACAAATTCAGTGTTCTCCGTTTCAGGTGGTAACCGGTAAAATTTACTGCCTGTAAAACCATTATGGAGCAAATTTCTATTCCATGTAATGTACTAATCAGACATAATAAACATGGCCGCAATTGCTACACAAGTTTGAAAACCTCTTTTACCTGTTGTGCTGAAAACAAGGGAGAACACTGCAAATTTTCTTATTCAGCAACTCAGTTTGCTGAGTCAGAGAGCCAGCTTTTTCAGGATTTTAACCCAAGAACCTCATTATTTTCTTTTCCGGGAGACTGTGATTTTTATTTGAAAATCTCGTTCCTGAATGGGTGGTAGTGACATTGTCATTTAAAGAGATCAGACAACTATTGGAAAGTGAGTAACAAGGAGATATACTAAGGGTGCTTAAGTTAGCTTAAGTTAATTTTCATCCAGTGCAAAATTTTTGTGGCCTAATTTATTGTTGGACCAGATACTAGACAAAATGAGTGAACTTAACTTTTTTTACGTATTCCTGAAAGTTTGGTGTTATGCATTTTCAGTTGGTTGCTTTTTTCTCATTTGTGTGAGTGTTGTTGGCAGAGGTGGCTAAATGTTCAAGCATTTGTCCATAATTCAAATTATAATCATGGCAATGGCTGATACGTATCACGACAATTTGAAGGATTATCATTTTCCTTTTCAGGGGATCCACACAACGATCCTAATGCTGTGGGAACTGATGCTTTCAGGACTCTTTTTATTGGCAGAATAGTATGTATTAATGTGTCAATAGTAGCTCTCAGAACTGGCAGTATCATACAGTTATAGATAACCAGAATCCAGTTCAACCTTAAACAAACATTTCCTTGTTAATTAGATACATAGCAAAAAAAAGGTTATCAATTGGGTTTGTTGGATTTGGAGTTTGAATGCACAAAATTGCTGGGATTTTGTGTTTGTTGGTCAAGATAGGCTTAGCGCTCTCTCTCTCTACAGCTGTAGACTGTATTCTCAGTTGAGTATTGAAACCCTGATACAGAGCTGTCACTAAGTGTGGATAGAGATTCAGACTTGTGGTGGAGTCAGTGCTGTTTTCTTAAATCAGTACATGGAAATCTAACTCCAAATATGCGGGGGCGGGGATAGATAGATAGATAGATATTTGTTTATTTCGACCCAATGGCAGTCGTAACTGAATTGCAGGGTCGGCCAGCATTACATGAATATACAAATAAAGCAAATAAATTAAAAATAAATAACATGGGGATCCTAACCTTTAGCCTTCAATGGCAGCCCATCAAAAATGAAACAACTGGGGAATGTTGCTCAAGCTGGAATTTATCATAAGAACAAAGACCTAACTTTGTTTAACTTTCTTACTTCCTTGCTTGATTTAGAACTTTGATACCTCTGAATCAAAACTCAGAAGGGAGATGGAACTCTATGGACCAATCAAAAGGGTGAGTAAAAATTACATTTCAGATTACAGGGTGTAATATGCAGTAGGAGTGTGATAATGATAGTAATAATAATAATAATAATAATAATAGTCTTTATTCATAAGATAAAAACTACATATTTTATGTTACATATATGAAATCATAATAAAATATAGAAGTACATCATATGTGAAGATCATATTTATAAGTTATCTATGATGGTTGTTCATGCAATTAAGTTTTTTTAAGAAGTGAACTTTGCTCTTAACGGTGTACCACACCCATAAACAAAACCAAGAAAAAATTAATTATCAACGAAGAGGCTCTTCACTCATTCCCCCTCAAAAAGAAAAGATGGTGGTTCAAGACTTATACTATTTCACTAATGAAAATAATTGAAGGGGTTCCTGGATAAAAAGCCCCAAGTGGCTTTTCAAAGGTTGCCCAATTCTCCCTCCGAATTACCTTGCATTCACTTGCAAATCACAATAAAAATTTTACATACACTGTAATATCAAAAGTTGCTTGAGGCCGTATTCCACATACCCCTTCAATTGGTGTTTCTGCATTTTTCTTTCTTTGACAGATTCATATAGTCCATAATGTAAACACTGACAAGCCCAGAGGTTATGCCTTCATTGAATACGAACATGAAAGAGACATGCATGGTATGTGTAGAAATAAGCTATACAATTTTGTTGCTATTCATACAGTAATTTCACCTTGATCTATTTTACCTTAATGTTCACACTGGATTTAAATATGCTGCCTCTCGAGGGAGAGGAAAGGAAGTCCGGATGCATTTACCCTTTACCTTTGAGAAGCTGCCTTTAAAAGATTTCACTGCATTTAGTTGTTGGGTTTAATGGTGAATTATCATATGACCCATATGGCCCCGCGCGCGCTTTCATTCTAAAACTATCGAGAAAATCCCTGTATGAGGGCTGTACGCATTTGCTGGAAAAAGCCGTATAGCCCTGTTAGGAACACGTACGGCCCCACGCGATACGATTTTAGAGGATTTCGTCGCATCTAACCATGTTAGTTTATTTTACAACCAGAAAGCAAATACAAACAACATATTAAATCAATTTTGTGTGCAAATTAGGCACTATTTTGTAAAAACTTTATCTTTTACGCGCTCATGAAGAGTCTGAGGAGGCCATATGATAAAATGCTTATTGACTGAGTTAGGTCACGCTGGACGAGAAAATATTTGGCTCTCGGTCATGGCGCACAGACCTCGCTGCGCTCGGTCCGTACCGGCTATGACCTCGGGCCAAATATTTTCCCGTCCAGCCCTCCCACTCTGTCAATAAGTACATAGTATTAACATCTCAAGTGAAGAGACAGGGCTACAACAATAAGATGGCATCCAAAGTGGAGTTTACAGCAGTTCTTAAAATTACCTTGGCTAGCCTGTTCAAACTATGAAGGTGGTGACATAAAACACACAAAACGAACTTGGTTGAAAACAGGTTTTAGTTTTTTCTAATAAAGGTGCTTTTCAATATTCAATTGGCTTCAAAAATATGGATGACGGAAAACAGTTTCTTTTAAGGAATGCTATGGTTTACTGTTTGAACAAGGAAGCTTTTGTATTTTGACAACTGCTGTCTGTTGATGCAGTGCTTCCGTGCCGAAAAGCATACTTAAAGTTCATGTTGTATAACTTGAGCTCACAAACATTCCTTATAACATTTTGGAAATTTCTCAATGTGGTGGAAGAGATAGTAATGAAGGGGAAGAATAGTTATGCTGTTACATCAGGTAAAAAGTACCAAAATCTTGCAAGTTTCTTAGGAGATTAGAGGACTGGTACATAAAGATTTGGGAAGAAGCAATTTTCTGACTTGCTTACTGTTCTGCTCAAATCTTGCAGTGAATACTATATCACTCGCCATCACATGAAACTGACAGTTATCTTTGATGGGCCAGTACTTGGTTAACTTTTCCCAATACTCTTGAATCCTTCTGAAAGATAATCAGGTAAAACTGGTGGGTATAGGTCTCACAGGTAAAACTGGGTCTCCTATGTTTAGAAAACAAAAGTGAAAGCTTAGGCATGACTGTTGACTTCAAAAGGAAAACTTAAAGAAGTGTCGTAAAATGTGACTCTTGAAATTGCAATGGTGAAGATTTGTAAGATCAACTATCACTTTACCATTTTGGTGAATAGTTTTGGTATGGCAATGTCACACAATCTTTTTTACCAAAAGTTCTAGTATGATTAGAGTTAAAAAACAGGTTTTTGGAAGATGTTTTGATTTACAACAAATGATCGAATTGAAATATCGTGGATCAATGTGAACTTTTTTATTGTTGTTCTCAGCGGATCTTCTTGTTTCTGAAATGCTTCATCAAAAAAAAAGACCGCACAAAATGATGTAGTTTTCAGATTCTTGAATGGTCTAGGGATAAAGCTTGCAGTGTTACCTTTTTGGTTTTATATTTAACTCTAGTTAGAGTTAAAATTTATGAACGTTGGTTGTTGTTGAGAAGCAAACTTGTGCAAAGAAAAAAAGTAACCAGAAAGTGAGAACTCCTTCCTGTTTTAGAAACAAGGTGGCTTAAGCAAACAATAGTCTGAATTTTCTGCTAGCTTGAAAGCTTGCATGAACTAAGGCTGAAGCCAAACGTTTTTGGTATGCACAGATTTCATACATTGGCAAACTTGGCAAAAGATAGCAGTGTTCTCTAGATACCTTGTCTACCAGCTTACTGTTCAATATTACAAAGTTGTTATGTTATTTTTCTACATAACCTAATTAAGAAAACTCCCGGGTGAGTATTGCCAAGGGAAGCCAGTTGGGTTGTTTGAAATCACCAAGTTGCTAGTTGAAACAAATCTTGGTATAGATATATTTTTGACCAGGGGAGGAGAGGGGAGAGGAAGGGTGAGGGTCCTGATTGGCTTCCTTTGGTAAGGTCACTGGTTGTGATGGTAATAAGCCCCAGTGACACAAACACAGTACTGGAGAGCTATGATGGCGCTCTTTGCCAAGTAATGTTGGTTCAATTAGGATCTGGCTGGAGTGTGAGTATTCTTACACTTCGTTTGTTTTCTAACCTTCTTAGTCTTGAATGTGATCTCTGATTAAATTATTCGTACATGTGATCCGTACACTGATAACAAGGCAGATGATAAGAATAAGCTGCAGCACAGAGAGTACTACTTTATATCCCGACCCATACTAGTACTTACAGTAAAAATATAGGGTGGTGCCCGCAGAACTCATTGCCAGTGTCTAAAAGGAATAGAGGTCCCCATTTAGGGAGATGTGACACTTTCATTTGGCGTTTAAGGCTTCTGACTCATGGTGGATGAATACATTTTTGCCTTAAGCTCTGAAAGACGTCTTCGCATTTTGGCATCTTGAGTAGAACTGAAATATCTTGTGATGTGAGAAGTTCTTTTCTTTTACCTTGTGCATGAGTACAGTGTTCCTTATATGAAACTTGGAGCAGTAATTGAAGGGCTCAGTGGGAAAACGGCACAAGTGACAATTTTCCCTAAAATTTCAAGTTCTCTGAAATTAATTTGCTCTTTTTTGACCTACTGTACAGTCTGGTTGTCGTTTTGGCTAGGTAGATGTGTATTTTGTAGTTTTTAGGCTAGACTTTGATGAATAAGTCTGACTTTTTCCAAAAAGCTTGGAACTGGTGCATGACTGATTTCCTTTGTTTGGTTTCAGAAAAAGTCATGCTAATTTTCCAAATTCAGGCCTTCAAATCGAAAAATAATGGTAGACCTAAGTTTGTGACATGATAAACAGTTTGCATGACAAAGAAGAACGAATTGCAGGGAACTTGAGGTTTTGGGCAAAATCATCACCTGCCACCTTTTTGCATCAACCCCTTCAATTATTAACGGCAAGCTTAAGTGGGTCAGCATAACATTGTTCACCTGTCAGACTGTTATTGCGAAGTAGGTCGTACCATTGTTTGCCACTCACTTGCAAGCAAGATCTTTACTCAGAGCTATAAATATGGAATTATTAAGGGATAAAAAGAAACTTAGTGATTTGTTTGTTGCGTGTCAGGGAGTAGTCAGTGCAACGAGTTTATGAAAATTATTTGGTACATGGAAAGTTAATATTTTATCAGGCAGCAGTGATGTGATTTATTTCACAACAACCTAGTGGCTGTTAGAATGATGTGCTACATGAAGAGCAAAAGTGATACGGCATTGACTATCTTGTTTGTCAAAATAGAAATAGTGTTTCTACAACATTTACCAATGAGAACCAATGATTAGAGTGTAATCAATATGTGAAATTGAAGGTAATTTTCCATGCCGTTATATGCACGGGGAAATTTGTGTGAAAGCAAATCTGACTCTTGCAAAATGATTGATTGACTGATGGGCAGACTGATTGATTGATTGATCGATCGATCGATTGGTTGGTTTGTCGGTTGCTTGATTGCTTGACTGACAAGGCCACAGCCTATTTTTGCAACTAGTAAAATTCATCAATAAAACTTAATCACTTTTGCTTTTTAACTGTCAAGGTAAGTATCTCTCCATGTAGCCCTCTCACTGCCTAATTCTTTACACTTTTCCTGAAGTCCAGCATTCTGTAACATTTGAATTCACTTTGTGTGTGTTACAGCGGCATACAAGCATGCTGACGGAAAGAAGATAGATGGCAGGAGAATTGTAGTGGATGTGGAGAGAGGACGCACTGTCAAGACATGGAAACCAAGGAGACTTGGTGGGTTGATCTTACTGTTTGAATCAGGGGTAAAGCAGGGCTCTTAGTAAGGGCCAGAAACCAGCGATTTCCCCACTCATTGTAAGTTAGATCCGACATCCTCAGCAACTTTTGAAGAAAGCCAGCACATTTACGTTGCCACAGCAGGTTGAATTCCCCGCAGCTTTTCAGTTATCAAGATCATTCGTCACTTGATAACGACACAACAACAAAATGATGCAAATACCAGCAGAAAAGTATGGATGGTGACCTCGCATCAACTGGAAGTCTACAGTGAGGAGAGGTGCAATCAAATGAAATGGTAGTGTTTCGGAATATACCAGTACTCAAGGTTAAGCCTTTACCGATCCTACTTATAATGTGCAATCATCTGCGGGGGTTGCATTAAAATGCGGCAAATGGTGAAAACTGCCGTCGATTTTTCACTCAAATGATTACAAAAATTAATCCGAGGCCGCCACCTACTTTGGTTAGGTCACAGTTATTAAAAAATTTATTGAAACCCCTGCATGTGACTTGAACTCTTTTCTACCATGAGGCGACAAAGGTAGCCCTTAAACTTGGGGAAAAAGATGACGTGAACTTCATTGAAGATAACCTAAAACTGCGGTCTTCTTGAGCTTGGATGATTAGCGTTTTAAAAACGAATAAGTAAAATGGCTACTGTTTGCAGTCTTGACCAAAGCATTTGCACGCTTCTGTGAAGATAAAAAATCTCAGGACTTGAGCGTTTCCATTTCGTTTAAGCCCAGAGTGTACGTTAATTTTGTTTGACTGTAGGTGGAGGGCTCGGAGGTACTCGTATAGGTGGACCAGATGAGAACATCAAGCACTCAGGACGGGTGGAGAATAACAGTGAAAGATACGAGTAAGCAGCTGTTACAAAGTATCATTATATAGCTAGTGTTTGTATACGATATAACGCGCGCTCTGATTGGCTAAGCGAAGCGAAGCGCTAGGGCATTATTACGGTTACGGATGATGCAAATTAGGAACAAAAATGACAAAAAGTCTTCCAAAGGCCACATTTGTTTTATTTACATTGAAAATTGGTGCCTCTAGAGCAAAAAACTGAAAACACGACCAGGAAAACTGTTTGTAAAACGTTTGACCTGAGTTTGGAAAAAATAATGAATAGATTACCGTGAAGCGACGACTTGTGCTTGAACTAATTTTTTTTCCGTTAGAACCGTTGTGTTAGCCATATAATAAACAACTTAACCTCGACCGTTCGGTCGTTACGGGAAAATCTCGAACCTCGGCCTAGCTGTATTGACCTCGCTATCGCTTGGTCAATGCGGCAAGGCCTCAGTTTGAGATTTTCCCGTAGCGACCTTAATCTCGGTTATAAAGTAGGTATTACAATCAAACCTCATTGTGAGGGCTAGTGCTACATATTTACCAGCTTCCAGCATTGCACTGAGATCATGGGTTCGAAAATTCTACCTTAGGTATTTTTTAGGTTGCTGGATTACAAAACTTTGGGTCGCTTGGCATATACCAGAGCAAAAACTTGTTGACAGTTAAAGCAGATGAAGCCACATTTACCTTACATCCTTAGCACTATAGGCAATTCAATGTTCACTTATTTCGGAAGTCGCCAAATGAAGCACCACTGTAGTTTCACCTTCCCGCGGCTTAAGTTTTCACATTCTCACGAATCATCGTTTTGATATTTACATCACGCGTAACCGCCTTTTGTTTGACAATTTGATTACGGTTCTTTCTTATTCCAAGGGAGCGTGACAGAGACAGAGAACGTGACAGAGATCGGGAACGCGGCAGAGATCGTGACCGTGAACGCGATCGTTATAGGGAACGTGAGAGAGATCGTGACCGGGACCGCGATCGTGACCGCGAGAAAGAACGGCGGAAACACAGAAGTAGGTCACGCGAAAAAGACCGTGACCGCGACCGTGACAGGTAAGAGGTACAGGTTATTGCGTGACGAAACCACATTAGCAGGATTGCACACGGGTGTAATTTTGTCAGTTTTTAGCATGATAGCCCAATTTGTTGTTGGTGTGACATATTTGTGAGATGAAATTAGAAATCGGTTCCACAAATAGATTCGGCACACTGATTTAAACAAAAATGCACAATTACTTAAACAAAATTGCATAATTATTCAGAGTGAATTTTGCGATGTTTACGAAGAAACAGTACCTGTCTGTTTTGTTTTGTTTTCACCTATAGCACGTAATAAATGTCATCACGTAGTAATGTCGTCCTTGCCGGTATAAAATCAAAGCTCTGATCGCGAACTTAATTGTCGCGGATTCCCTTGCATTTTAATGTAACGTGTGACAAATTTTCTTTTGACAGGGAAAGGGATAAGCGGCGTGACCGAGATCGCGACAGGGACAGAGACCGGGATCGTGATCGCGACCGTGACAGGGAAAGAGAGCGCGACAGAGACCGCGATCGGGAGCGTGACCGCGAACGAGAAGGCGAAAGAATCAAGGAGGAACCGAATGGGGAATACCCACCTTATGAGATTGAGAACCAGATGGACCGCAATAACTTGGATATGGTGGACTAGACTGGCAGAGGTCAGTCATTGTCGTCGTAAAACCAAATACCGTGAACCGGTGTTTCACTTGGCTTACCATTGTATAAGGAGGTTGAAGAACCAAGATTTAGTGTCGAAAGATGAGGATGGGCCGGTACCGTTTTTTTTTTAATAGATACTATACCCAGTGCGATGCTAACTTTTTTCCTCGATATCGATGCTATGACGTCATTGAGTTAACTGGTTAGTCACGTGATATACTTGACCAAATACAAGGTTGTTTCGCACTGTAAATGTTGTTGTTCAGTACTCTGTAGTTGCATCAATAACGCAGACAAACAAGTCAGTTTTCACTTTATAAGGAGACCATTGTTCTGCTCAATAACACAACATCAGGAACTAACGACGAACGCGGGTCGGTCACGTGCAGTATCGAAGGCATCGATACTTCTCGCTAGTATTGGCATTTTCCGATCCGACCTCGGTATCGTCGGTATCGAATATTTGGTATCGGTATCGGCCCATCGTTATCTAACGCCAGCTGTAAGTAGGAAAAGCCTTCTACTCGCTTCATCTTCGAGGACCCACCAATTCTCACGCGAAAATACGTTTTACAATTCTCGCGTCCCCTTCATTTTCATTTGCGGTTCTTGAAAAGGGCTAACTCACTCAAAATGTTATTTCGATTGCAGGGTTGGCCGAGGTTGATCAAACAACGTCAAGGCCTCAAGTAACCGTGAACAAACAGGAAAACAATTACAATCACTATGCCGTCCGCCTTTAATTCGTGAGGCGACTGTTTCAGTAGAACTCTGTAGGGTAGTACAAGGAAATTATACTGTTCTATTCCTATTTTTAACACAATTTCGCGTTTAAACTTTCAGTTATTTTCAGCATATGCAATTTTAAAGGGAAGAAAAACCTGTAAAAATGTTTAGTTTTTTTGTTTTATCTCAAGCGCCATCGCTAATTTCTAAAGTAGTCGTAGAAATACACAAAGGATTAGCTGAAGATTACAGTTCTCTGAGTTCTTGTGATCTAGCCAGTATACTGTTTTTCTGTGTAAGTGTTGTGGATCAGATGAGTAGTTTCTCGTTTACGGCTAACGCCGAAAACAAAAACAACCACGCGTACACGATTTTTTTGTATTTCCTGATTTCTGGTCGCTTTTTTGTTGTGCAGTCACTTACAAATTCGACGGTTTCAGCGGTTTTGTACTACCAACAAACGGAGTTATTATAATTGGCGTGGCTTTCATGCATACGAACAGTTCTTTTTGGAAAATATAACGAGAATCTAATGTTGACCCGTTTATCGTAAGCTTGACGCTAAATCCCTCGTAAGTTTCATTTCAGATGCCTTGAATACGAGTCAAACAAGGCCCAAGTCGCAGCAGATCATTCCGCGACAGTTGTTCAAAGGGCGGCTAACTCTATCCAGCGGATAAAGTGTATTGTAGCTAATAGATCTCCGCTGGTTATCGACATATCAATTGGGTTTAGAGTTATCCACTCTTTGAAAAACTGGGGCCAGCACAAAAACCGCACAAGCATTATGTCCTAGATAAACGAATGGACATGAAGTCGATAGGAGTTATTGTTTATTGTTAATCAGCAACTTCAAGTGTATACTATTACCGGCTCAAATGCCACTTATAAATTGGCTCCGAAAGGAAATTCATCTTGTGGTCTGACTTTCTGAACGATACCTTCTGCACAGAAACAGTAGCTGTGCTTCTACTGGAACTCAGAATTTAATACTGTACAATCACCGAAAGTTAATTTTGCCAGCTCTTCCATAACTAACCAAGTTTTACCTTAATGTTTGAGTAACTATGAGTCACTTTGAAAGATGGCCTTGAATGTTTTAACTACTTTGATGATAATAAAATAGAAAATTGTTGACATGGTATTTTGTTCTTTTGCGTCTGTGGCATTGTTATATATAAGGCATTCCGTCAGGTTTGTCAGCTTGGAACCTTACTTCTCTGAGAACGTTATCCAATGTGATTAAGACGAACTATTTTCCTTAAGTCAGTTGAAAGCACACATCGGCAGAAGTCGCCAGTTTTGAACGTTTCCTCGTTTCGTTTAAAGGGGCATTGTCACGCCATTGTACCATCACTTTAAAAAGCTTAAAACTGCCATTGAATCAGTGGAAACCTTAAAATAATGGTCTAGTTTTACTGCCAACTCCTGTATGCCACCGAAGATGACGAGGATGGTAATGGGTTGAAATTTGAAGAAACTTGCCAGTTTTTTCAAAAGTTCACCCCATGCATTGAAAAAGCACCAAAAGAATTGTTACAGTTAGCTCTCCCCACTAAAATCAGGGGCAGTCCAGGATATTTTCGAAGAGGAGGTTGTAAGTACGAGAGAAGGAAAAAGCCTCTGTTCCAAGAGAATGGAAAGGTAGTCATGTTTAGACAACGTTTTGAATATGTAGATTTTTCCATTTTGATTTCAGAGGAATTTTGTGTACTAAAAAGAATATGGAAAAAAAAGATACTTATTCGTCGCTTTTATCTACCTATTTAATCAAACAGACTGGCTTGAAAGAGCCTTCTTGGATGAGCCTTTATAAAGGCCTTACATATCTCGTCCACCTTGAATGTATCGGCGGAGTAGGGCATGGTGATAACTATGAGATCAGAGAATCGCCCTTCAGACATAGCTGACCTAGAGCAGGTCTTGATCCGTTTCCGTTTCCGTATGTTAGAAAAAATATCTTTATCGCGAGCGCAGAGTGCTAGTTAAAGGTTATTTGGAAGCTCCCTATCTGTTGAATACCAGAGTGTTTCCCATCTATACAGCTCAACTCCAAGGGATTTGGGAAATGGAATGTCTTTCTTCCAGTACGTGTTTTCTTGTTCATCATGTAGCTGCAGTGCCTTACTTATTGTCATCGGTGATACTAGACAAAGCACATGGTGGGTGCAGCGATCTTCGTCAGAAAATCGATCTTGCATTTGGGTGATTAAGGAGTCGAGAAAAAGACTACCTACAGTCTTCTTGTAAAGAGAGGAGCTTCGACGCCATCTTTCCAGCTGGCGTTGACTAAATCAGTCGCCAAATGTATGGTTTTCCTCTAAATTAACAATCACTCAATCGGCGACCAGTCGCGTTTGAAACAAATTCATACTATTGTTTTTGCGATTAAAAAGGGACAGCCAAGGGTAGCCTGAAATAGTTTGAAAACTTCTCAAAGGGGGGTTGCATGAAAATTTCATTGAAATTCATCTTGCTGATTCTGTAGGAGCATTTTTTGCACGATAACAGGCAAAACCGTAGTAATCTTGGCAGAATTGAACCAAAAACAGCAAACATCCCGCTGCCGGACAGTGCTCCTCTTTCAACCTGAAGATCAAAATTTAAATTCCCATTTGTTGCTGCTATACATTTCCCACAGAAGTAGTGGGAGGAAGTTGGTGAAATATCAAACAAATTCATCTTACGTGATACTGTCCTTTATTCTCATCACTGTTTTATGAAGCGTTGAAATTATAGGGAGAAATTTGTTAGGGTTTAAAGGCCTACTGTGGAACACGTAAATGTCTAGAGGCGTCATTGTGTGATTTTAAAGCGCTGTACCGGGGGAATAAAAAGGCCCAAATATTTTTCCTTTGACCTTTCGATTGCCTTCTTTCAATTCGCCACCATCACAGGAACAGGAGAAAATGGCGGACTCCGCGCTGTCATCTTCCAGTAAACAGTCAGTAGCAGTCAGAAATGATTGGCTAGAATTGCAGCAAGCTGGCTTGTTTCCTTCGGAGAAGCGAAACTCGTTTGCCATTTACTCGGTGAAATATGAAGCAACAGATGAATCAAGATGTGAATTTTGTTTTGATGAAGTAAACGAAGCATTAAGTAAATACCTGTGCTTCGAAACTTTAAAAAGAACTTTTCAGATTTTCACAGCGACTCCTTTGTTTTATTTGACCAGTTTTTCAACGATTGATACGCATTTTTGAATAATTTCTTCGACAAATTCCAAGCACAATCTGGATCGGCCTGCTGGCTGTATGAGATCTAGTATATGGTGGCTACAGTCTAGCAGAGGACATTTTTGTGCTATATTCTTTGTTTGTCACTTGCCGCCATATCCCGCAAACATAACATCATTTGCTTTTTCTTAATTTACTTTCGCATATGGTTGAAGTTTCGGCTTCCGGTTGTTACTTTCGGATGCTAACAGGGTCGCTTTTTGTTGAACTTTAAGGATTTCCGGGTTCCGAAAATATCTAGACGTACGGTGCGAGGTGTGTGATGACGCATTCTGAGCTCTCGGGAGTGGCTGATTCACGGAAGTTTGAGGGTTACAGTAATCATAGCTTCTGACACGATATTTCCTGGAACGGATGATGACTGAACAGCAAGGCCTCTGTAATTCGCTTCCGCTTTCATCACGGAGGTCTCTTTGTGTTTTCTTCATGCAGATCCTTCAGTTTCCTGTGTTTGTTTGCCTTTGGCACTTTTTCAGTTTGTTTAATGATCGAAGAAACCCTTCCTAATTCAAATTGCTCGTGTCAACAGAACATTAGACTTCCGCTTTCACGGTTTACGTCGATTTTCTGTTGCAATCAGTTTTGAAGGAAGGACATGGCATCGCATAACGTAAACTGCAAATGGCAGACAAAGAAACGTACCGTTTTGGAACGAAATAAGTTCATGTTTGGAAACGAGCTCATGAGTGACATCAAGTTTGAGTTTCCGCCTAACACCGAACGGACAACTGCAGTTACCATTCCAGCGCACAAGTATGTTCTGGCCATCAGCAGTGCTGTTTTCCTTCGAGAGCTGACTGAAAGAGACAACAACACCATAGTAATCACTGATTGTGATCCAGAGGTCTTCCGTTGTTTTCTTGGTTTTATATACTGCGACGAAGCGAATTTTCAAACCGTGTACTTTGCCATCAAAGTGTGGCATCTTGCTGTTAAGTACGACGTGCCCTCGCTTGCAAGAGAGTGCATGTCGTTTCTAGACGGGAACATGGATCCAATGGAAGGTTTTTATATGCTAACTTATGCTCGCAAATTCAACGACCATGGACTGGAAAAGGCTTGTTGGGAAGTAATCGATTATAACGCCAAAGCTATTGCTGTTGATGATTCTTTTCTGAAGATCAGTCACGAATTCTTGGTGGCCTTTCTGGAACGATCGTCTTTAAATATCGACGAGGTTGCGCTGTTCATTTCCGTAGATCGCTGGGCTACAAAGAGGTGCGAAGAGGAAGGTAAAGCCCAAGATGGAGCGAGCAAAAGGTCCGAGCTGGGATGCGATCTGCTGAAAAGCATTCGGTTTACCTCGATGTCACCAAATCAGTTCTCGGATGTGGTGTTGCCCAAAGATATCTTAACAGATCAAGAGATAATTGCCGTGTACAAAAATTTTCACAGCGATTATGCCACTGCCGAGAGTTTCGAATTCTCAATGTTGCCAAGGGTAACCAACGATGGACCCATTTTTTCCTGCAGGATGTCGACAGAGGCATTTTTAGAGGCAAATTGGCCGTATGTAAATGAATCGGTAACGCTCACCTTTGCTGTGGATAAACCCATTCTTTTCTGTGGGTTGGAATTCATGTTTAACCCCTCGGCAACTAACGGTTGTGTCAGTGTGATGTTGTGGCGAGAGGGCGTCAAGTTTAAACAGCTGAGTGCCAGATCCCGTGTTGACTTATGGATTAACACTGAGAATGATTCTTATGAAGATCAGGATGGACGACCCATCATCCCCAACAAGTCCAACAAGGTCTTTTTCAACAGACCTGTGCAGATATTCGAAGACACTTGCTACACAATTGAACTGCTAGGTGCATCTAGCCGCTCACCGCATTTTTATGTAGCAAATCGGACATCTGGCCTTAAACATTACACTTCACAAAGTACCATTTCTGACAGTAGCATTGATACCGAAGTAGGGTTTAGTTTTTGCGGAGGATTATTTGCATACAAAATCCCAGACAACAGTCCGTATATTGGTCATATAGAGTGCATTTTGTGGCAATTATAAAGTCACGCCCTTATGATGATCAAACAGAAGCGAGTGCATTAATTGATATTTTGCCGGGCCTTAGTTAAACTGACGTTATCCTATCTTAATCTTCGAGTCAAGTGATAACTGAAGAGATTTTTGAAATAGAGAATGGTTTAATTGTGTACTCGTTTTAATATTACTGTACTTCGTCTATAGCGTGGTCTTATAAAGATAGAAGTAAACATTGCTACTGTAGGTGATGGACATGAGACTGACCCCCAGTCCATGGACTACCCCGATGAACTACCCGAATGAGTACGATAATGTCCACACGAGAGACTGAATGTGTAGAAACTGGAACTGGTCGATCACCAGCAGCAATTTACATTCACCATGTCAGTGGTAAGTGCCCTGTCCAGTATATCCTGTAACTCGCTCTCTGACCTCACTGTCGTGACTAACAACTGTAACACCAACTCCACCTGTATCTGTCATGTCACAGAGGACTTTGAAGGGTGCCTAGCCACCTTTCATATCCGGATAGATATCGTGAAGGCCACTCGCAGCATCAGGATTGCAGTATTGCAGTATGGTTGTTGCATGTTTCAACAGGACATGACTAAAATTGAAATCCTCGTGGAAGCGTCAGATGTCCATCAAACGAGTCACCTCCCCTGAACCCTCACTCTTCCTTGTTACTTACCAGTAGATCAGGAGATTGTAGAAACAAGACGGATGTCGCTAGTGATCATCTAAAGCACTTGAACAGGATTTGAAAAGTCGTACTCGTACTCGATCTCGTACTCGTACTTAAATCTAAAGGTCCCTAATATCAGCCGTCTCCTCCTCCTACCCTACAGGGGGTGCGTGCTTACATTTGAGCAATAATTAATAAATTATTATAATACATAAGGTTTTATTCAAAAGATGCCTGTCACGATCGCAATTAGCGAGCGTTTCCAGGGGGTGGTTACCCACTGGCTTTCATACGTCCTAGTTAATTATGGTTTTCCTTGAGGCTTTCAAAAACTGACTGGGAAATCCACGCTCTCTCCGCCACCAGCCACGACACACAAACACACCAAATAAAGACGAGAAAGTTAAAATCCAACTCACAAGGACGTTCAATTGAAAACTGTTTAACAATTGCCATTAGCGAACGTGTTCAGTGGCTGTTTTTAAAAACATCATGAGTTGAAGCCTAACCAAAAAAAAAATGCTATTAATCTTTGCATGCCTAGTTCACAGTTCACAGTTCCGTGAAATCCCATTGGTAGATGTTCAGCACTTAACGTTTTATTCAGGTCACCTTTGACACTCGTCCCGTACGGTATATACAAACTCCGTCCCAGAACGGTTCTTATAAAGGAAAAAATACAAAAAGATATTAAGGATAAGACGACAGAAAGCTTGGAACAACAGGAAACATGCGGCTAAAATACAAACGTGACTCTACTTACGATACAATTAAAATACCAGCAGCGAAAAACATGAAACTGGACAACCTGACTTACACTATAAACAACGAGGCAAAAATGAAAAACCTGCACAAAGAAGATTGGCTTTTAAGAACTAAGGCAAACAAAAGAGGTGTGAGCGTACATGGACATGAGAGCGTTACTAATGAAACAAAGGAAAAAACAAATAAAAGTGTTGAACAGTTACGCAGCTACGTTAACAGGTTCCTTGCTCGAATTTATTCTGGCAAAAATATCATAGACAATACTGTGTCCTTAAGTGAACGAAATAACTGTTATTACGCTTAGCATGCTATTTTAAAAAAACATTCATATTCAAACTCAGGTGTATTAAGGTATGAGGAATTTTGTTGATTAGCGGGATGAGACAAATTGGCTTAGAAGTGAGAGGATGGGCCGTTCGCCTGTGCGTTGCTCCGGGAGACTGAGCTTAAATGAGGTATTTAGCGCCAAACCAGATTTTATCATGGTAATAACGTGATCATGTTGACTTAGTGGTTGGTTAAAATTGAAATCTCGTCGTCGATTAGAAGGTTCCTTTATTTCAGTTTATCCTTGGTACAGCTCTGAACCATCGCTCTCCGTTTTATACGGTCTAGATAATAATGCAATAAACTAGTGAGATTTAATATCACCCAACTAGTGGACTAATGCAAATCCTGCATTTTGATTGGCTACGCTACTAGAGGACTATTAGTAATAGTCTTCGAGTCGCAATCGAGCGCGACGCTTTCTTTCGTTTTATTTCCAAATAAATATTTCTTCAACTTGCATTTGCTAACTTTATTATCGCCTTTTCTGTCCGAATAGTTGGGTTATACTAAAACAATAAGACCCTTCGCCCTCAAGGGCCACGGGTCAATAGCCCGTTGTTAAAAGTCGCCACGAAGACGCTGCTTATTGTAAACAAAGTCACTCAAACCAATGCTTCTGATTTGAAAGTTTCCCATACCCCCACTCGATCCCATAACACTTCAGTTTTCCAAGGGTGTGGTAGCCAGTCTCCGACTATCACCAGTATCCACAAACCTGACCTGAGTCACGGGGAGGTGAGACTTGTTTGTCAGCACTCCACTGTCTTCACTCCATACATGGTCGTTTTTGTCGCAGTTGCATCCACCTGACTTCGTTGCGCATGCTCCGTTGAAACCACATGCGCACTTGTAAGGGGACGAATAATGGCTTCCTCCCCAAAACTTTATTTTCTCTCCGTGAAGTGACACCCACTATTCAAACATCCCACCATTTTTTGACAACAGCATGTGATGACATTCATACTCGATAAACTGCTTGCAGTGGGTAGAGACATCAGAGTCGTGTTAACTGTTCAACACCTGTCAATCCTGCTCCAGTGTAGCTGATATTCCTTTCAAATTGCCCTGGGGAATCGTATCCTTTAACCAGCGTTCCGCTTTCACTGTCGTGACCTACAGTTGTCACGCCAACTCCTGTTTTGTCGACCATGTCACAGAAAACCGTGAAGGGTGTCACGTCTCCTTTTCCAGCAGGGGCGATGAAATACAAACCACTTGTAAACTGAGGATTGCAGCTCTTGATTATGCTGCAGGTTTTATTTTCTGCGATATGTAACATTCACATCTTTCCTTAAGGGTAGTTAAACTATGCTACTGAAAGGGAGAAAGATTGTAAAATTATCATCACTATGGCCAGTATCATGATTACGATCATTATCAATGGCATAATCATCATCATTATCATCATCTTCATCGTCACCATTGTTATTGTCATCATTACGTAGTGTTCAGCCAACACAATTAAAGCTTTTATGGAACGTCATCAGAAGCGATCAGGTGATTGGATAACTACCTTGGAATGGTACATTGGTAATGAAACTAGACTGCGTTGAATAGTTTATTCGTTAGGTGGCCAGTACCTGGGCATCCATGTTCAATACGCAAGAACTGAGACGGGTCGTTGAACGTTCAAGTCGCCCGTCTATCGGAAGCCAGCTCAGGTCGTGATATGTGAAAAGGAAGTGACGTAGACTACACTAATCTACTCCTGAATATCTTGACGGATCGTGACGGACGGTGAGGGGTCGCACGACCCGACATTGCTAAAGACGATCCGACTATTTAGCAGTCAGATGGCGACAAACGGTGCCTCAGTACAAGCTAGTTGAAGTAAGTGCGCTGGGAAACAAGAACGCAGCAGATGTGTGATATACCTCGTTCTTTAAGCGATGAAGCGGAACAGGCACGCTGGGAAACAAGCAGCGAAACAAGAAACGTTGCCGCAGCACAAAGTAGTCGAAATAAGTGCGCTTGCGAAACTAGAATGAACAGATGTATATACGTCGTTCTTTAAGCCATGAAGCAGAATAAGCGCGCTGGGGTGAGGGGGAAGGGGGGGGGGGTCACCAATTGCCTACCTCTTTTTTTGTACCCATTCATGCCGCGATGTTTTTCTCTAATTCTCTCACGACCTGACTACCTGAAACCAACACCATACTTTCAACTAGACTTTCGAAGAGTTAACAGTACCTCCATAAAAACGGGTCGACCAATGCTATAGGCGACCCGACTCAGTTCGTGTGTATTGGACAACCCTCCGCCTTCAGAGATATCAATCAATATGCTAATCTATGACGTGGAAGGACATACTATAGTGTTACAAACACGACCACTACAACTAATGATGGCGATAACGATAGTGAGAGTTAGACTAACGGGAATGAGAATGAGAATGAGGAAATAATGCATTGTATAGCGCTCATACAGAGAAATCTAATTGCTTAAGGCCTTTGACCATCTGAGAATGACAATAAATTATAGTTATCGAACAGCACCATTGCACTGCATGTCTGGCGTTTAAGTTGAGCTGGATAGGAGAAGCTCTATGGTCGCTTTTACTTTATTGCAGTTATCTTCAATTTAAAAGAATTTGACATTAGTAGTTGGTAAAAACACTTAAATACGGTGGCACAGTGGTTTTGCATTTGTTTTCCTTTGTAGATCAAATCCAAATTTGACTATTGTTTTTTTCTATCGTATAACTCCCGTGACTTTCCTACTGGCTGGTAAATGTTATAGAAAAGACTGCGGGCTCGTAAAATTATGCTTATCGTCACCGATACCAGACTTACACACCATTCACACCAACTAAACATGTTTCATTAAACCAGGTTTTAAAAAAATGAAAAAAAAAAAAAAAAACAATAACGAAAAACTGAACGCAATTTGTTCTGAAAGATTCAAATTAACTTTAACACGTTCTATAATTTGAGCTAAATTTCCAATCGATAATAGCCAGTAAGCATCGTTTATGAAGAGAACAATTTTTAAACCTTGTTTAACTAAACGGCTTTTAAACATGTTTAAGCGTTGGTGTGAATGGGGTATAAGATTACCAAAATATTCTGAATATTCTGAGTTTTGGTCGGCCGACAATACGCTTGGGGAAGCGACTGTCGTCCTTGTGGTCAACATGGCCACCTCACCGGAGCTGAGAGCGCATCAGGATGGCTTAGATGCTCTCCATCTCAGCCCGCTGGAGCACTTCGGTGTCTGACACTTTGTCCTGCCACTTAACACGAAGCAGGGTTCTAAGACATCTCATATGGAAGGCATTGAGCTGTTTGGCATGTCGGGTGTATACTGTCCATGTCTCGCAGGCGTAGAGCAGGGATGGTATGACAACTGTTCTGTATACTTTGAGCTTGGTGTCAAGGCTCAGACCTCTGCGCTCCTAGACCATGCATCTCTCCATGTCAGACTGTGTAAAAGCATTCAGCGCGCAGGCGTCAGCGAAGAGGGAATCTCGGGCTGTGTTTTCATGCACTTTCGTCTTGGCTAGAAGTCTCCGAGCGTTGAAGAGTTTGCCGTCGATACGAGACCGAAAGCCAACCCCGATGTCAGCGTCAGTTAGCATAGTGGAGAAGATCATGCTGAACAAGGTGGGAGCCAGCACGCAACCCTACTTTACTCCATTGGTTACAGGGAATGCCTGGGAGTACTCGCCGTCATCCTGCACTCTCGCGTTCATGCCGTCGTGGAACCGCTGGACCATTGCAATGAACGTGGCGGGGCAATCGAATTTGGCCATGATCCTCCACAGACCCTCACGGCAGACAGTGTCAAAAGCTTTCGTAAGGTCCACGAAGGTGGTGTACAAACCGACGTTCTGCTACCGACACTTCTTCTGTAGTTGGCGAGCTGCGAAGATCATATCTACAGTACAGCGTCCCGCGCGAAAACCACACGGGCTCTCGAGGAGCACGTCGCGTTCCAAGTGAGCGTTGGAGCGGTTGAAGGATCTTCCCGGCGATGGAGAGCAAGGAGATACCACGATCGTTGTCGCACACGTTCCTGTTCCGTTTGCGCTTATAGAAGTGGATGATGGAGGCGTCTTTGAGCTTCAGTGGTAGCTTTTCTTGAGACCACATGGAGTTGAACAGGCTTGTGATGCTCTCAATCAGTTTTGGGCCGCCGGAGGCATAAATTTCAGCTGGGATGGAGTCGGCACCGGGGGCCTTGCCGTTGGACAGACGCTTGATGTCTTTTGTGACTTCTTGTACAGTAGGGGGGACTACCAACGTGTCGTCAACTGGGACTTGTGGCAATCTTGCTATGGCTTCATCATTAATGGTTGAGGGTCGGTTGAGAACGCTGTTGAAGTGTTCTGCCCAGCGCTTAAGGATCTTCTCCTTGTCGGAGATCAGTGTACTCCCGTCAGCACTGAAGAGAGGGATAGATCCGGAGGAGGTGGGACCGTAAACGACCTTCAGGGCGCTGTAGACGTTCTTCATGTCTTTCTTGTCAGCGAAGGCCTGAATGGCGTCGGCCTTCTCGCTGAGCCATTCATCTTGCATTCGGCTAGGCCCTTCCCGATTATGCTAGCATTTTTTCACACTTTTTCTGTATAAAGAATTGCTAGCATTATTTAGCATTTTGCACAACTTTGATCTAGATTTCAGCACTCAAAAGATTTTAAATGCTAAAATTTAGAATTCAAAAGCATTTGGTGACTTGCTTTTGTGTTTGAGAGAAGGATTTCTGTAACTGAAGAATGAATTGAGTCGAAGGAAGTCTGGACCAAGCTGGTCAGCGGTTAACTTTCAGAGGCCGTCCACGCACTTGTTGAAACACTAAAGACGCCATCTTCTCGAAATTTGCAGCTCATAGATGGAAATTCTGACGGAGAACATAGATATGGGCGTAGCAAGGGCAGGGTTCTAGCGGTTCCGGAACCCCCCTCTCGCGCCAAGGAAATCCCCCCCTCTCCTATTTTAATAGCGATTTTATCCCAGCAAGAGTGTAATGGACTCTCGATTCCTGAAATTCTTCGTTTTGTTCTATGCTTACCATAAGTACAATGAACGTCATTGTGGTATCTATTTGTACGTACGTAATGCAAAGATTTTAGACCAACTGTTTTCATTGTACAATGAACGTCATTGTGGTATCTATTTGTACGTACGTAATGCAAAGATTTTAGACCGACTGTTTTCATTGGAACCAATTAGGAATCCCCACTCCTAGAAACCCTGGCTACGCCCCTGATAGACCAGTCCCTTCAACGATGGCTGTATCAGAAGTTCTATAAAAAAAGCGATTTAGCACTTATTCAGTTGATGATAAGCACACATGATGATTGAGTTTGCACGTTTTGTATGAAATAAACTGTCAAAGCATTTTCTGAAACCAAAGTGGCATTATTTTGAGAATCGAGCATAATTTGAGCATTTTTTGGGCGTGAAACGAGAATTGCTAGAAAGACCAATATGTGGCACAACTCAGTTTGTGCAATCTCACTAGAGCACCATAAAATCTCAAGAATACTTTGCGATGAAGTACTTGGGACACTGACTGAGTTCAAATGAGTACAAAATTATTGTATACAAAGCCATCCGGGTGCAGATCCTGCGTATCTCAGCTCTATGAACGAAAGCCAAACGAAGAGCACATGGTTTGAGTTTCAGCGAATCCACCCGATTACTGATCGAATTGCGCCCGACGGTAAAGCCTCCAGAACCCAAAACCAGTTGCCAGAAGGAATCGTTGATTGTTCACATTTCCGAACACTTTCCGAGTTCTTACCGAACTAACTTACTTAGGCCTGGTTCAGACGCCGTACTTCAGCCGAGCCGAATCGAATTCAACGAATTAAGTTCATGTGAAGTACGGCGTCTGAATCAATTTGGAACGGCTGATTTAATTTAGATCGGTGAGCCAATTAATCCCGCCTTGCTCAGCCGGGAAGAACGGCTGTAGACCGGCTTTGATTCAGACGCCGTACTTCTCACGAGCCGAATTAAATGCATAAATTATTTTAATGTATTTTTTACGCTGTTTTTACATGAGAGCATACGCAAAGAAATCACCTGATCAGTATTTTGGAAACAGAATAGTAAAAAATGTTTTCATGTGAGCAGAATTTTTGATCCGCAGAATGAAACCAACTGTCCGTGAAGTGGGCTGAAAAAAAGCCATTGTCTACGGACGTCTGACATGGATACTAGCATTTTGAGCCGAAGAAAGGCTCTTGTTTGCAGATCTCGACGTGCGCCATATTTACAATTGTATGCTAAACCGTTGACCGAATCTCAATTTTCTTCAGTGAATTAATTTCGGCCAAATAAAGTTCGGCGTCTGAATCAATTCAGCCAGGATTAATTAATTTCGGTCGGCCTATTGTTGTATTCGATTCAGCTCGGCTGAAGTACGGCGTCTGAACCGGGCCTTACATTCTTCCTAACACAAGCCGTAGCAATGGGTCTACCGTTGCTAAGCAACAGTAGCCACAAAAATAGACGTTAAAGAAGTACACCTGGCGACAACCGACTGTGAAAATGTTGCTCGTTTCTCATTGCGTTTTCTGTTTCTTTTCTTTTCTGCTTCAAGCTACTGCCATTATAATCATAAGGCCAGAAGGCCATTTTTATCGTGATCAGAACAAGATGACATTGTCTACGTACGGAAATTTCAAGCAGCATCTTAACAGTTACTTGGCGGTGACAAAGCTGAAGTCCTCTCTTGTAGGGAGTCCTTCTGCTTGCATCCTCCAATGTGTCAATGAACCAAAGTGTTATTCATGCAATGTTGCCGCATCTCCTGATTCCAAAGCTCTTTATTTGTGCGAACTCCTAACTACCGATAAATACAGAGCGAAAACAAAGTTTTTTGGTAACGCCACTTTCCACCATTACAGCATTGGGGTAAGTTTTGATGGCGTTTTGACACCTGTTACTTGAAATGTATTACCACAGTGTGCAAAAGTAATGAAGACGAGTTTTTTTCGAATTTCACGCTTTGTGGGACGCCTTAAAACAGCATTTTGCTAAAGGCCCTGGCAAACGAGGACACATTGTTGCGGACACGCTGTTGCTCATAATGTTATTCATTTTTGGACACAAAATTAATGTTTTGTTTCCATGCCGCGCAAACGGGAAAACTAGTACAAAATGCGATTAAAGAGCGTTGAAGTTTGTCCCAACAAATTGGGGAAATTGCGCTGAAACAATAAAACAGCTAGCCGCGGCTAAAATTATTTAGCGAATTTTTCACCGAAATCCAATAACTTTTCGCCGAAGTTCACCGAAATTCGTTTTCATTACTTTTGCACAGCAGTGTACTTAAGTTGACTCACCCAGTTCATCAAACACTTCGCTCTAATTATCGACAGACCGACATAGCCATCAGAAGCAAGTTGCTCCGGCGCCGTTTTGTTAATCCCAAAAGAATCCTTTCTGGTGTGTGTTTTGTACTAAAATCTTCCTTCTACAGAATTGGAACCAAATTAATTATCTGAGGAGCTCATCATCAATTCAGCATTTTTTCAAGCATTTTACACGAGTTTTTGCTTTGACTAATAGTAAGAAACAGTTCGCTGTCCAACGGATTATTTAAGATACGAACTAAAAAGAAATACTGCTTTTTGCAATGTTTAACTTCCCAAAAAACCGGCAGATGTCTGTCAAGATAATAACAATACAAAATTTTGGTTTTACCAACGTAGTTGATTATGCAAATTGACCACTGCCCCACCGACGCCCGGACTACAGTTTCTTTAGAAACTATCCCCTTAATTAATGAAAATATAGTCTTCTCCATATTAGTGTTTGTATAGTTTAACATCTTCTCAATTATTGTTTACAGACTCCCTGTCAGAGTGGCCCTTGTCAGAATAATGGCGACTGTATACCCAACTATGAACTAAACTCTTATCATTGTGATTGTCCGCTGGGATTTTTGGGTATTCGCTGTGAAAGAAACGGTAAACGTTTATCTTGAAAAGTTCGCGAGAAAATCTTATACCATGAACAATATTAACATTTTTTTTTCTTTTTCAATTGTTTGCTTAGGTTAATTGTTTTCGAAGATAATTAAAGCTTGAGCCCAAATTCTTGGTTTTCACGTGACGCCATAAAACAGTAAAATTAAAAAGTAAACAGAATTTTCAGTTTTTATCTTCATCAAGTAAAATACATTTTTAAAAATATACCAGTCTGTATGTTTTCATCTCGGTAGAGCGCTTTGTTTTGAAAATAGAGCAGTTTAAATTTCAGGATTTTCAGAGTGCGTGACATAAAGATGGCTGCTGAGAAACACACCACGTACATAAAAACGTCGATTCACCCTGTGTTTTTGAGGTCTGAGCAAACAATGTATCAGATGTATTAATAGAAGTGTCTATGCGAATGTTTGAACGTTCAACAGACAGACGAAGGGTTTTAACATAGCCAAAGTAAACTCCAGATGTTTCCAATGGTATCCGGTCGCCATGTTGGTGCCCATCCGGATGGACACCAACATGGCGTCTCCATACTGTTCTCTGTAATTTTGAGTGATGCATTTTGCCGAATAACTCGAGTACGGGATATCACATGGTCCTGAAACTGTGCCAGGTTATTTATTTATTACTTTTCTACAATGCCTAAATTTCTTGACTTTATTTATTGAATAATAAGCGATTTTATGACGTGAAAACCAAGAATAGAGTGAGCGTGAACGTCCTTAAATAGTACGAAAACCTTGATAACACAAATATAGCCCTAGTTGAAGAATGTTGACACACAACATAAAAATGGGTCCGCAATGCGTACATGTGTGGCTTTACTAGACCACGTGACAAGCGCTCGACTCTCGTGGCTAAATAAATAAATCCGATCGTGCCATTATGTGGCTACACCCTTCGTGTAAGCCACATAAAAATAAACATTTCATTGTCATTTAGGGAAAAGCTGCAGTGAAATAAAATACCGCAGTCCACAAGCGACAAATGGATCTTACGTCATTGACCCCGATGGAGAAGAAGGCTACGAACCCTTCACTGTCTTCTGTGACATGACAGATAAGAACGGAGTTGGCGTGACTGTCATTGGTCACGACAGTGAAGCTAGAACGTACGTGAATGGGTATGAGCCAAGGGGAAGTTATGTTCGTCATGTTCACTACTTGGGAGCAGGTATCACTAGTATCTCACAAATAGCCGGCATAACATTTGTGTCCACCAGCTGCGAGCAGTTCATCAAATTCGAATGTTATGGTGCTCTTCTCCTTGAAACTGTCGGAAATCCACATGGTTGGTGGATGTCACGAAACAACTCCAAAATGACGTACTGGGGTGGGGCCACCCCAGCGGATTCCTACAA
>OX419340.1:28211717-28221717 GCA_948470475.1 Galaxea fascicularis | reverse complement strand
TAAAAACTAATTGCTGGTTTGCAAGTGACGTCACGGCAGCCATGTTGGTGATCAAGAACAATAGCCTCTTTCCTCTGGGAACTAAATCTTATTTCTATGTTCATTCTTCGAAAAAAATTTCTTTTGTTTTGACTCCCAACATGGCCGCCTTGTCACGTGGTTGCAAACCATGAATAGAGTTTGAGTAAAAAAATACATGCATAATTAAATGTGTATGGAGCAGTGTGGAAATCTTGCCACTTAACTTACTGAGAGTGTCAGATGGGATAATCTACGAGGCTGTTCACATGAAGTTTTTATTTTCACTCATGTGCTCTTTAGTCCCTAAATGCGCATGTCCTAGAATAATTCGACCGCTGACCTTGAACATTACAAGAACCATTCAAGGAACTGCTATTCACATACACGCACATTGCCTAGTTTTCGTCCAATCCAGCCGCCATCTTGATGCTCGGAAAGCAAAAATTAGGTCTTGTATTTTATCTCGAATCGGTGGAGGAACTACAATCTCGTTTCTGCTCTGATCCATAAAGTTCGGGTGTAAGAAAATGTGCGGATCAGCTGTGGCTATAAAACCACCTTACTCCTGGTTAAGCCTTACAAGGGCGATTAGATTTGAGACTACGTTTTTTGGCGTTCAGCAGTTGTTCATTGAGTATAATCAAGATGGCGGCTAGAGGCAGTGCAACGCACATACAATGTAAGTATATACACACTTTTTTATTTTTTATTTTATGGATCGTGTTTACTCACGTGACCAGCGGCCATATTGGTTCAATGAAACGAAAGAAAGTATTTGCATAAAAACAAATTTCAGTTCCCAGAGGGTTAGCCTTGTGCACCAATATGGCCGCCGTTCCTTTGTTTTTGCCGTGAACCAACATGGCCGCCGTGACGTCATGTGAAAACCATCTATGTACAGTTTTATGCTATAGATTTTTCGAGACAAAAATTAAGTTAAAGTTGACCCGCAGATAGCAAATTTGCTATTCGAGGTGGGCCAGTCATCAACATACTTTAAGTTACAATTAAATTAAATTATAAGGAGAAGCAAAACTGGTAAATACATCAATAGTTACAAAGTGTAGCAATAAAGTAAAGGAACAAATTAGATACTCAAGTAATTGGATCAATTTGTTTTAATTGTTCAGTCTTTGAGTTTGGAGGTAATATTTTCAACATCAAGATAAAAATCTTTTGATAATGTTTTAAATTCACTTGGTATCTTATTCCAAATTTTAACACAAACACGTAAGAAAGCCTTTTTTGTAAGTTTAGTCTAGAGTACTTTGTACTAAAGAGCTGCGACTTGGATGATCGAATGTTGAAGGCATGAATGTGTGATGTTTTATTAAATAGTTTCACAATGTTGATTGGGGCACTCTGATTGTGCACGTAAAGCATTAATTGACTTACGGCTTCATAATATAGGAACGTAACATGCAGAATTTTTCCATTGGCAAATAAAGGGATGGCATGTTCTCTTCGATCAGTAAAACAAATTAAGGCCCGGTTCAAACGTAGAACTTCACGTGTGCTGAATCTAATGCACACGAGGGAAAATAATAGATTTTTCTCATTTGCGTTAGATTCGACACATGTAAAGTTCGACGTTTGAACCGAGCCTAAGCGCAACACTCGCTTTTGAGGAACCAAGATTTTGTTTAAATAAGCATTGGAGGCATTGCCCCAGGCAATGTGTCCATAAGTTATATAAGGTAAAGTTAAAGAATTGTAAATATTTATAAGGGCAGTAGAGGGAACGAAGTACCTCAGCTTTGCAATCATCCCAATTGTTTAACTTATTTTTGTGATCACAGAGCCAACATGGTTTTTGATCGATTAAAACGCCGAGATATTTGATGTTACTTTTTTGCTCTAAACTGACTCTCTCGTTTGTCTCACAATCTAAAATACGTATTTGTGGAGAAAAATGCATTTTCTTTTAACGAGGACGAAAAATTGCAAAATTTGTATTTTCAGCATAGAGCATATAATTATCATCTGCAAAGAGATAAAGTTTTAGTTTATCGGAACTGAGCTTAATGTCATTTATGCCGTAAAGTAAAAATAGATGCGGTCCAAGGACCGATCCCCGGGACGCACCATGGAAACCGTAAAAGTTCAATTTATCGTGTAGTATTTCATGATTGACAGTATCGAATACCTTTTTAGGTCAGCGAAGACACCACATGAGAAGTAGCGTTTATCCATATTACTCAGTATAGCTTCGACATTATCAATATCAATATCGTGCGAAGTTGGCTGATTCCAACTCTTGCCGGGTATGTCATGCTGCATCAGAAACACTCCCACATGTTTTTCCAGTGCGCGATAGTCGCTACTTTCTGGCATACCTTTCGCAGCTGGTGGTCTGAAAAAACTCTCCAAAACATTTGACTTCAATAGCAATGAACGCAACATCATATATGGATGGCACAATAACACGAATCTCAAAGATCTTTTGAATTACGTCTCTCTCGTTACGAAATATTTTATTTTTTGCTGTTTTCAGTACAATGCCTCTGTAACTTTTGACAGCTTCCCCCATTTCTAACAACAAGATTCACACCCTCAAGCAAATTTCTTAAAAAAAAAAATAAAAAATAGAAGAGTTTAAAAGTGGAAATACTTTATTTAACTTTTACCTTCCTCGATACTGTTACTTTTTCTTGTCTTCCTCCCCACATTTATATTGATATTATTTTATTCCCACTTATTGTACTACTTCAAACATTGTACAACTCTGTTGTTTCTATATATGTATTCATATCTTTACTGTTGTAAAATGTAGCTTACCTTTGTGTTAATAAAGCATTTAAAAAAAGTCTTGCTGCTCTTGTGGAATATGACTTGCAGAAGCCATACTGTGAGGAGTACAGTGTATTGTATTGTCAATAAATTCCTTCATCCTGTAGTACAACAGTTTTTAAAAAAACCTCTTAAAATTAGGCAAAAGAGATATTGGTCGATCATTTGTAGGGTCGGTTTCGTCTTCGCTTTTATGTATTGGCGTTATTTTGGAAATCTTAAGTTTTGAAGGATAGGCGCCAAGCGTAACAGATTAATTAAAAATATGAGAAAGAACTGGAGATATGATATGCAAGTACATTTAAGCAGCTGTTTAGGGAAGGAGTATAAGCCCCAGGATTTATATTTGGTAAAGATAAAATTTCCTGTTTGACTTCTTCTGGTGTAATGGGTTTGCTTGCTAGTAAATTGGCAACATTTGCAAAATGTTTTTTTTAAGGATATTTGGAAGTCGAGAAGGATTTTCAGTTATTTGATTGTTATTGCTTGGGTCTATCAACTTCGTTAACATTCTACTTTTTCTCCTTTGATTATTTAATAATTCATTTATCCCTTTCCATGTCTTTTTCATATTATTCATATTTTTCTCAAAGAAATCAATTGAAAGTAGTATTGTTTTTTACTCAAACGAATAATGTTGGTAATTCTATTTCTATTATATTAATATTTCAAATGAAGACTATGAAGTTTATTTCGATAGACTTGAGAGAGGTGCGATTAAGAGTACTGCGAAAATTCCCGTGGATAGTGGATACTAGCGCGCCCCAAATGAACAGCGAATAACCATATGCAGCCACCTTAAACTCGCGCAGGAAATGGGCTCCTGACTCGCGAGGTGTTTTGGGAGAGAGCAAGCCCAGTGACACCCATTTTTTATTATTTCACTATGTTAGTTCTATGGAAAGGAAACGTTACACAAAAATTAAGAAAATTCTATCAGAGGAATTGTACACTACACATAAATTGGAAAAATTTTAAAATAATTTTATTTTGCACTTGTCTTTTCAAATGCGTTAAATAAATTAGGGGTCACCGAGCAAAATTTCAAGTTATAAGTGCCAGAAGTTAAAAAGCAGCTTTGAAAAACTTTTGAGTATCGTTGCCATGGTAACAGCAGATGACGAAATGATAGTCAATTTCATTCAACAACTAAATGTGTAATTTAATCATGCAAAAGTGTTTTTATATGGCGTCGGTTTTCCTTTTTGTTCTTTTGTTTCAAAGTTTACTGTGTGAAAAAGCTGAAAACTGGTACCAGCCGGTATACAGGGTGCACGAGTGTTAGAAGCATAGAGGGGAATACAGAGAGTTAGATGTATTTCGCGTAAGCGTAACATGAAAGGGTAACCAGAGGGTAACCTGTTTCTTACAGCTATGTAACCAAGCCTGTTTCTCGTCTGATCAGTTTTGAAGGAGGAAGATGTTTTCACCAAGCATAAACGGAAGGTGGCAGGCTGAAAAATGCACGGTTTTGCAACGAAATAAGTTTATGTTTGGAAACGAGCTCATGAGTGACATCAAATTTGAGTTTCCGCCTAACACCGAGCGAACAACTACAGTTACCATTCCAGCGCACAAGTATGTTCTCGCCATCAGCAGTGCTGTTTTCCTTCGGCAGCTGGCTGTGTTACAAGACAACACCATGGTCATCACTGATTGTGATCCAGAAGTCTTCCGTTGTTTTCTTGGTTTCATTTACTGCGATGAGGCGAATTTTCTGGATGTGGACTTTGCCATCAAAGTGTGGCATCTCGCTGACAGGTATGATGTACCTTCGCTGACAAGTGAGTGCGTTATGTTTTTAGAGGGATGCATGGATCACGCTAGCGCATTTCGTGTCATACTTTATGCTCGCCTATTCCACGATGAAAGTCTAGAGAGGGTTTGTCAATGAAACCCTATTTGTTTTAAACACCTCATTAAAAGCAAAAACTACAATAGCTCTCGCCCAGATTCCCTAACTAATAAAGTGGCCATACAGCGCACTAGCATTGAGACAACCAGTTGCAAAATTGTTGAGACATTCACCATCAAAAACGTGTCTTCTTTCTCTAAAACGCTGCTGCTAACAAATCTGTGACATGCAATACTCACCCCCTCCCTCTCCCCCTTTCAAAGTTGTTCCTCAAAGTTTCGAGCATGGTGCTGCACCGTTAACAACTTTGATAAGAGGGGGAGGGGGAGGGAAAGCGGAAGATCATGGAAACGTCATTCAAGGCCAAATGGCGTACAGTGTCTCAAGTATTTTTGCAACTCGTTGTAGCTCATCACTTTCATACTAACCCTGTTTAAAAACTAATTGCTGGTTTGCAAGTGACGTCACGGCAGCCATGTTGGTGATCAAGAACAATAGCCTCTTTCCTCTGGGAACTAAATCTTATTTCTATGTTCATTCTTCGAAAAAAATTTCTTTTGTTTTGACTCCCAACATGGCCGCCTTGTCACGTGGTTGCAAACCATGAATAGAGTTTGAGTAAAAAAATACATGCATAATTAAATGTGTATGGAGCAGTGTGGAAATCTTGCCACTTAACTTACTGAGAGTGTCAGATGGGATAATCTACGAGGCTGTTCACATGAAGTTTTTATTTTCACTCATGTGCTCTTTAGTCCCTAAATGCGCATGTCCTAGAATAATTCGACCGCTGACCTTGAACATTACAAGAACCATTCAAGGAACTGCTATTCACATACACGCACATTGCCTAGTTTTCGTCCAATCCAGCCGCCATCTTGATGCTCGGAAAGCAAAAATTAGGTCTTGTATTTTATCTCGAATCGGTGGAGGAACTACAATCTCGTTTCTGCTCTGATCCATAAAGTTCGGGTGTAAGAAAATGTGCGGATCAGCTGTGGCTATAAAACCACCTTACTCCTGGTTAAGCCTTACAAGGGCGATTAGATTTGAGACTACGTTTTTTGGCGTTCAGCAGTTGTTCATTGAGTATAATCAAGATGGCGGCTAGAGGCAGTGCAACGCACATACAATGTAAGTATATACACACTTTTTTATTTTTTATTTTATGGATCGTGTTTACTCACGTGACCAGCGGCCATATTGGTTCAATGAAACGAAAGAAAGTATTTGCATAAAAACAAATTTCAGTTCCCAGAGGGTTAGCCTTGTGCACCAATATGGCCGCCGTTCCTTTGTTTTTGCCGTGAACCAACATGGCCGCCGTGACGTCATGTGAAAACCATCTATGTACAGTTTTATGCTATAGATTTTTCGAGACAAAAATTAAGTTAAAGTTGACCCGCAGATAGCAAATTTGCTATTCGAGGTGGGCCAGTCATCAACATACTTTAAGTTACAATTAAATTAAATTATAAGGAGAAGCAAAACTGGTAAATACATCAATAGTTACAAAGTGTAGCAATAAAGTAAAGGAACAAATTAGATACTCAAGTAATTGGATCAATTTGTTTTAATTGTTCAGTCTTTGAGTTTGGAGGTAATATTTTCAACATCAAGATAAAAATCTTTTGATAATGTTTTAAATTCACTTGGTATCTTATTCCAAATTTTAACACAAACACGTAAGAAAGCCTTTTTTGTAAGTTTAGTCTAGAGTACTTTGTACTAAAGAGCTGCGACTTGGATGATCGAATGTTGAAGGCATGAATGTGTGATGTTTTATTAAATAGTTTCACAATGTTGATTGGGGCACTCTGATTGTGCACGTAAAGCATTAATTGACTTACGGCTTCATAATATAGGAACGTAACATGCAGAATTTTTCCATTGGCAAATAAAGGGATGGCATGTTCTCTTCGATCAGTAAAACAAATTAAGGCCCGGTTCAAACGTAGAACTTCACGTGTGCTGAATCTAATGCACACGAGGGAAAATAATAGATTTTTCTCATTTGCGTTAGATTCGACACATGTAAAGTTCGACGTTTGAACCGAGCCTAAGCGCAACACTCGCTTTTGAGGAACCAAGATTTTGTTTAAATAAGCATTGGAGGCATTGCCCCAGGCAATGTGTCCATAAGTTATATAAGGTAAAGTTAAAGAATTGTAAATATTTATAAGGGCAGTAGAGGGAACGAAGTACCTCAGCTTTGCAATCATCCCAATTGTTTAACTTATTTTTGTGATCACAGAGCCAACATGGTTTTTGATCGATTAAAACGCCGAGATATTTGATGTTACTTTTTTGCTCTAAACTGACTCTCTCGTTTGTCTCACAATCTAAAATACGTATTTGTGGAGAAAAATGCATTTTCTTTTAACGAGGACGAAAAATTGCAAAATTTGTATTTTCAGCATAGAGCATATAATTATCATCTGCAAAGAGATAAAGTTTTAGTTTATCGGAACTGAGCTTAATGTCATTTATGCCGTAAAGTAAAAATAGATGCGGTCCAAGGACCGATCCCCGGGACGCACCATGGAAACCGTAAAAGTTCAATTTATCGTGTAGTATTTCATGATTGACAGTATCGAATACCTTTTTAGGTCAGCGAAGACACCACATGAGAAGTAGCGTTTATCCATATTACTCAGTATAGCTTCGACATTATCAATATCAATATCGTGCGAAGTTGGCTGATTCCAACTCTTGCCGGGTATGTCATGCTGCATCAGAAACACTCCCACATGTTTTTCCAGTGCGCGATAGTCGCTACTTTCTGGCATACCTTTCGCAGCTGGTGGTCTGAAAAAACTCTCCAAAACATTTGACTTCAATAGCAATGAACGCAACATCATATATGGATGGCACAATAACACGAATCTCAAAGATCTTTTGAATTACGTCTCTCTCGTTACGAAATATTTTATTTTTTGCTGTTTTCAGTACAATGCCTCTGTAACTTTTGACAGCTTCCCCCATTTCTAACAACAAGATTCACACCCTCAAGCAAATTTCTTAAAAAAAAAAATAAAAAATAGAAGAGTTTAAAAGTGGAAATACTTTATTTAACTTTTACCTTCCTCGATACTGTTACTTTTTCTTGTCTTCCTCCCCACATTTATATTGATATTATTTTATTCCCACTTATTGTACTACTTCAAACATTGTACAACTCTGTTGTTTCTATATATGTATTCATATCTTTACTGTTGTAAAATGTAGCTTACCTTTGTGTTAATAAAGCATTTAAAAAAAGTCTTGCTGCTCTTGTGGAATATGACTTGCAGAAGCCATACTGTGAGGAGTACAGTGTATTGTATTGTCAATAAATTCCTTCATCCTGTAGTACAACAGTTTTTAAAAAAACCTCTTAAAATTAGGCAAAAGAGATATTGGTCGATCATTTGTAGGGTCGGTTTCGTCTTCGCTTTTATGTATTGGCGTTATTTTGGAAATCTTAAGTTTTGAAGGATAGGCGCCAAGCGTAACAGATTAATTAAAAATATGAGAAAGAACTGGAGATATGATATGCAAGTACATTTAAGCAGCTGTTTAGGGAAGGAGTATAAGCCCCAGGATTTATATTTGGTAAAGATAAAATTTCCTGTTTGACTTCTTCTGGTGTAATGGGTTTGCTTGCTAGTAAATTGGCAACATTTGCAAAATGTTTTTTTTAAGGATATTTGGAAGTCGAGAAGGATTTTCAGTTATTTGATTGTTATTGCTTGGGTCTATCAACTTCGTTAACATTCTACTTTTTCTCCTTTGATTATTTAATAATTCATTTATCCCTTTCCATGTCTTTTTCATATTATTCATATTTTTCTCAAAGAAATCAATTGAAAGTAGTATTGTTTTTTACTCAAACGAATAATGTTGGTAATTCTATTTCTATTATATTAATATTTCAAATGAAGACTATGAAGTTTATTTCGATAGACTTGAGAGAGGTGCGATTAAGAGTACTGCGAAAATTCCCGTGGATAGTGGATACTAGCGCGCCCCAAATGAACAGCGAATAACCATATGCAGCCACCTTAAACTCGCGCAGGAAATGGGCTCCTGACTCGCGAGGTGTTTTGGGAGAGAGCAAGCCCAGTGACACCCATTTTTTATTATTTCACTATGTTAGTTCTATGGAAAGGAAACGTTACACAAAAATTAAGAAAATTCTATCAGAGGAATTGTACACTACACATAAATTGGAAAAATTTTAAAATAATTTTATTTTGCACTTGTCTTTTCAAATGCGTTAAATAAATTAGGGGTCACCGAGCAAAATTTCAAGTTATAAGTGCCAGAAGTTAAAAAGCAGCTTTGAAAAACTTTTGAGTATCGTTGCCATGGTAACAGCAGATGACGAAATGATAGTCAATTTCATTCAACAACTAAATGTGTAATTTAATCATGCAAAAGTGTTTTTATATGGCGTCGGTTTTCCTTTTTGTTCTTTTGTTTCAAAGTTTACTGTGTGAAAAAGCTGAAAACTGGTACCAGCCGGTATACAGGGTGCACGAGTGTTAGAAGCATAGAGGGGAATACAGAGAGTTAGATGTATTTCGCGTAAGCGTAACATGAAAGGGTAACCAGAGGGTAACCTGTTTCTTACAGCTATGTAACCAAGCCTGTTTCTCGTCTGATCAGTTTTGAAGGAGGAAGATGTTTTCACCAAGCATAAACGGAAGGTGGCAGGCTGAAAAATGCACGGTTTTGCAACGAAATAAGTTTATGTTTGGAAACGAGCTCATGAGTGACATCAAATTTGAGTTTCCGCCTAACACCGAGCGAACAACTACAGTTACCATTCCAGCGCACAAGTATGTTCTCGCCATCAGCAGTGCTGTTTTCCTTCGGCAGCTGGCTGTGTTACAAGACAACACCATGGTCATCACTGATTGTGATCCAGAAGTCTTCCGTTGTTTTCTTGGTTTCATTTACTGCGATGAGGCGAATTTTCTGGATGTGGACTTTGCCATCAAAGTGTGGCATCTCGCTGACAGGTATGATGTACCTTCGCTGACAAGTGAGTGCGTTATGTTTTTAGAGGGATGCATGGATCACGCTAGCGCATTTCGTGTCATACTTTATGCTCGCCTATTCCACGATGAAAGTCTAGAGAGGGTTTGTTGGGAGGTCATAGACTACAATGCTCGGGCACTCGTTTGTGATGATTGTTTTATGGATCTCAGTCACGAATTCTTGCTCTCTTTTCTTGAGCGATCGTCTCTATGCATCGACGAGATCACGTTGTTCCTCGCCATGAATCGCTGGGCTGCAAACAGATGCAAAAAAAATGGCAAGGATGTCTGTGTAGCGAACAAAAGATCC
>OX419340.1:28146717-28206717 GCA_948470475.1 Galaxea fascicularis | reverse complement strand
TGGCGACATGTTGCTGGGAAGTGATAGATTACAATGCGAAAGCGATTATTGCTGATGACTCTTTCCTCGATCTGGAACATGATCTCTTGGGATCCTTCCTGGAGAGATCGTCTTTGTATATCAGCGACGAGCTTAGTTTGTTCAAAGTTGTTAATCGCTGGGCTGCACAAAGATGTAAGGAAAAAGGCCAGGTTGCTAATGGAGCAAACAAAAGGGCGGAGCTGCAGTCAGGGGATCTTTTGAAAAAAATCAGATTCACTCTGATGTCGCCAGCCGAATTTACAGACGAAGTGTTACCTGAGCAAATGTTGACAAATGATGAGGTTATCGAGGTGTTTAAAGTTTTTAGCGGTGTACCCGTACCTTACCCAGAAATTCCAAGGAAAATCGAGAGACCTGTCCGTTCATGCAGGATGTCCCATGGACCTTTGTTGAGGCAAAGGGACGAAATAATAAAGAAATCAGCGGTGCTTTCCTTTATGGTGAATAAACCCATTTTTCTCCTGGGTTTGCAATTCCTTTTTCATCCTAAAGCAACACATGGGTGGGTCACTCTATCACTATGGCAACAGGGAGCAAAGATCAAAGAACTCACCGCAAGATCATGTGGAAAATCATGGAACCCACATTCCGTTTCTGGAGAAAATAAAGTCTTTTTCAACAGGCCTATTTGCATAGATGCAGATACGTGTTATGTTATTGAACTACTGGCTGCATCTAGTTGTTCCCCTTCTTTTTATGTAACAAGCCGTTCAAATGTGGAATGTGAAAGTGCATATAGAAACACCGATAAAACGTCATTTAGATTTAGTGGGGAATTATTTGAAGATGACATCCCACACAATTGTGGTTATTATTTTGGACAAATATGTGATATTTTATTTCGATACCAACCCTGTCGTTTGCAATACTCAGTCCCCATAGTTAGAGATAATTATGATATATATGAGGAATTACCGGTATATGATGAGGAATAAAATGTTCCCAGAACTGCAAAGCTCTCAAGTCTCATGCAAACAAATGCAATTTTATGCTCCCACGCTGAAGATATTATTTCTCATGCATTTAAGGTGTTTATTAAACAGTTCATTTTAAGGTAGAAAATTGCTGCTAAAGTTAAGTAACTACCTAATGAATCATCATTACTGGCATTGAACACTTTCCAATAGTGGAAATTCCACTCACAATGAAGGAAAACATATCTTAGATATTGATTATTCAAAATTTTCTGGGGGAGCTTGTATAACCATGTGTAATTATTTATCCTTGTGCAAGTTGCCACTAATATTAAGGTCTCTTGCTTTTGATTATTTTAATATGGTTTCTTTAAGTTGTTTCGACATTTTACAAAATTTCCCTAGGGTGGAGGAATTTGAATAGACATTTCTGTACCAGGGTGAAAAAACTGACCAAAATTTGAAGGAAAAATGTCAAAGCCCATGGGTATGCCCAATCCCCCTCCCCTGGGGGAAACCATTGACAGGTACATTAAACTGCAATCAGGTGTTCTTGTTTTCAGGGGCAAGCATGATAGTTTGCAGATGGGGAAGGGTTAGGTTGTAAGTCACTTATTTTTGTTTGCTCACAAAATGAATTCTACTGCTCTGAGTGATTTTCTTCAATTTGGTTTCTAAAGAGAAAATATGAATGTAAATCTATTTTCATTGGCTGGTGTTGTTAGATAAAATTTACCATCAAAAATAAAGTTTATATTTGAAGGTATGTTGTTTGTTTTTAAATCAGGGGTTCTGTAATACTGGCAAAGGTGTTTCCTGACTGATCCATTTGAAATGAGAGAATCATGCAACTGGATCCAACCCTGATCGTTAAGCTAGAAAACTAATTCAATGCATTGCTCCACTTTCTCACCCAGCCTTCTACCTCTATACCCAGGGTTCTCAGTAGAAGCCGGCAACCGGTGAATTCCGCCGCCTGTCAAGACGAAAGTCGCCGCCTGTGCTGGCTAGGCTGAAGTTTAGCTGCCTATAAGCATTTCTGGGCCATCTGACAAAAAAAACTACTGAGAAGCCTGTATACCACCTCACTTCCTTGCCGGTCTGAGGAAGGACAGAAGGTGAGGTTTGTCTCTGTCAATATAATTTAAGAAGGCCTGTTGTTTCCTTTTGCTTAGTTTTGTGCGAAGCTTCACTAAAGTGTTTTTCATATAATTGGTTGGTGGGTCGTTTAGTATTCCTTGATTTTAATTTTCCTCCTATGGCCAGAAATCTCGGACATTTGAGCCCGCACGGTGTTAGCGGCTTTTCCCAATCAATATCAAAAATGGCGTACGAAATTACAAAGCTTTTATATATGAGAAGTGATGCAGTTAAGGAAAATACAAGCACAATTAAGACCGTTTTTCGGTTTGCCAAAATCAAGGGTTATTTAAAAACATTTCAGCGATTTTGTAGTTAAAAAATCCACCGAAAAAACGAATTCCATACCTTGCTTTCGGAGGGATGTCAATTTGCAATTTCAGTTCCAGTCAAAACCTTATAAATCAGTGAAAAAAGAAGCGAAGACAATATATTTGCTGGCAAATAATCGGAAATCTAAAGTCGCTATGTAAATTGCCAAAATCGAGTCAAAAAATGCAGATAGCTCGCTATTTTCAGAATAAAAAAACAGATCTTCAGCTTGTAAACGTACCTTTCTCTTCGGCTGCTAAAAACCGTACAAAATGAAATAAGATCACGGGAAGGTCGACATGTCACGCAGATCCACGTACGTCCCATGAAGAAGAAGACAACAAAGTCCCGCTCTTAGCTCCGTATTCTCGCACGCAAATCCTGCATATTTGGTATTAAAAACAACGTGATTCTCGAGGAGATTCAAGAAAACTAATCCGTTCCATTTCCTTACTAAAAAAAGAAGTAAAGCTGCAATGTACAATACATGTAAACCGGAAGTTCGTGCTCGGAGTTCAACAAGCGATATCTCGGCTAAATGTGCCTCGAAAAGCATCGTCCGATAGCTTTTTCCGTGGATTTTGTCGGCCATTGCTCGTTTTGGCAATACCTTCAGCCAGCGGCGTTCATTTCACCATAAACATATTTGTATTTCACCCCTCGATCTGTCCTAAAAATACGAGCCCGGAGGTCACTGCTGAAATCAGCGGTTAAGGCCATTACGCGACAGCATGAATGTAAGTCGCACGAAATGTGATGTCCGAGATTTCTGGCCATCCGGCATCCGGCCACGGGCTTTGATCAAAAACAGTCCGAGTCAAAAGTCAAAACCGCCGACCAGTTGACTCAGTTGGTAGTGCCGGACTACCATGCAGGAGGTCGTGGGTTCAAGCCCCAGCCAGACTAGCCTGAGTATCAAGCGTTTCTAGGGTGAGGAAGGCAACAAGAGCGAAAAAGCGAAGGAAGAAACGCCTGACACAAACAGCTTCTCAGAAGCCTTCCACCCCCAGACTGCGCTTGTTATAATTAGCCAATCCAAATCACTTCCGGTAACTGTCATGTGTCATGAGAGCAAACTTCAATATGGCGTCTTTAACCCCTGCGCTGGAAGCTTGACTTCCGGTTGACTCACGTGACGTGTCTTATTATCTTTTGACCAATTAGCGTAACATCCAGAATCTGGATGTTGGACACAAGCGAATCAATGGCTTTGTGTCAGGCCCTTCTCCTCTTCCTTCCCCTCGTCCCCGCTTCCCCGATAGGGCCTGATACTCAGGCTACAGCCAGACCAACAGTCAGGGTCTTTAAATAACTGAGGAGAAAGTGCTTCCTTACCCTTAATTTGCAAGGACATCTGCAAATGGTTAGATTTTCTAGTCCTCTCGGATAAGGACGATAAACCGGAGGTTCCGTCTCGCACAACGGGTGAGAAATTGGAACAATGCATTGAAACACCGTGACCCCAACCCCCTAGTGTGCTGGCCTGTTCTGTTCAGCAAGTGGCCGGCTTGGTGTAATATCCCAAAAAGGCTTATGGTGTATGAGGCCACACGCATAACAGCTATACTACTGAAACAGGTAGACTGTTTTTTCAAAGACGCGCGTAACAGTTTCCGTTAGCAAAAAGTGTGTTTGAATTTAACCCACGTAGTCCACAGGTGACCGCAAAGGTAAGCGCACGTGATCACATTCCTGAATCTACTTATGGCGGGGTCCTTTTTAATAAAACGATATAATTTTGCTCATATTTGAACAATCCAATTAGTCCTATGATTTGTGTGCTAAAAATGAGGTTTTTTACCTTTAACTTTCAGCTGTATCATGTTGAGTAACAAACCGGCGAACATAAGAGAACCTGGCCGAGACATTGAAAATCATGAAGGAATGTTCCCACGTGCGTTTGCTTTTCGGTCAACAACCTGAAGCTACATGACCCAAAACAATCACATTTGTTGCCAATGGCAGTTTGTTGCGGTCGGCTCTCAAAAAACGGTCTACCTGTTTCGGTAGTAAGTTAATGGGACTTTGCCGAGGGCTGAAATCATGTAGATGTAAAACAGTTGAAAAGTTAGATAGTTAGTCTCCTTCGCAGCCGTTTTTAGGCTCGTCACGCAACGCTCCTCCCCACTGGGGAGGAGTGTTGCGTGACGAGCCTAAAAACGGCTGCGAAGGAGACTATTAGATAGTCGGCCTCTTACAAATCTCCCCATGGGAACGAGGTTGTAGTACTCAGACCTCGCTTTTCTGTTTGAAGAGCCAGGTTACCAACGTGAAAAGCTACCGGTGAGTTTTAACATGACGTAAGGTTTTTCCAGTCATGTATTTGAGCTAATTTATTGTGTTTTAAAGTAAATTGTTGCAATATTCTGGTAGGATGACAACAAAAGATTATTTGAAGCAACTGTCTAAAATAGAGGGAAGAAAATCGCTGCCAAAATTTGACAACCGGAATCATATGAACAATATGGCGTCTTCGTCACTGAAAGGTATAAGCAAAGATAAGATTTTAGAAGTCATTTCTTCATGCTTACAGTGTAGCTCTAGTCTGGGAAGTAGTCAACGAGCCAGCAATGATATGAGCGTATGTTGCGTTCAAGTAATCATGCATATATTCTAGACTGTAAATTTAGAAATTAAGCTCAAGCTATGACGACCTGTAGCTACAGTTTAATTTCTCATATTTTGGTCCTTGAGAAATTCGGCTAATATTTTTAAGCCTTGCACTGTAATACACTGTAAGAAATGATATCTGGTTTACAGATGTGTTGCAAGAATAACACAAAGGTTCTTGCAACTGTGATAAGCACAAGCATTGATTGGTTAAAATCATGTGCATAACCATTAGATCCTAATATTGCAAAAATACATTGTTGCGGTCATTTTCTTTATGACCTGTATAAAGGGGAGAGGAGAAAATGTTAATTTTATGATATTGAGGTACATTTCAGTGGGTTATACATGCAAGTTAAGTCAGGCTCAGTGGCTTGGTAGTCTAGTCACAGGCAGACCATCCTATCTGTGTGAGGATGCCCAAGTGACATAGCAATATGATATTTGATCTGTAATAATGGTGTTTTGGGTTGGCTGACTTCTTGCCGGTTGCACTATAGCAGAAAGAAACAACAAGGCTGGCAACTTCGGCAACCTGCCGAAAGCAACATCGGCCTGAACTTTGTCCAATTTGTTTCACTTCTTCACTTTGCCCACTATCCAGTCTCAGGTAAATTTAAGGTACATAGAGGGATGAAGATAATAGCTGGGAGACGGGGAAAATACCCAGCTGTCAACATCATATTCCCACCTGAAAAGCCTTTACGGACTTAAAAATCTTTATGAAAATGGATTCTTATTAACCTGCCTGTTAACTGATAATTCCCATCTGTTAAAATTTTATTTATATCCCTACACATAACATCCCTAGATCTGAGCCAAAAGTCACTTCCAATTAGTGAAATAGCAAACAGGTTTCCAGTGCTACTTTGAAATTGCCACTGTCAGAGGATGTCGCCAAGGAGGCCATTATCAAATTTAAATTAATTTAATGGTTGAAATGATTGACCTTTTGTACATCGTACTGGAACAATAATTAAGCAAAATGAGAAAAAGTTTGGAAAATAGTCTGTAGGAATGTGTTAAATGGTAACTTTGTTACTTTTCTGTATAAATTTTGAAATAGTTTTGTCAATCGTATGACTCAAAGCGATATCAGCTGTTGCAAATTACAGTAAATATGCATGTAGGAGATCAAATAGCTTATTTTTAATCTTTACATCAAGCACACAACCTCAAACAAATAGGATGGTCTGCCAGTGGCTTGGTGGCTTAATGCTAACCACAGTGGGAGTTTTAAAAATAAGAAAGGTGTATGTTTTTGTGACTCAGTGCCTGGTTGGCTTGCCAGTTATAATTACTATGAGTCATTTTCAAGAATGAGAAAGTGTGTTTTTAGTGATTCAACACGTGAAAAAGTGGCCCAGAGTGGCCCAGTGTGGTTCTAGAAAATACCATACCCTCCCCACAGAAGGGTTCTTGGTTCACACTCCCCACCCCTCCAGAATTCCAACTTGGCTCCCTCAATATTTAGTTTTTTCTCTCATTTCTGATGGAACAAAGTTTTTCTTTTCTTCAGATTCAAAGTCACTGACACAGAAGGTTGAAAGCAATACAGGACCATTCATTGGATTAGGCCTCATTTTTTTAGCTTCGCTTGTGGCAATGGCATTTGTGTACTGGAGCTTTCCTGAGCTAAGGCCGTAAGTCTCCTTTGCTTCAAATATTACCTGCAGCCAGGGAAGTTATGCCATGCTGTACTCACCATGCACAAGATAGTTTTTATGTAATTGTATTAACTACTTAATAACCGAGAGTGAGGTCGTTACGGGAAAATCTCAAACTGAGGCCTTGCCGTATTGACCGAGCGATAGCGAGGTCAATACAGCTAGGCCGAGGTTTGAGATTTTCCCGTAACGACCGAACGGTCGAGGTTATTAAGTTGTTTATTATATGGCTAACATAATGGTTCTAAGGAAAAAAAAAAACAGTTCAAGCACAAGTCGTCGCTTCACGGTAATCTATTCATTATTTTTTTCCAAACTCAGGTCAAACGTTTCACTGACAGTTTTCCTGATCGTCTTTTCAGTTTTTTGCTCTAGAGGCACCAATTTTCAATGTAAATAAAACAAATGTGGCCTTTGGATGACTTTTTGTTGTTTTTGTTCCTAATTTGCATCATCCGTAATCAGCCCGTGGGCATTACGGGAGAATAATGCCCTAGCGCTTCGCTTCGCTTAGCCAATCAGAGCGCGCGTTATATCGTGTACAAACACTAGCCATATAATAAAATTGGTTATCCTGTACATATATATTGTAGAGAGGTGTGTCTGGGGTACTAATTTTACTTGTAGTGCAAGCTGCCTTGTTAAGTCACTGAGAACTGACTTACCTGAAGAAACACCATGAAGAAGAAATATTATGTTCATTTTGTTCTGAATTTTTACTCATTTTTAATAATGATCTTCCTTTAGGGAAGACAAGGCCAGAATAAAACTTCCCAAGAACATGGAAGATGCTAAGGGCCTGGGAAGGGCATTATCCAATTACACAGATGACTACTTTTCTCAAGTCCTTCTAGGATTTGTTGTCATTTATATTTTGTATCCTTTTAATTTGGTACTGTACTTTATTGGCTGTCACTGATAATTTCATGAGTAGTGTTCCATTTGAAGGGCTTAGAGCTGAGTATCGTAACATTAATCATGTGTAATGCCATAACAGTAGGAGTGGTAATGCCTGTGACCATTAATGGCAAATTGGCAATGGCAATAGAGTCCAAAAAAGATGACATGTTAGAAATTAAATTTGTGAAATTATTGGTCAGATTTGCTGGGAAATTCTGAGAGAACAAGTTGAAAATGGCCTACTAGCCCAAAATCAGTATGTTCTTGCATTTTGTCAGAGAACAACATAAATTCAGCCCTGTTCTGATTTTTTTTTGTAATTTAAAGACTTTTATTGCTCTTTCATTAATTATTACGAACGCTTACTACAAACTAGGATACAATCTAGAAACAAATTACACTACTAACTACAATACTGGAACAAGTTACATTGCTAATTACAATACTAAAGCAAATTACACTCATTACTAATAATTACAACTGAGTAATAACACTAAACTTCAAGGAAATTGTAGTACATTGATACTACCTTAAAATTTTATACCAGTTACACTCTTTTACATTAGACATACAACACAAAAGAAAGAGACTAAAGATAAGAGATGTTACGGTGACTCCACACAAAAGTTAATCCTTCTAAAATTGACTTGGTTAACAACATTATGACCCAGTTCAAATTTAGAAGAATTTGTATGGATCACCGGAGCATAATGTTCAGTGCTAATATTACGTTTCTCAGTGAGAAGGTATTTGCCTTTACATGCTGGAAACAACAATCAGTCATCGGACATTGTCCAACCAAATTGTGAAAATGTCTGGCCAATTTCACATTATGATTGGACATGATGTCCGAACAAGATACCCAAACAAATTTAAATACAGTTTCAAAATTCCATAGTGAATTGCATGTATGTCATGCTTATTAATGTCTGATCAAATTGGTAAAATGTCCCACCAAAGGAAGGTTTGAAAGGACAAATGTCCTGTTATGGAAGAGAAATTATTTCCAGCACTGCACACTTCAGTAATAATGTTGGTAGCAGTAACAACAGCAAAAGTGACAGCTACAGGAAAAGCAATGTCAATAGAATAACAACAACAATTGCAGTTATTGTAATAGAAATAGCAACAGCTGCAGCAATAGTAACTACAGTTATAAGAACAGCAACGACAATTTAGCTTAAGTGCATTACAGAGCCGCAGCCGTTTAAAAGCGATTTGGTCACAGCGTGTGCAAAACATACAAAATTAATCTACAGTACAGGGTTAGTATGCATCTTGAAAACCCTTGACACCTTTGCTATTTTCCTTAACATTAACATAATAATATAGCTTGCAGACATTTGCTATACCTGGGTCAATATTTCTCAGTATTTTATCTGGATTCTTGTTCCCTTTTCCTCTAGCTCTGTTTCTTGTTTGTTTGGTAAGTGAATTTGATCACCATGGTGTCAGGTGTTAGTGCTGTGTACATATAGATGAGCTCTTTTCTTTACGAGTTTTCATTGCACCGATCCCGTCTTCTGTTTGGTGTTTTTGCTAATTTTGCCTTTGCATGTCTCACGCTTTTTCCCCTTTTTGTCTCTCACGCCTTTTATGCTGTTTGTGCCTACCATGTGCCCCTGCAGAACTACACAGCCGGGATACAAAGGCACTACCGTTGAGGCATTACCATGAATCTTCAAGTTGTTTTGAACACCCAATAAAATCCCTACTTAAATCAAGCCACACATAAAAGTACATGCCAAATTTCCCTACCCAACAAAATCCCAGAATTTAAAGTTTCAAGCCCCAAAAAATCCTTCAATTACCCGTCACCCCCTGGGTGTGTGCCTGGTTTAATGTATTTACAGTCAGAAGAAATGGATACAACAGCAACTGTTGCTGTTGTATTCAACCAGTGTGAATGATACAAAATTAATTGTTGTTTTGCAGGAAAATTTAAAATAAGATTTTGTATGGCAACTGAATGAAAATCAGGCAGCCTTAAGCCTCTGGATTGTTATCAATTAATTAAATGTACTATATGTAATCCCTTTTAAGTTTGACTGGACATGACTTGGTTAGAATTCTGGAGATATTCATCAACTGATAGGTAAACATGAAGCCATCCTAAATATCCATCCCATTGAGGCCCTTGTTATTGTGTTGGTTTACTTTTATTTCTAGTGTTCCAGTGTTGGAGCATCATTTTGTTATTTGTTGTTTTATCTGGTTGGTCGGAAGCTAGTGCAGCATTATATACCTGACAGAGTCAATCAGTGGCGTGAGCAGGTAATCTTCCGGCTAGTGATATTTACGTGTTGCTGAAAAATGTATTTGACAGTCTGGAAACTTGACATGATTTTTCACTGACCTTCTGCATCCTTGGAGGATCACGGAGTACACCAATGATAGGGATCTACAGTCTCAGTCAAAACAAATGAAAAATTTGAGCCCCCACCCCCCTCCCCTTCCCCCATTTCAATGATGAAAAAAAAGGCGCTTTCTGGTTCGCGCCTGAGCTCATCATTGATATTGGGGGGGGGGGGGGGGGTTAGTTCTTTATTCTGTCTAACATTGCAATCTCAGTCATTCTTAGGGTTTGAAGGGTTAAATAGTCGTGGTTGATGGGCCTCAAAACTTCTGATCACAGTGAAAGAGCATTTGGACACTTCCCTTATTCATTCCAATTTTATTATGGAAAATGATAAAAAAAAAAATCAGGAATAGAGACTAAAGAAATTCTTTCGGATAAGAAATGGTGGTTTCTTTTCTTGTCTCTTTTATTAGAGACTCTTCAATTTATTGTTTTAGTTTTCTGGTTGTTCATAATCCTGAATATTGAAACTTTGCCGTGGTCACTACAAAGTTGGAGTTAATAGAACTTTTAGAAAGATGCAAGTTTCACCGAATACCTCTGAGTCTATAGATTTTCCGAGTATATAGGAGTCTGTCTGTGATTGCATTGCTGCTGGGCGAGCCTCTAATCTCTCTGTACATTTCCGTTAACCTAGTGGTTCCATTTTCTTGTAGGTTAACCACCATCAAGATAACCTCTTAAGCTACATCATATTCTTACGCATCACTCCGTTTCTTCCCAACTGGTTCATCAATATTTCCTCACCGGTCATAGGTGTTCCCCTGTTGCCATTTTTTGTTGGAACGTTTGTAGGTAAGCCAGGATTTCACGATTTTGAAAAAATTGCGAAGGCGAAACTGGAATTTGTGATTGTGCATAAGTAATGAATTTATTAATTTGATTGACACTCCAGTACACATTTTGCAAAGTTTCAATTGAGTGTTGTGAAACTAAAGCTCAGGGCCCAGTTGTTCGAAAGCCGATTAACGCTAATCCAGGATTAAAAATTAATCAAGGAGCTTATTTCTCTGTCCCCAAACATCGTTCAATTCCGATGTTCTGCAAAATTTTAGATTAGGGGAAGTCAATCCTGAAAAACAAAAAGCAGCGAAAACAACTTTCATCCAATAGTTAAAAACTGCAACCAAAGTTTACGCTAATCCTGGATTATGTTCATCGGCTTTCGAACAACCGGGCCCTGGAGGAGAGAATGTGTGCAAGTTCCCATGAGTATTGATATTGCATCTGATTGGCTAACAAAGCAATGCAAGTTTGTTAATCAGTCACAAAACAATACAGTGATTTTTAACGGAGTGTTGCTCAACCAAAACGGAAGTGATTACTCTGACAAATCACAATAGGCAGCGCAGTGAGCCAATCATCATTCGGAGCAACCATCTGTAGTTGGCACAAAGCGCGGGAAAACTTGTGCGAGAAAGTTAGGGTTGCATGCTTTTGAGTTAGCCTGCGTAGCAAGCGTTTCCGTGGGGTTTCCGCGCAAATTTCGATGTTTTGGCCGCGCAGCCAAAACATCGAAATTTGCGCGGAAACCCCACGGAAACGCTTGCTACGCAGGCTAGCTTTTGAGTTTGCTTCTCGTTGGTTGAGAAAATGGCGCGAGTTATGACAGGCAAACGCACAGCAGCCAACATGGCAGCCGTTTTTCAGTGTACGAACACTCGTTTGAAGGCCGCCATTTGGGAGGCTTAGGGACCCGTTGTCCTCTCCCTTGGATTTACTTTTTGGCTCGCCCCAACCCTCTGTGAATTTCGTCATCCAAGATGGCGGCATAGCATAAGTCAAAAGATCACTCAAATATGCCGCACAGCGAAGGGAAGGAAACCGAACTAAACAGGGTTCACTTCAACCACAGCTGAAAACTGCTTTTAAAGGGAAACCTTATAAAGTTTGTTTTTGCCTTTTAGGAGTGGCACCACCTTCTTTTGGCTTTATAAGCGCAGGAGTTGAGCTTTATGTTTTAACAACCACAGGGGACGTGATGTCCTTCAAGTCAGTCACGATTGTAGTGGTTTCTGCCATCCTGTCACTTCTCCCAGTGATTTTTAAGAGACAACTCAGAGCAAAGATTGAATAATTTTTTTTTTATCGAAATCTAGTTAGGGATACGCAGAGTTATTTCCGGTTGTTGCTTCTCAGGCGGAGACAAGTGACAACCGGAAATACGTCTTACGGTAAACTATCTATTATTGGACTACTTGAGAAAACAGGCCTCATAGAGTACAAAAATCCTTCTCCGATGTTTGTAACTCAACAGTATTATCAAAGGAACTCCTTGGGGCTGGGGGGTTTTAAGTTCAGCTGATTATTGTTTGCACATAGGAAGGCTTTGAAGTTCAGTGCACCCTTTTTTTTTCTTTTAAAAACCTTTTTCATAAGAACGTTGAGGCTGAGATTAACCCAAATTTTAAGAACATGCTTAGAACAACCAATACAACCAATCTCGAGAGTCAGTTAGAACATCTTTATTTTGCTCATATATTTTTTTATAAATGAGTAGTATTCTATGTACACAGAGCTTTTCTGCGTTTTCGCCACAAACTTTGGTCGCTTTATATCGCATTGTGCCTCTGTGGTCAATGCTTTTTGTAAAGCTAAATTTACCAACAGTTGGTTGGCGCGACATCGTGTGTATACCATGTAACTTAAGAACACCTTAAGAACGTTTTCAGGTTCAAATCGCGAAAAAAAAGAAAGTCTACCCTCAGCTCCAAAATTAGACGTTCTTATAAAAAAAGAGTGTATTTTCCATGACTGTTTAATAGTGTAGCTTCTTCCAGGCTCTCCGCAGAAGGAACTAAAACTCAGTACAAGAACACGCGATTGAGAAATTTGAGCGGAGACTTTCTCTTTCCCAGCCACCTCGCCTCCTCTTCCTTGCTCGCTCTTGGTTTTTTGGCTCGCTGATAGCCTGTAACAGACAGGCTAACCTTATACAGGATAAGCACGTTTCAGTAACAGTAAGGTTCTTTAAGATAGATTTTCAGTGCCCTCCTTGCTCAAAAGCCTTTTTGCAAGTTTCTAATGTAATATTTATTGTTACTGTAAAAGCCATGACTAAATTTCTACAGGGTTTACCAGACTGCTCCTAAACTTATTTATGAAAGAAAATCGTGTATAATTCGTATGACTCGCGTGAATTAAATACAGGCAGAAAGAAATAGAACACTGTGATGGGGTCATTTAAAAAATATCAGTCTTTGAAAATAAATTTTAACAATTTGGAAATTTAGGAATTAATATTATACAGAAATATTCATGGAAATGCTATATTGGTAATGCTTTTGTTTTGTTTGCGTCTTTGCTAAATATAGTTAGATCTGGTTTATAATGTGCCTGCCATTGACAAGTGAACTCTCGACTTCAAAATCGAACTTGCGAATTGTTTTACACTGACGTCATTCACAATTACGGCGCAAGGGGCCGTGACGATACGGAAACTGGCAAAGTGGATTCCAATCCGGCGCGGTGCACTAACTGATCTTTGAACCAGTTTACGTTACAGTTTGGAGTTTTTGAGAAGCTCATTACGGTACTTGATGGCAGTTAAAACTGGTTGAAAAAGGAATTCAGCATTTTGGTTCAACAGTCGTTCAACTTTTATTTAAAACTATTCAGTGTTGAATCCATTTAAGCAGGTCGGTCGGCTTTTGTAGAAAGTGTGCGAAAACGTCGAAGCGGACATGAAATTTTGTTTTGAAAATGTAGTGAACGGATGTTGAAATCGTGTGAACGACTTTCGCGCAACATTGTTTTCGCCTTCAAAATTTGCTCTTTTCTTTTAACTCTGTTAACCTTAGGTTGGATTTGGACTTTAGAGTTCACGTGTTACTGAAAAGGGCGCCTCTGATGATCTGTTAATCAAGTCGATCAAGTTTTCAAAGTAATTATTTGCAAACACTTTTACTCCAAGTTCAAGTTATCCACATTCATTCAATGGCTACTGATATTTTCTTTTACTACCGAAAAAGTAAATTGGTCAGGAGTTATTTTTAGCCAGGAAAACAATACTTATTTATTACAATTATGGGATACAAGATTGTATAAATTGAATTTTAGCAAATAAAATTAATTTATACTTATAATTTATACTCGCCTCTCTGTTGTCTTGTAAAGCCTTGCCCTCGACTCGACTGGGAACCCGACTTGCCCATCGACTGGGAACGGATTAAAACAAACAAACAAACAAAAACCCGCCTGGGGATTCAGAAACGGACCCAGGTGAAAATCCGGCCTTCGATCGTTCAATGGGCTGCCTGAATTATGTAGGGTAGTCCCCAGTTTACTTGGCAACCGAGCAGAAAAACAGTTCCTGAAAACAACTAACTGAAACTAGGAATTCAACGGCAAATGCGTTTTTTTTTTTTCTTGAAACCCAGATTTGGGATGTGGTTGGTTAAGTCACGTGATTATTGACTGGTTCCACAACTAAACTTGTCATAAAAGCCGAACTAAACGAAGTGGCATCTCCTGAGCTCTTACCCAGCGAATAACTGCTGGAAATAATTTACCGTGTTGTTTGTGGGCGGCGTTAAATTGAAATAACTGCTGTAAGTTCTGTTCCGGGACGTGAATTAAAACAAAGATTATAAATCAGTCTACATTATCAGTACATGTTATACATGGGCTACAGTGTTTTTAGTTTAAATAGATCCAGTCAACTTTCGTTGATGAAGAGGACAATGGAATAAGAATAATGAAAATTTTCGTGCTAGAATAATGGAATAATGGACCTAGATATGCAAGGGAATAATCTGAATTATGGGCGTTTTATCACGCGGAATAACATTTTTTTTGGACTGGAAAAATGGAATAATGGCAAATCTTGAGAACGAATAATGGAATAATGAACAATTCGTTATTTCTCTTCATTTTCGGATTCAACTGCAACTCTTGCAAAGTAGTGCGTTAGATTTCTCTGATTAGCCCATTCTTTTTCTAAAAAGTTGCTCTGAGAGGCAAAAGTTGCTTACAGCACATAAGTTGCTCAAAACTTTGAATATTGCTAAAATAAAACGGGCACGTAGCAGCTCTCGTGAGGCCTCGCGAGATTGCCTTGCAACCCTTCAGGCAATAGAACAAACAAAACAAACAATGGACCCTATCCCTAAAACAATAGAGGTGCTATACTATGTCTGCCAATGAAATTTAGAGCTTATGAGAGCTGCTACAGTACCCAAATATAGTTAACGTTGAGCACAATGTATAAAAACCCTGTGGTATCTCTCTCCCGATCTCAAGCTACATTACCCAACATCCACCGCGAACCCTCATCCATTTATCCCTCCCCACCCTCGTCCCCACAACACCAGCTCATGGACGTGTGGGAGTCTGAGCACTAACAACAAGCAATCAATTCATCAATATGGCGGATGAACTAAAAATTTCACGAAACTTATGAAGTCCAAATTTCGACAAAAATCGGACGTCGGAGACCTTGCATCGCAAGAATTCGTCAATATATTTTATGTTTAGGGCCAAACCTTTGTCCCTTGCTTTTACAAAGTACCACAAGCAAAATACTAGCTCCATCTTTTTACCTTCCGTATACATCCTTCGCAGGGTTTTGTCTGGAGAAGACCCAAATATGTCTGGACGATCCTTACCTAAATGGATAGAACCCAAAGGAACCGGAGAACTAAAACTTTATAACAGCCTTACACGCGAAAAGGTGAGAGTTTCGCTTTTTTAGTTAAAAAGTTAGAGCTAAGATTTTCTTTCGGGTTTAGTACATGTACAGTCTGATGCAATATTTCCTTGTTTTGAGAAATCAGCCAATCGTGTGAACATACGTTTCCTTAATTTGCGGTTTTAAACGTTGTTGTTGAAACAAAATCAGTGGACACAGCATGCCTCTAATTATTTCTGTTTCATGTTTTCTTTTCTTGAATTCTGGTATCAAGGTCTGTACTGTTCATAACAATGAATAATTCACCTCGATCATGGGAAATCCAATCGGTCAATGGATAACAGTTGATGTCGATGGTAGTTAATAGTTGTCGATTACTATTATCGGCCAGTTGATGATCAAACGAAAAGAACCTGGTTGAGGACTTTCTCAAATTTCTATCGATTGCCATTGATCACCCTACATCACCATCAATAAATTATTACTGACTGTCCTTTTCTGTACTTGTCTAGCTGATCGACGGCGATCAATAACAATCGATGGCAATTAAAAATCACAAATCGTTTAGCCATAGATTGATAATCAATTTCCAATATCAATCAATCAATCATCATCAATTGATATCAATTATCAATTTCATTGATTAATAACCCCGGGTTTTCACCCTTCCTGGTTAAACCTTGCTTGGCTTGATCCTCTGTGAAGTTTCTGTCAGTAAATCCAAGATATCACAACTCATTAATTCAGGAATTAATGGTCACTTTTCCCTAAAAAAGAGCTTCAATGCACATTAGAACTTTTCATATTTTTTTGGTCCTGGATGGTAGGGAATGGACTCCATAAATTCCCTGTTTTGAGGTTCATTGCATTGTCTGAGAAAGACTTGATATTAATTCATTGTACTTCGTTATCATGGACAATTGAATTGATTTCATTCATCTACGACCAAAAAATTATTCATGAGCCAGTTGATATTTCTAAAGATATAAATTTAGCAATTGTTTGGTAAAGAATGGGTAATCTCCACAATTACCTCTCATTTTAAAAGTTATTGCTTGTTTCCTCTCTAGAATGTGTTTGTCCCCCAAAATGGAAGAAGAGTGCTGTGGTACAGTTGCGGTCCAACAGTGTATGATGCCTCACATATGGGCCATGCAAGGTACTGGTTAACTTGCTACTAAAGAGAAGTTAGTAATAATAATCATAAATAATGGTAATAATCTGATTGCTAATGTAGTAGTTACTTGATAGATCAAACTTAGCTGTTTTTGTACTTAAACCTCTCTTATGGCTGAAGATTCTAGATAGAATGCAAGCAGTCTCTTTCTTCCACATGTTTTGTGACATGCACTGGATCAAGTGGGGAGCAAGTGGCATTAAGCCACATTTCACAAGTTTTGTATTTTTCGTTTTTCTTTTCATTTCATTTCATTTTCATTTCATTTACCACCAGAATTTCAAATGGATTCAAGTACTGTGAGGAGAAAAGGATCTTAAAATGACACAACTATTTTTTTGTTGTTCTTCTTGATCTTGTTCTATTAATATAAACTCATCTGATAGATCAACAATATTAAAATTAGAATATAATACATTAACAAGACATGTTAAACTTGACATTGATCAATGTAAAGAAAATATTGTCAGAAGTGTCATTCAATTTTAACAACTGGAAGTTGTCATCCCGAATTTTGGTTTATTTTTTTTATTTCAGGTCTTACATAACCTTTGATATTTTGCGGCGGGTACTGCAGTTGTATTTTAACTATGATGTGTTTTACGTGATGAACATCACAGATATTGATGACAAGGTGAGTTCATCTTAGTGAGCTTGTTTGTGGGTTTCTGTTTCTAGTGCATTTTATTGAGAACTTCAAGAGAACAAAAGAAATTAAAAGAAGCAAAATTGATTGTTTATATGGTTGATTGTCTGTGATTAATTGTTTGCGGAATTATTTTGCTTACTGTTAGTTCTCTAATTTAGTCGACATGACTTACAGCTGTATCAGATATATTATTTTTAATTATAATAATTATTAATTTATGGTTTGAACTTTTACAGATTATATTTCGAGCTAGGAGAAATCATCTCCTAGAGAAGTACATAGAGGAGAGCAATATTTTTCCAGAAAAAATTTTAGAAGATGTAAATTCTGCTATGGAGGTAAAGTCAGCTATATTATGACCATTTCTTTTATTTTAACAATATTTTTGGCTCTGCATTTACTCTAAAAGTGCAGACTACTTATAAGAGAGCTTATGCCATTTACATTTTACTGCACAGCTTGGCAGCTTTTATTGGATATTTTTGTGCTCTAACTATAGTTAGACAGGTTGGCTCAGTTGGTTGAGCATCGGACTACTGTGCGGGAGGTCGTGGGTTCAATCCCAGGCCGGACCAACACTCAGGGTCTTTAAATAACTGAGGAGAAAGTGCTCCCTTTGTAATGACATCTGGAAAGTGTTAGACTTTCTAGTCTTCTCGGATAAGGACAACAAACCGGAGGTCCCGTCTCACAACACTTCAGTGTTCATAACCTCGTGGGACGTTAAAGAACCCACACACTAATCGGAAAGAGTAGGGCATGGGGTTCCCGGTGTGCTGGTCTGGTCTTTGTGCTATTTCGTGATTTCATGGGTTGGATGATGTAAACCGCATTTGAATATATATAAAATAGAAAATGCGGTATATAAATCCCATTACCATTACCATATCAAATAGTTACACAGAAAACTAAAATAAAAATAAAAATCAAGTGTTATAATATAGATATGATAGTGCCCAAACTGCACTCTACACAGTCCAAATTTGTTAAATTGTGTTTAATTAATAATAATCAAATAAAAGTCTGTTATTGCTTTGACAAGGAAAAGTGATTTTGCATTCATGTCATATTGTTTCAATCAATGCATATTTTTTTTCAGCCCTACTCAGCAAAAATGAACAGTACTACAGATGAAGACAAGAAAAATATGTACCTTAAAATTATTGTAAGTTGTACAATATCATCTAAAATAGAATCATTATAAAAAATCCTATTTCTCATCTTAAATATAAGTCTTATTAGTAAGGGTTTCTTAAAACTTTTGACGATAAAAATCAACAGTAAAACACGACATTTCGACCGTGCTTCGGTCATTATCAAGTGAATGGTAAAAACATAATGGTAAATATATATATATACATGTAAGAAGTGTGAATTTGTAAAAAAATTTTTCGGGTGTAAATGAACAATAAAAATATACAAAGAAAAAAGTAATGAAAGGCTAATTAAACACTTTAGCACGAATTGAGTCAGATTGTACATTGAGCGTAGGTCTCAGTTCGTGAATAAAAAACATCTCATAGACGAGACAGTCAAATTTATTCGTGCATTTCATTAAGACGCTAAAGTTCGTTGTAAGATCCTTTGGAGCCAAAGAATGTTTGTCGCGAAGATGCTTGCCAATTGATGAGGAAGAGTTTTTGTGTTCTTCAACACGTTGGTGAAGATGATGGCGTGTGAAACCAACATAACCTGCATCGCACAGGTCACATTGTTGCTGGCAAAGCATCGGATCAACCTGTTTCCTCGCCTGCTGTCAGCGATTGATCGGACCCCATTCCATTTAAAGATCAGGTGTCAGCTGATATTGTTCGTTCCCAACTGAAAGATTTAAGTCGGAAGATCCAGACAACCGTACAACCTGTATTTGTTAGCCAGAAGATTGAACGAGATCTCAAATTGCGAGAAGCTAAGCCACCGATTGTGAACCAACAGTGCCTTGTTTACAAATTTAAATGTGACCTGTGCGATGCAGGTTATGTTGGTTTCACACACTGTCATCTTCACCAACGTGTTGAAGAACACAAAAACTCTTCCTCATCAATTAGCAAGCATCTTCGCGACAAACATTCTTTGGCTCCAAAGGATCTTACAAAGAACTTTAGTGTCTAATGAAATGCACGAATAAATTTGACTGTCTCGTCTATGAGATGTTTTTTATTCACGAACTGAGACCTACGCTCAATGTACAATCTGACTCAATTCGTGCTTAAGTGTTTAATTAGCCTTTCATTAGTTTTTTCTTTGTATATTTTTATTGTTCATTTACACCCGAAAAATTTTTTTACAAATTCACACTTCTTACATGTATGTATATATATTTACCATTATGTTTTTACCATTCACTTGATAATGACCGAAGCACGGTCGAAACGTCGTGTTTTACCGTTGATAAATATAAGTCATGAAAAGAAAATTGATCCTCGCAGTTGCGAACGCAATTTATGCAATCCTGAAGTTTTTCAGGCTTCTTTATGCAATTTGCATAAATTGTGTTCACAACTGTGAGGATGAATCTTCATTTCATTTCATTGCATTTCCACAGTTCACATATGATTTATTTCATATACATCATTCTCACTAAATAAGTCATCTCCAATATTCTTTTCCAAGTGAGTTTACGATCAGTTGCATTGGTTAAATAGCTATTGGTTTGATTTTATTTAGGGAAAGGTTAAATCTTCTAGTTCGAGGTTAAAAGATTTACTGACTTCAAACAGCAGTTCTGATGCTTTAAAGGCAGCAACTGAGGTGAGAACTAAACATAATGTTAATGAGGCCCGTTTCAAATGTTGTGCTACTGCCGTGTCGAACTTAATTCATAAATCATAAATACATTTTAAAAGTCAGTAAAACTGGCTTGTTATGGTTTGACGTGTGTTAACAGCAACAGTTAACAAATAAGACTAATTTAAATTCGATGTCTGAAACCAAGTCATGCTGCAGTTGTGCTGAAGTCAAGCCAGCTAAGCATGGGAGAAGCATGGCGTTTGAAACGGGCCTGAAAGAACTAAATAAATAATTATAATAATTGTACAATGTTTTAAATGGCAAGTGTTGCTTTTCCCAGGAATTATTGAAGGATGCTGGTGATCCTTTGTCTGCTTGGCTGGATTCTCAGGTATTGTGAGCAACAATAATTAAACTGTCTATGATAAACTGAGGCATTAATAGTCTGACAGTTGAATCTCACTCATAACATAAATGACCCTATCTAGAGAGAACCTCACTTTTGTATTAACTGCAAAGTTAAAATGATTATATTTACCTCACCATACTATTAACCTATGTCTCTTTCATTATTTTTAGTTTGGATCAAATGTAACAGACCACAGAATATTTGCAAAGCTCACCCAATACTGGGAAAATGAATTTCATAAAGATATGAAGGCTCTCAATGTGAGTGTGTTTTATCATTCTTTTCAAGCATTTAATTGATTAATTGTACAATTATGTAAAATAAACACATGACAATCAATACTCTTCCGTTTTTAACCACCACCTTTTAAGCCCTAAGCAGTCTACCTTCTTTTTACATTATCACCATCTCAGCTAACACACGGGTTATGAGAATAAAACGGAAACGATTATCAAACATGAAATGTCTCGATGTTTAACCAAATTCTCTGAACTAGTAGTATATGAAATAAGAGAAGATCAGTCCAGAGAAAACGGTTTTTGATCTCAGGGCTTAAAGGTTTAAACACACTTTCCCAGGCATGTAGGACGCTGGATCTGCTACTTAGTGGTGTTACTGCCAGTCTGGATCAGATGTCAGAGGTTTTGTTAATATCAGAAATAGGAGGGTATAGGCCTGATTCTCAATAGGTGGGTGCTGTGTTCAGAGTATACAGGTGCTGGTACCCGGATCCCAGCTTTCAACAACAACCTTTGATGTCCTAGTTGCTGTTGTGGCATGCATGCACATTTACCTTACATTCTTAATTATGAATAATCAAAATTATTATAATTAATCTCTCTCAGTTAGTACACAGGCTGTGACTGGTCAATTTTGTGTGCCATACTTTACTGTACGGCCTGCTAAATTTGAAAGTTTTCTTTCTCACGCACCCAATTAACCTCAAAGATATAATAAATATCTTACTAACCTTATTTTCTTGGTCCATACTGTAAGCTATGGATCCTCGTTTTTTCCCATTGATTTATGGCCTCCATGCTTCGCCAGGGTCCGAAATTAACTTTTTTCTAAGGGAGCCAATTGGCGACTAACCTAAAAATTTTGGTCGCCAAATGGAAGGGTTTGGTCGCCAAAGAAAGGTGTTAGTTTTTTTGGTTTGGTTGTATTAATTTTTCGTTTTACTCCAGTAGTTTTAATTTACGTTAATTTATAGTAAAAGCAAAAAATTTAAACTTTCTTTCACTATAATTAAACAAAATGTTGCCATTTAACACAATATTATTACATACAGCTATTAAAGGAGAGACTCACAGCAGCCGTGTAACGATAACATAGTCCTACACCTCAATGAGCGTGTTTGTCAACGTTCATGCGAAGGCTTCGGATTTCTTTTTCTTATTATTTCCATTTAGCAGGAACTATACTGGTCTCCTGTTAAGTTCTGTGTACTAGACATATGGGGGCCCTCTTTCAATACTTAGATTTAATCAAGTGTGCAACTCAAGTATCTGTTCTTCGCCGAAACGCAACGAAAACGCAATGACGAGAAATGTTCTATTGCCAGGCGCTCACACTTTTTTATTGCTCGAACCAGTCCCCCACCTAAGTCAGTGGCCATGATAAATACTATAAAAACTAATTGAGTTGTTGAAGATTCGATTGAGGCCTTACACTACTGTAAAGTTATGTTAAAATTGTTAAAAACGTCCAAGCTTTCGCCGATCTACGGCATCATCAGATACCGTAGATCGGCGAAAGATCATCAGATCCGTGATGATGCCGTAGATCGGCGAAAGCTTGGACGTTTTTAACAATTTTAACATAACTTTACAGTGGTGTAAGGCCTCAATCGAATCTTCAACTATTTAAAATGCTACTGAAGGACAACATTCAACGATTACTAATTGAGTTGATTATTGAGCAATACAATCGCAATGGCATTAGCGCGCTTGTTTCGGCTGACGCTTTATTCGTCACGACTCGTCACGATGTTCGCCACGTCACGTTTTTGCCCGCGATATCAGAATTGCGAGAAGCCGCTGAAACAATATGGCGCCGGGTAATTATGGCGATCGTAAAATCGTCGCTTTGTTTTACTACAATTCTCCACGGCAGCTTTATGTTTTCTTTTTAAAAAAAGCCCATTTACCTTGGAATTCCAAATGCCGAGGGGACAAAAGGTTAGTCGCCTGCTGGCGACCAGTTCTAAATTTCTGGTCGCCAACGCGCAATTTTTGGTCGCATTGGCGACCAGTCAGTCGCAATGTCGGACCCTGTTCCCGCTTGGGCCATAAGTGAACGGGGAAAAACTTGGTCCGTAACTTACAGTACGGACCTCAAACTCGGTTAGTAAGAGGTGTGTAATCATTGTTAATCTTTCACTCTTACCAGATTCTTCCTGTAGACTGTTTGACAAGAATTACCCAGTATGTACCAGAAGTGGTCACCTTCATCCAGAGAGTGATTGATAATGGATATGCGTGAGTATTCTCAGCATTAATTGATTATTAAAACAGTTAGCTACTCAAGACTCAAGACAGCTGTCTTTTCATCATTTTTAGCAGTAACATTTTCCACTGGCTGAGTGAATTGAAATAAGCGGAAAATGTTTTTCTCACACACCACTTGGGCCTGGGAATGGTTTAGGTTATGACTTAGGCAGTCAGTTGTTGAAAGAAAGAGTATGATGTAAAATGTTTGCTGAGTTTACAGTGACAGTCAGCTTGGCATGGTTACCAGTGAGAAATATGACTTGCTTCCCAAAAGCCTGATTCTCAGAGAAGTAATTTGCCCTTCTAACCAATCTGTCTGTCTGGATCCATCTGTTTGTTTGCAAAATTATGTCACTCAATGACCATGTCGTGTCAGTCAAATGGATGAATCCCCGTTTCACTGATCCATCTCTCTCCCATCCCACCCCATGCCAGGCTCTGTCCTATCAACATCTTTTGGGGACATGACTGTTTCAGTCAGGGTAGTTGTGTCATACTTGTAAGGCTTTGAATCCTTACCCTCTTCACACAGATACCACTCAAATGGCTCAGTTTATTTTGACACTATCAAGTTTGCATCTGGTGGTAAACACGCCTATGCCAGATTAGTCCCTGAAGCCGTTGGGGACTTGGATGCTCTTGCAGAGGGAGAAGGTAATCTGACAGTGCATTCAACTTACTATAAGCCCTCTAAACCCTAAGGTCAAAATTTAAATTCTTATTAGCTGTCCCCACACACTTCCTATAGAAGTAGTAGGGAGAAATTGTTAAAATATCAAAGCAAATTCATCTTGTGTGATCCTGTCCTTAATTCTCATGACCACTCATTATGCAAAGCATTGATATTGCAAGGAGAAATTTGATGCCAATCACTCCAAGGATTTAAAGGGTTAATGATAACCACTACAACCTAAAGAAAATAACAATTATGTTCCAATTTACTACACTCAAACAAACATAGATTGTTTTCTCTTAAACACTGGATATACGCAACCACAACTGCTTGATGGTGGGATGCTCAGGGAGTCCAACCATTGCAAGAGGAACAGTGATGAATAGTATCAAATGTGCTAGAAATCCTTGCATGAAACCACTGTTGTGAGATCCCTACTGACAGAGATTAAATTATAATGTTATGTGTCGTTTAGCACAGCATGAATAAAGAAAAGTAACATAGATGAACGGACTTGATATACCGCTCTTGCGCAGACTCATTTCACTAGCTTCACAAGGGACAGAGTAGCCGTTCATAAACAAGAGAAAATTGTCCACTCTTGTTGTTCTCTATTGGTCTCAAAATCCTCCCCCACAAAACCGTTTTGGGTTAACACCCACCCCCAATCTGGAATTTCCAATTTAGCTCCATATGTTTCTTTAAAAGCTTTAATGCTTTTGCTGCCCCCCTCCCCCTCACCCTTGGAGTTTTCATTGACCTTCCATGGGGGAGGAGAGAGGTAATAATATGTTCTGGAATGGCACAATATACAGTGTAGCTGGTTACTCACCGTTTGACATCTACATGTGGTTGAAAAGTTGATAATGACAGCCAGGATATCAAACCTAATTCTTCACTGTTCTTTGGTCAATAGGAGAACTCAGTCAGAATGTAGGAGATAAAAAATCTGAGCGAGACTTTGCACTGTGGAAAGCCAGCAAACCAGGAGAGCCTGCCTGGGACTCTCCCTGGGGAAAGGTAGGCACCCTTGAACCCATGGTAACCTGTAAAACTTGTATATAACATGTAAAACTTGCAAATAACCTGTAAAACCTGTATATAACAAGTCAAACTTGTAACCCAGTGATGTGTGCATTAACTTTCTTGGGGATATTGATACATTCCCCCCCTCCCCTCCCTCTTTATCAACCCCTTTGTCTCTGCAGCCCTGTTCCCCTCTGTGTGTTACAAACAGGTTATAAGAGATGTGTGAAAAACAAACTTATGCATAAGACCTACCTATGAACACATAAGGAGACAAACCAATGACCAGTTGGCTGAGTTGGTAGAATGCCGGACTGCCGTGCGGGAAGTCGTGGGTTCAAGCCCCGGCCGGACCAACACTCAAGGTCTTTAAAATGACTGAGGAGAAATTACTTCCCTTGCAATGGCATCTCCAAATGGTTAGACTCTCTAAGGAAGATAAACCGGAGGTCCTGTCCCACAACTCTTCACAATTAATTCTGTGGGACGTTAAAGAACAACTACGGACATAACGAACCCTGGCTGTGACCACCCCTAGTGCTGACCTGTGGACAGGCACCTCCCGTTCAAGCTCATCCCCACTGGGCAGGTCTGCTGTCCAGTAAAAGCTGGTAAAACTAAACTTTTTTAATTGCCTCTCCTTGTGACAGGGTCGGCCAGGATGGCATGTAGAATGTTCAGTCATGGCAAGGTTTGTTATTCTTTTGGTTCATAACAGGGTCGGTAGCTAGAAGCCTTAAAAGTTTGTTCACTTCATCACAGAGCGTAAGCCACTTTCAGCACTTTGGGCTTTTGGTTTTTGCGAGGCTGCTTGTAGAAATAGGTGGCTTGCACATTCCCCATCCTCCACACAACCAGGCTGAGGTCCACGACTCCAGGAGCTGTGTTTTTACTCTTTGTGAAAAGTTTGTGGGTTGTTTCACATCTCTCAGTGCTTGACCTTGATGTAGTCTATGGGCTAGTGGAGTCTAAAAGATACTAGCCAAATGGTGTCATTTGGTAGCCAAACATGGATAGCCTCTTAAGTCCAATATTGTGACTGTATCAGAGAAATTCTCCAGAACCATTTCTGTTACAAGTAGCCAAGCGGTTAGTGGTTCTCAAGGTTTACTAGTCCTGAGCCAGTGAACTACCGCTAAGTTTGAGTACTGTCCAGTCTGCAACTCGTTGCATGTGAGGGTGAACAAGACAAAGCCAAAGACTTAACGCCACTGCCCAGAATTCACATATTGGTTTTATATCTTAATTTGACAATCAGTGTTGTTACCTTTATTGATATTCATTAACTTTTGTTGCAGCGCCATTTTGGGCAGCTCAATTGATATTCACACTGGTGGAGTGGATTTGAAATTTCCACATCACGACAATGAACTGGCCCAGTCTGAGGTAACTTCAAAAAACTTTGCACAACTGTAGCAGTTATGATTTATTTTCTATTCAATCACCTTTGGTGAAGCCTTTAACTCTCAGAAGTAATTAACATTGTCCAGTAGACAGGTGATGAAAATAGACAAAAATTATCACGCAGCCGGAGGGTGTTATTTTGATATAACCCAATTTCTCCTGACTAATGTACAAAAAAATGTATAGCGGATAGAAAGGAGAATTAATAATCAGATCTCGGGAGTTAACGGTTTTTAAAAACCTTTTACTTAAAGTGCATCTTTCAAAAACTTGTAATGTAATGTAAAAAATTTTTTTAATCATCAGTTAAGCTAAAAGTTAAAAAACTAAGATTCATTACAACTGTTGTGCATGATTGCCGTGTGGGAATCCGATATGTTAGATACCTTCACAATCTCGCGTTTAAACTGCCCAATAGAGCCAACTTTTTTTAAATCTTGGGGCAAGTTATGCCACAAACAAGCCCCGTTATAACAAAAACTTCATTTCAGGTAATTAGTATTTGGCTTGGGCAGCGAAAGTTTCCCTTCGAGATTTCTTAATTTATACTGGCGTTGAGTGAAAAGACATTGAAGACATTCTTCAACTTCAACTTCAACGTAAAAAGATTTGTTCAGAATCATGACCACCTATAATATTTCTTTGAAAATGCAATTTCATTTCTCAGGCTCATTACGGAGTCTGTCAGTGGATTCACTACTTTCTACATGCTGGTCATTTAACCATAGAAGGATGTAAAATGTCCAAGTCTTTGAAAAATTTCATCACAATCAAGGTATGGTATTTCCGAGGCTATCTGAAAATCGTGAGCTGAAATGTAGTCATTTAAGTATTTTGAGTTGCCTAAATTTACGCATTCTTTTTTGTTAAATTTTAGTTTTCTTGTCAAAAAGGGCTTTTGATTAGTTTTTTACATTTTTGGACGACCCACAAGCTTCAAAGCTTTAATTACCATCGTGCTAAAGCAAAGGTAGTCGGGTCTGTCTGTCGGTCTGTCAGTCTGTTGGTCTGTCTGTCTGTTTGGTTGTGATAACGGGGTGGTCCGAGAATGGCGAGGTTGCACTGTCTGATTTTTTTTTATGTGGCATTTCTCAAGGACTTGCTGGGAGATATGTATCCCCATATGTCACTTATATAGCCTACTTTAACCCTCTCCCTCCTAAGAGTGACTTTATAGATTTTACTCTGGCCAACGTTTGACGATTTTACTCGTCAAAGGGGGATCCCTTAGGGGACAAAGGGTTAATCGATAATACGGCAGATTTCCTGTCCAATAGTTTATTTTCCTTGAACTTACAAGTAATTCAGGCCAATTTGATTCGTTCAAATCATAAATTCTTTCTGCTTCCAGGAAGCTTTGGAAAGAAACTCAGCCAGACAAATCAGATTTGCATTTCTTCTTCATGCTTGGAATGCCACACTGGACTACAGTGAAAATGTACTGCGAGAGGCAGAGCAGACGGACAAGTTATTTAATGTGAGTCAATAATGTGCTACTGCTTAACTTATCTGACCTGAAGTTGTTTTGTAAGTGTTGCTATAACAACATAAAGTGTGGCAGTGACATGCTTACATGCACAAAACAACATACGCACGTGACAAGGTAGCCAATTGGAACTCGACTGGAAACATGCCGCCGGAGTGTCAAGCGCGGGAAAAACTCGGCAGACGTTCACGTTTTAGCAAGGGCGCGGGAAAGGCCCGACCGATGCATCAACCTTGCCGCTTATACGAGCGCGGGAAACATGCGGCTGGGGACAAGTAAATATTCGTTTGTTTATAAGTTTGAGGCTTTGTTGTATTTCTTTCCTCCATGAGTGTTTGTTTCTCTCTCCCCTCAGGATTTTTTTCTAAATGTAAAAGATATCCTTCGAAAACCGGAAGACACATCACCTTCTGCCCACAATTACCACGAGCTAGAAAAAGATCTTCAAGAAAAGTGAGCTACAATATCCTTTCCCCTTTTTTACCTCGCGTTTATCTTTGTTATTTCGTGCACTGTGTTAATCATGCAAATTTGTTGTAGATTCATGGAAAAAAAGGCAGCAGTCCATGATGCGCTCTGTGGTATGTCTTGCAGCTACCTTTGGTTAAGTTGCATGTTAAGAAATATATCTCTATCGTTCCATTTATTCCTTCATTCTTAGATAACCGAATTTGTTGTCCACTCTTCGTCAAGGTCAAACTGTCGATCAACCGACTGACTGAGCAACGTACTGACTGAACGACCGACCAACCTGACTGACTGACTGACTGACTGACTGACCGACTGACCGACCGACCTACCGACTGACCGATCGACCGACCCACTGTTGTTTTGCAGACCTTAAAAGATTCAAGGGATTATTTTTAAGATGATGTCTTTTACGCATCCTAGACCGGCACCACTGCATACATTTCTGTTTCTTTTAAGATTCAATTGACACACCCACCACCTTACGGCACATGCAAGACCTGGTTAAACAGGCCAACATCTACATAAGCAGCAAAAAGGACAAAAAGGAATCGCCAAACCATCAAGTGTTAGAAGGCATCGCCAAGTACCTCACTCATATGCTGAAGGTGTTTGGAGCTATTGATGAAGAACAAGTTATAGGATTTCCAGTCGCTGGCAAAAATGCCGCAGCGAATGTAAGATACTATTTTTTGGATTCGGTTTTTTATTTTTAAGAGTTAACGGCAAATACATGTTTTGTCCGTGAGCCTCATCCCTGCATTGGCAAGGAAACGGATCTCGAAAAAAATATATGAATCCTTTCTTTAATGAATCATATCACAACCCACAGTTGACCTGGTCCCAACGTCAGTGGGTTCAAAGCTCAGTTTGTTAGAGCATCGCACCGGCATTGGAGGTCACGGGTTCAAACCTCGTCGAAGTCTGGATTTTTTTTTCAGGCTTCCTTACACAATTGCATAAATTGCGTTCACAACAGCGAGGATCAGTCTTCATTTCAATCCTTTCTTTCTTGTCATTGCAGCATGAGGATGTTGCGATGCCTTACGTACAGTTACTTGCTGATTTTAGAGATGAAATAAGAAGCATAGCACGAGAGGAGAAAGGTGAACTTGCATCATTTAAGCATGAACGCAAATCTGCGCTCTTTCAGTGTGAAGAAAGTTTCCTTTTAAGGTGCTAAGTGGGACTATTGAGACAAACCTCTTGTTTCAATTGTAGTGACCCAAATTTTACAAGCTTGTGACAAACTCAGAGATGACAATCTGCCTGAACTGGGGGTGAAGCTAGAAGATGTTGAAGGTAAATTCCCATTCATGTTTCCTTCTTATTCTATGAGTTAAACCAACTTTTGAGCTTCGGTTCTATCGTTGGAAAATTTCCGTTGTATCAAGTTGTCTGTATCTTGTTAAACGTTTTTGAAATGAAACTCTAATGAACTTAGTATGGGACGTATCTTAGCTCACAGAAAAAAATGGCGTCCAAAGACGTCGTAACCAAGAGATTAGAGAGTTTTAGCAACTGGGACGGCAACGGTAACGAGAACGCCACAAAACAAAAGGCTTAATGAGCTAAACAATCGCTTTGCATGTGCGTTTTACAGTTTTGTACATTTCTTTGCCGTTGTTAAAGATTTATAGCTGCGTTACTTATAGGTGCGTGACGGAAAGGAAATTCATATCGTGACAAGAACCGTGACAGCAATCAATAGCCAATCAGATCAATGTAACTAAGCTTGAGCGGCAAGTTGATCACGTGATCATAGAGTACATTTGGAATAAGAAATGATCTGTAATGGAGAGTAGAAAGAGAACGTGTTCGGTGACGGTCGAGACTTATTGTGAGCTTTGTGACGAATAAAAGATTATTGAGACGTGACTGGTGTTGGGTAAACTGGTGATTTCCAACACCGTCATTTGCAAAATAACAACGTCAAATGACCAAATTTTATGTTTTCTCGAGAACGTGAGCGCATCGTTGCAAAGTTTTCTTTGTTTTTCCTTGCTTTAACTCCGTCCATAGTAATTTAATTTCCTGGACAGTTCATCAGCATTTTCCAGGTTAAACAACTTTCAATAATTGCGAAAGCGTCACAGAAACGAGAAGTTATATTTTGAAATGACATTTTCGTTGCCGTCGCCGTCGTCGTTGCTGAAACTCCCTATTTAGGTGGATTTCCACTGTCGCGTAATTTTTACGTTCTCGTTGCCGTCGCCGTCCTCGTTTCGTTAAAGCTACGGTAATACGAGCAACAAAAACGTCCAACTTGTCTCGCAACATTGCTGCGAAATTAGTTGAAAAGCGATGTTGCGCGTTTTACATCCCACATACAACTTGTCTCGCAACAAAAAAAATGTGTTGCAAGTTGCTGCAGCGTGTTGCAGAAAGTAGAGGTCCGTTCTACTTTCTGCAACACGCTGCAGCAACTTGCAACACATTTTTTTTTGTTGCGAGACAAGTTGTATGTGGGATGTAAAACGCGCAACATCGCTTTTCAACTAATTTCGCAGCAATGTTGCGAGACAAGTTGGACGTTTTTGTTGCTCGTATTACCGTAGCTTAACTCCCTTTTGTGTGTAGAAGATACCTCAAGGTGCACTGTTGTGAAGAGACATCGAATTTACTCGCGACAAGTTTAAAATCACGGGCTTTGCTCACTTGCATATGTCTCTAGCCTTTATAGCTGCTGAAGGGAGTATTTTCAGTTAAGGCCTCGTTTCTACGCCTAAATAATGCACAAGATACACCAAAGTATTTTGCAGTTAAGGGGAGAATTGTCTCCTCGCCTCACTTCCTAAGCCAGTGAACTGATACCAAGTAAAGCCGAACTGTCACTACTTTGCTTGTTAGATGTGAGGATCCTCTTGCTTTTCTTTATCTGTGTGTTTATTGCGTTGCTGAAACTGTATTTCGTGGTCAATTTTAACTGTCTTCCTTTTAGGTGGTCATGCCCCTGTGATAAAGTTTGTGGACAGAGAAATTTTAATGAAAGAAAAGCAGCAACAACTGGAGGTACTCTATGGTGGATCTTCGTAACTTCTTTCTCATGCAAGGTTCTTTTTTCTTATCAGAGTTTGTTGATTGATTCATTTTGTGTTTTAGGAACAGGAAAAGAAACGAAAACAGAAAGAAGAAGCCAAGAAAAAACATGAAGCAGAAAAGGTTTGGAGAGCTGATGTTTAGGAAACTTCAAAGAAGTGTATTTTTTTAGTTTTTCAGCACGACAAGTACTTTTTCTCTTGCTAACGAAATATTTTACTTATTGATTCTTGTTTGGAGATTTCAGTTTAGGTCCAAGTTGTTTCGGGAACTTACGTCGAAGGATAGTGAACAAACACCATACTAAAAATCTTAGTTCTGGAGTGGAATTAGTGTTTCCTTCCTTCCTCGCGGATAACGTGACGTAAGAATGAGCCCACATTCCTTAGGAAAGGAAAGAAATCTCCCCCACTAGAAAAAATATTCGAGCCCCTCTTTTCCCCTGCCTCACTTGTAGGGGTATCTTCTTTTCTTCACCAATTCAGATGGTGTCCACTGCCCCAACCTGCTCGCGGTAAGATCTGTACTTCAGACCCCAGTTGTCCAAAGAGCGGATAACTCTATTCAGCGGACAAGTCGCTATCCGGTGGATAAAATGTATTGGAAAGGATGCATTTCCATCCGTCGGATAACGAGTTATCGCCTCCTTGAACAACTGGTGCCGAGTAGTAGCAATATTTCTAGTCGTAGAAACCTGATTTTATCATTTTGAAACAGACAGGTATATCTGTATTCTTTTTCCCTTTTATTTTGCAGGCCGCAAAAGAAGCCAAAGCCAAGATTCCTCCCTGGGAAATGTTCAAACACGAAACGGACAAATATTCTCAATTTGACAAACAGGTGATCAGTGTATAAATAAGGGGTATTAACACTCGTAGTTGTGTTGGGTATCCCTGTAAATGTCATGCACCACAGCCATCGCTTCGTTTGTCCCCCCCCCTTCCCCCCTTCACCAATCGCCTCATGTCAAAGCCTGAGTACCTGAGTAGTGGAGGAGGCGGTCATGGAGGCAAGAGGGAAAAGTCGCAACCCCACCCCCTCCATTCTCCACTCCACTTTTCTCACTTTAAGGTAAGCCTGATACCCGGCTCATCATTTCACAGAGGGTCTTTGTATTTGTAGTGATATATATACCCTGAAAACAGGGTCGCAGGAAAGTTATACTAAGCCTTGTTTATTTTAGAACTGAGGTGTGTTTCCCCCTTCTATTCTTCTTCGTCTTTGCTTGTGCTGGGGGGAGCGACGATGGCAATTAGCTGATTAGTAAGAGAAAGTGAACATTGAAAGTTAAAATAAGCTCTCCCCCCCTACCCTCCCCCTCCTCCCTTTTAACCCTCTTTATTTGGTCCCACTCTCTCTCTTTCTCAAAAAAATTTGCATGAATTTGAAATCCTCAGTAGCGTAGGCTTAGTTTCAAACGGAGTCAGTATATTTAGCTTTCCTGTTCACCTCCTAGAGCAAAGTTTTCCTTAGAGCATCATGAAGCTCAGTGAAGGAAAAATTCTAGCGAGATGCAGTGTCTGCCTCGTCTAATAACCTTCGTGCGTATTATCTTGTCGGAGCTATGAAGTCGACTGTTAGGCGCAGTGAAGGTTATTGTAGAGCTTTGCTTTCGGAGGTAAGGAGTCTTTAGCCTCAAAACGTAGGTGTCAGGGTTGATTTGTAAGCGCACATGATGAAATTGGACTTGACTTTTGAGCAGGCTAAAGACTTAGTAAAAATTGAGCAAGAAACAAGGGCTTGACGGAAGTTCGCTTGAAATCGTTTTTCAACATCCGGGACTTGAAGTAACTATCAGGCGACGACAAGATTTGCCTCTGTATTTCTGCGCGAAAACCGTACGTTTTTCCAGTTTCCCTACTTGTTACCGCCCTTGCGGCTTTAGCGATTCTATGCTAGTGATCTGATAAGTGATGTGATAATTTGTAGTGTCATAATGTGTGATTTCCGGCCTCAAATCTAGTCGTAACATTTGCCACATGTTTACGTAGATGTAATTTACCGAGAGCTTGCTGTTATTTGTGTTAGCCACCAGGGAATTCGGTTTAAAACGTTGCTTGATTTCGTGCAAATCGTATGCCTCTTTCCGACGGCAACTTTGCTCTCGGCAAGGCCGACGTTTCAAAGCAAGATTTGGGCAAAACTGACACTACTGCCCACACGATAGTTCAGGTCAGAGGTTACGTCGATTTCATGTCTAATGATATAGCAAATAACCATGTTCTTTTTTTTTTCCTTTCGTCGACACTGTAATCTAGTAATAAGCAAAAAGTTAAGCGTCTTTGTTGAACAACGGAGGTAATAGCAAAGGAAGTTCTAAAAAGCCTCGAATTTTCGTCGACCTGGTTTTCATAAGGTCAGGTATATATATTTTTTATATAATTTTTTTTTGCAGGGAGTTCCCACGCATGATCAGACGGGCGAACCGCTGAGTGGTAAGCTGATTAAGAAACTTAAGAAGCTCTACCAACAACAGGAGAAACTTTACAACGCAGCAGGGCCTGGAGCTAGTCAAACAACCAACGGTTCAACAGAACAGTGAAATTTACATCGAATTAGTCTGAACAAATATGATGAACTGCTTGAAATAAAGTGTTTTAATTCTCGTAGAAGTTGTTTAATATTTGTACTAAGCTCAGGGAACAGTTTTAATACTGAGGAAATTTATGCACGTGATGGCAAAATTCTCACCTCTACTCGGATACTGAAATCACTTAGCGCGCGGCTTCTGTTGGATCACTTGAAATTTATAATCAAACTTTAATTGTGCCCCAAATTTTCCAACAGAATATTTACCATTGCTCCCAATGAAATCGTCGGCAAACGAAAAAGTCAACATTGTACCCAGTGTCTTCTTTATCATGTTGTGTTCTGATAGGTAGAGCACTGCAACCTGGTCATATATAAACTCTACTATGATAATTGTCGGTGAAACACCACGTACCTACCCGAGAAGAATTGATGAATTGGTGAACTGATTAAATCTAGTCCAAATTCAGAGCGATGCAAGGCTCCAGAACCAACATTAAAATTGTTGAATTTCAGCCTGCTTCTCGGAAGCGCCAGTCTTCAACAGACCTCACCCTTCACAGTGGGAGGTGTTAAAAAAAGTTCCAAAATCTCTCCGCCATAATGTCGCCCCCCGGGACAATGGTCGCCACAGTAACCGAAAATATATTTGAATGTGAAGTTCCCACTAACGGCTCGTCCACATTTTCTACTCGAATACACCCTAGTTCCCGTGGTTGTAAGCTCTGTCGGAGATTCTTTAGGCAAGGCGAAGCACTCTATATCGTCTGTAGAATCCGTTTCGGTTTTAATCGTGTGGCAGACTTTCATTGTTAAGTAAAGCGGCCTATTGAAAACCACATTTAAATGTCCATAATATCGCCTTTGATTGGGGTACTTCTTCGATCTGAACGTTCCTTGCTGTTCGAAGGCGAACTCACCTTTGATTTGTCTTAGTGTCTTCATGCCTTTTTCAGAAATGGTCAGGGTGATGGGAACATTATCTCGATGTTGTGCTTTCTGGACAAAGACAATCCGTACACCGTACAGTATCAGGATCCCGTTTCCATCTACCGTAAATGTCAATAGTCCTGATTTACTGTTAGCCCGCGGTGCATCTATGGGACCGTAATTTTCAGTGGTAAGGATCGTTCCGATTGTAACATTAGAAATAGCCTGAACGCCTGTTAATTGCAGTCTGCCCCGCGATGACACTGAGAACTTAAAATCGCCTGTATGGACTGAAGTTAGTTTTCTGAAAACGTCGATAACCTCACCTGACAACAAAATTTCTGTGGGCAGCACAGTGTATGAAAATTGACCAGGTGACATCAAGGAAAACCGAATCTGCGTCAGCAGATCTTCTCCCAACATTTCTCGTTTGTTTTCCCCACTTGCGGTCTTCCCTGCTTCTTCGCATCTCCTTTCAGCCCAGCTGTTTACGGCTTTAAATAGCTCGATCTCCGCAATACGCAAAGACGTTCGCTTAAGAAATTCGTGTAATAAGTCGTGTGTGATTTCTAGAAATGACTCGTTAGCAACAACATTTTTTGTTCTATAATCAATTACATCCCAGCAAATCTGTTCCAAATGTTCATCGTGGGATTGTCGGGCGTAAGGCAATATTTCCAAGGCCTTCACTGGATCTATGTTTCCGTCAATGAAGTTCGCGCATTCCTTTGCAAGGGCAGGGGTATCGTACTTGTCAGCAAGGAACCAAACGCTTATGGCGCAGTCCATGTCTTCAAAATTCGGCGCTTCATCGCTGTAAATGAATCGTAGAAAGTGAAGGAATATGTCTGGATCACAGTCAGTTATCTCTACAGTGTCCCGACCGTCTGCCAGATCGCCATAAAACATTGCAAAGAACACAGGACTGCTAATCGCAAGAACATGTTTGTGCGCTGGAATGCTTCTCTGGCTGCTGGGAAAGGAGAACTTGACATCGCTCATGAGAGAATTGTTTAACAAGTACTTGTTTCTTTCCGCTACCGTGCTTCTCTTAGCCTGCCATCTTTCTTCTACTTCAGCCGAAGCCATACTGTTTTTTTTTTAAAACGACTAACAGATAAGTAAAACTACTGGCGAAAGTGAAAGCAGTAAGCATGCAATGGGGCCTTGCGGATGCTAAACAAGCGAGTAAGGAATTTGGGGCGTAAATTGTTTTGACTTCAATTTGACTTAAGTTATTACCGCCTGAGTGACTTTCTATAACAGCGAAAGTTTACCGACTTAACCGTGTGGCACGATTCTTTTGCGGGTTCTAATTTTTTTCGATTTTTGCGGCTTATTTGATTCCGCGATCTGCAAAAACAATGTTCCCACAAAATTGAATTTTCTCGGCAAAAATTCACTTCATTGGCGAAATTGTCGAATGTTAGAATCCTGTTGGTGTCATTTATTGACTTAAAATTTGTCTTTACGGCGTTCAGAAACAAAACAATGAAGTTAGAAACATAACGTTCGAAATCTGAAAACGATGAAATTACTGTCGGTAAACTACATGCAGGTGATTTATAGTGTGCACATTCTTTCACTTGTAGATCAATGATTGCATGAAGCTAATTAAACAAAAGCGAAAATATTTTGTAAATCCAATTCAACGCCACTTCCTGAAAATCGCTAAAATTTCATGCCCAGCAAGAAAAACTAACCTTTTACAATCGCAAAAATTAGTTCCTGCAAAAGACAAACTGATCGCCGATCCGCAAAATTTAACTGCCGCAAAAATTTCGTGCCACACGGGTAGATTTGAACTGCATAACTCGGAGTACAAAGATAAATTAAAGATTAAAAAAGAATTGAATTGTTCCAAAAAACGCGTAACCTATGAGCAATGGAGCTACAGCACAAACTGAGGTCGTAGATTGAAGGCAACAGACTGTTCTTCCAATAACTCATAAGTTTATAGGCAAGCAATGCGTGTGCATGGATCTGTAAAAACAACCGATCGATAGCTATAGATTCACAATTTTACAAGCATTAAGGCAATCTAACATTATGCAATTTACTGCCGCCTAGTCTGTTGTACCATAGAAAGATTAACAACTCATCAAAAGCTAAGCCAACTATAAGATCATAGCTATTCACGATCTTACTGGCTTTCCATTTTTTTCCGCGGGTAATCTGCAAGTGCCATCAACTCCTATTCACTCCCGTATTCAATAAAATGATTCTCTATCATTCACGAAATGAGAATGGACCACACTAAAGCTAGATTAACCGCTACTGGTGCGGCTACAGTCTGAACAAGAGCCACACTAGTATCATTCAGTTTACTTTGAAAGGCTGATCATAACGGAAGACTCTCCATCCATTGTTCTTAAAATTGAATCAATGATATTCGGTGGGGGATAGGAAAGAACGCGTTTAACGAGGTTTCGTGTATTATACATAGCATTACACACGACGAAAATCACAAGTTTTGATAACTGGTCTTAATTAATGGGATTGAAGTCGACATGGGAAAATAAAACAGATGATACGAAACGAAGACGAACATCTGTATGCAGTGTCACTTCTGTAACTAATTGATCATCGCTTTTCAATCAAAGTTATTAAGTTCTGTCGTTATTGGGACAGTACCGTTAATGAGGTTACGTGATGAACGTTTGGAAAGAAAAGTGTTCACTGGAACGAATTTTAGTTTTAAAATGTCATAAAAAGAAAATATTAAAAAGACCTGAAGAAATGAAAACGTCAAGGGAAACGAGAAAGGGTAGAAAACAACACAAAAAAAGAAAAAGAACGAAGAAAAGAGAGGCTGAGGATAGAAAAGAATTACTAATTATTTATTGAGAAAAAAGTGGAGAGTAAATTTAAAACAGGAAGTGGAGACGGGAGGACAAGATATAAAATGACTTCAGAATAAAAACAACCGTTTGTTCGTTTGTCAAATTGTTGCGCTATTGATATCTCTCAAATAAACAAACCCCAGTAAAAGGGGCGTAATTCAGGAATTACAATCACGCCCTGCATAGCCGCGTGCGTCACAATGAAAGCTCTGGGCGCTATTTTATCGCTTGTTTTCACCTCCATTCATGCGTGATGAAATAACAATATTCCAAAGGCCGCGCGCATCGTGACCTTGTGGTCGCGTCGAGCATATGTAAATTCACATTTTTAGAGGTTATTCGGCGAGTTCGCTTCGACAACTCCCAAGCATCGTCGCTGGAAGATTCGTAGTTTAAGAAGCGGTTTAGAAGAGACACAATCAAATATGGGATCGTGTATGAGCATGCTTTGTCAATGCCACTTGTGTAGGTGCGTCGAGTGTGGCCCCTGTTGCTTTTGTTGTCGTTGCTGCAAGCGTTGGTTTGGTGACTGGTGGATGTGTAGCGACTGCTGCGATGAGTTTATGGATGAAGAATACTCCCCTGTTAATCCGAAGAAAGCGGACAAGGCACCGCCGCCAGACGATGGTGAGGGTATGTACAAATACCCCAACGGAGATGTTTATGTTGGCGAGTGGAGGAGAGGAAAGCGCCATGGATATGGAGAACTCGTGAAAAAAGATGGATCACAGTGAGTTAAGCAATCATTCATTTAGTAATCTGCACTTAAAGACCTTACCCCCCAAAGAGCTCAATATTTTTGGGTGGTGAAATTTCCATAAAACTGAACCTGAAGTGAATGAACAACGTACAGCATAGACGAGGCAAAATATTGTTTAGTTAAGGTTTCACGATCGTCTCGTCAAAAAAATCGACCTTCATGTGATGGCAAAATTGCACATAACAAACTTTGAAAGAAGCGGAGAAAAAAACAATTTTCTTGTAAATTTTCCTGCATTAATAAACTGTATTAAACTCCAGGAACAAGTCATCGGACCTGTAGCTGACTTAGTTTTTCAACGCGCCCAGACAAATTAATTTAAAATCGAAACTGATTTTTGTCACGCGATTGATCCATGAATGCTGGCGAAAACAAAATTTTATTTCCGTCAATTGTAATATTTTCCAAAATTATTATTTTCTTTGATTCAGTGAAAATGTATAAATCACTAATGCCTTCTGTTGAAGCCGAATCCTTGGGAAAGTGGATACTTCCGCCATACGCTTCCCAGGTAGCGAAAATCAAAACACGGTTTAATTTTCATTGCAGATTGCGACTTAAACAGAACCGACACGATCATTTGTTCAGTAAATTTATAATCGGGCTAGCAAGTGGCCCTGTTTCAGCTGGTGAATAGTCAACACCTCCAATATTTTAAATCACATTTTTGTTGATCAATTGTTGATGTCGAGATTTGTTTGAATTTAAAGGCAAATTTGTTTAGTTGTAAAGACTTTAATACTCAAGATGCCCAATATGATTTATATTTTAAGAAATCTGTTTACTAGCGGACTATTTAAGCTGGAGGGCCCTTAGTCTGTCACCTTGTTTTAACTTCATCGCCGCAGGCGTCCCTTGGTTATTTAAATTGTCATTTTCATTATATCAAAATAGTCTTAAACCTTTTGTTCTTGAAGTTATATCTCCTAAATTTTCCTCAAGGCAAATCAAAATAATTCAGCCCTACATAAACAGGGAATACAAGTTTACCAGTTCGAGAGAAACGTGAGGGAGGGCAGAAAAGAAAAAGAGGCTAAAAAATTGGACAAGTTCACAATTCTGTTGAATTTATTAGAAGAGGTCGCGTTGCCTTAACGACCAGAAAGACCAAGTCCGCTTTTATTGTGCTAATGAAGTACGCTAACCCAATTTCCAATCTTTTATGGTCTGTTTTACAAACCCAAGTTTAGAAATTGATTAGAAATGCCCCTAGAAAAAAAAAACATTTCAGACAGTGAAAATGAATTAACTAGAGTTGACGGAAATTAACATATTTTTTTATATTTAAATTCACAATTCACAATGCAACTTATTTATAACTCGATCTATTAAATTAAGCGTAATTTCTTTTGTTTTCGTGGAGAAAGTAACATACGTCGTACATGTTTGACAGATTGGCGTTCGGAGAATGCAAAACATAAAAATTACAACCAGTTGGCTCAAGCTGAAGACGTACAAAACAAATAAACATTGAAGAAATTTCGATATCATCTTGTTTTATCCGTTTACAGCAAAATTGGCCAAACGTTTGGCAAACGATAGATAAAATCACTATTTATCACAAGAACTGACTTCCATGGTAAAATAATAATAATAATAATAATAATAATAATAATAATAATAATAGTAGTAGTAGTAGTAGTAGTAATGGTAATGGTCTTTCGTTATCGTAAAACGTTCCCCATCTGTGACGTTAATTCTATGCAAGTTTTAAAAGCCATCTGCTTAAATGTTAAGACACGCGCAGATCGACCAGCAAACAGAATTGCATGGAGGTAATGGTTAAATAAATCATCTTATCTTGTCTTGTCTTGAGGTAACGAACTGTTACTGTGAACAGGCCGACCGAATCTGAGTTGGTTTTGCGCCAAGGCTTTTAAAATGGAAGAACACAATATGTTAAGCATTATATTTGCTTAAAATATTGACTGGTTAGACCAACTCAAGAAGACACTCTTTACCTGATATAGCATACAATTAAGTGCAATGAACGTCAACTCCATTGCATTTTGCTGTCAGTTTTGAAGGCAGAACTTTTCAGGTGAAATCCACTAAGAGAGAGCGATACCAACGGCGACGCAACCTTTAAATATTAATATCAACCAGATCAACTGCTGCTGCCGTTTTGTATCTACTTTGATACCCGTCAATCTTTCGGGAAAGTACTGATGAGATATTGTTTTCTTGTTCTAGAAAGAATGTTATCGGCGATGCAGTGCAATATACCAGACGTCAGGGCCATAACTTGCCACCGTTTTTTTTCTCTCCGACATTTCTGTAATCTGTGATAAAGTCCGAATGTTTTAAAAGCGGAAAGTAAACATTCTTAGGAATGACTGGTCAATATATTGATTCAATTTACTCTCTGCACGCCTCCTAAGGCAAAATCACCATAAATAAGGGGACGCTAAGGTTAACTTTCTTTAGCTGCCTTATACCGGACAGATCTTTCATGTGTTAATCAGTTATTATTTTATTTCTTTTACAATTTTAAGTTCTTGGGTTGCCAGCTGATCATATTGTGACATTAACGTGCGCAACTCGATCAAGAAACGGTGCCATATAACCCGGCATAAAGAGGCGAGGAAATTACTATTTCCGCATCTGTTTTTCACTGCCCAACGCTTACCGCAAAAAGGCGTTTCTGTGCGAGAATGTTGAGCATCCTTCGATCCAGGGTATCCGCTCACCTTGACCATCCATTACGACCAGCTTTGGCAATCCCGAAAATATCGGACTTCTGTAGTGCTTTTCTTTTGTATGGAAAAACCAGTTGTTCCGGTGGGACAACAAATGGAACAGTCCTTCCCACTGGATATTTCTTTTAAAAAAAAGGAACACCTTCAGAGGTATTCCTCTTTTCTCGTTTTACCGTGAACCATTTGCTGCGTCACACTAGAACCATGCTCCTTCACAAAAATGTACGGTTTGTTTCTCCCAAACCCGGAGAAATCTGTACTGTTCCATTTACCGGATAATTCTCACCGATTTTACCACATAAGTGGAAAGCGATCAAGTGATTGTACTGTTCCATTTGGCGGAAAATTCTCACCCGTTTTTCCATACAAATGGAAAGCGGTCCTGGTTGAACAGGGCATACTTAGAGCTCTCCAACACCAATTTCGTGTCGACCGCTGGTCAAGAGGAAAGAATACTCTGAATTCTCAGTTACAGTACTTATCACCATGTCGGAGGTCCTGTTTACTTCCGGTCATCTGTACTGCGTCAAGAAAGCAATCAAAATCGCTAATCCAACAACAACAACAACAACAACAACAACTTTATTTGTACCCAACATAATACAATAATAATAACAGCTTTGTAACGGTTTGCTAATTACACAAGAGCATGTACAGGAATGCTTTGTGTTACACGTACAAATATTTTGTGCTGTAAGGCGTGGTTAGTACCTCGGGGACTAGAAGGGCTATTTAAGACCTTGCAAGTTTTTCAACAATCGTTCGAAGGCATCTCTGTCTACTTTATTTTGTTTTCTCGTACGTAAGTTTTTCCTATTCCGAGAGCCGTTAGATATATACAGCAGTATCACTCCCTGTATATGTAGAGTGTGTGACGCGTGACATATTATGTTGATTTCCGGTACCGCAATGTATGCTGGGACATGAGAGCCGAACCGCGTGCTCGTAGTTTTGTTGAAAGAGTATTGAGAAGTACGGAAATTGTACTTGTAATAAAGCGTGTCTTTCTAACCTGTTTGGAGCTTGTAACATATACATCAACAAACGAGATGCCCGCCCCAGGTGCTGTGTAGTGTGTGCAATAAGATCAGCCTCGGTTTTCACGTGACGTCATCAAAATTAAAAAAAATAAGGAATTATTAATCCTTTCGAGATTTTAGTTTAGTTGGTTGTTAGAACAGCTGAAGACTTATCTTTTTACAAATATTCAGTTTGATAGGGTTTTCGTCTTGTGAAAAAGCAAGGTTGAATTTGCAAGCTTTTGCGTGACACGAAATTGAAATGGTGACCGAGAATGCTGTCACGTAGGTTAAAAAAGTGACTTATCCGCTGAGATTTCGCCATCTGAACAGTCCTTGTATGAAAATAAGTACTCATATAGATGTTTGAGGCCTCAGAGAACGACTACAGGCGTTTTATAGCAAAGCTCGATGACATATGTTTTTGTTAGCTGTCGTAAAAACCCATGCTTGGTGACCTGACCTGTGAATGGAAACGAGGTTGGCCTTATCTCACTATTTTCCTCATGTAAATCATGTTCTTTTGCTAACTAGTCCACGTTTACCTGAGAAAGACAGAGGTTTGCATCAAAACAAAGTTACATTCAACCTCGCTTCTATTCAAAGGCCAGGGCACTCAACATGCAACTGCAAAATGGGTTTCTCTGCTGCCCTTTGAAATTTCATACTGTAACACTCCACCTCTCCTCTCCTATCAGGGTGGTTGGATTCTTCTACGAGGACGAATTTGTGGGAGAAAAACCGGACGAAAGACTAAAGAGAAGTCCAGTGACGTCGCGACCTTTCAGCAAGGCCCAAGCTGCTCCACATAATGACACAGAGTAAGTATCCACAGGACTCTACTCTTGTTGGCTTTACCTACGACGCACATAATGAGAAGACTTGAAAACAGTCGCTATTTCTCTCAAAACCTCTCCCTTGAAGGAGGTGGAAAACTGAACAAAGGCACGAAAGCGTTACATTATGGGTTGCTTGATGTGTACAAACGACTGTTGCGTCCAGCCTCTTTTTGCCCATCGTTTTTAACTCTCTGCTTGAAGACCGCGCCCTTTCGAATGTTGAATGTTGAATGCTGTGGAGAATTCATTTCTCGAGTCAATGTTTTTCAGAGATTGTAATTATGTCAATTGAAAGACAAGTCTCTGTCTTCGTCCGCAAATTTTGATTCATGTTTCCTTTACAAATTAAAGTTTAAAAGGTGGGGCAAATAGAAGGCAGCGGTGCCAAGCGCGGGAAAACTGACAACCGCTTTTAAGGAGGTCATGATAAGGTGTGGGATAGGGTGCGGGGTGGGGTGGGGGTGGGGATAATGACACGCAAGTCACCATTAACACTTTTGTTAACCTTGCGATTGTTGGAGAACACAGCGCGTACTCTATCTGTTCAGGGGATGGCTCGTACAGATGAAAACAGTTTAAATAACACTTGTATCTATTAGGGCTACAAGAAAAGAGGATCAAGCAACGATTGAGTTGGCGTGGAAAGAAGAAAAGCAACGAATCAAGTCAGAGGGAAACAGCGGTCAATCATACTCCACCATTGAAAATGGTCATGATTAACACTGCTATCGTCAATTTGTTCTTCAGTCACTCAAACCCTCTCTAATTTATAAAAGCTTGGTATTCTAAACCGGGAGGTGGATTTATAGTTTTCCTTTTCCGCAATTTATGGTGCCTAAAGGGATTCAAGGGACTGGAAGACTAGAGATATTCAATTTGTTCAAATAAAATTCATACATTTTTTAGGAGGACATACAAGTTAGAGGGGTGTATATGGTGTACAATTCAATTTTTTTCGCGTTGTTAACCTTCAAGTTTGTATCCTTACCATTGCGTGATGCAAAAAACTCATCACCTGTTGCGGAGAGAACACACATCTTGAAGCAACAAATATTGAAATGTCAACAGTCTCCTCGTCCAAGGCTCGTAACTTATGCTACGCCACGGGATTCAGTTCCAATGTATTTTAATGTGACCTCTACCCTGTGGTAACATTTTGGTCAGCGGAGTTGCTTGACAACTAATAAGTGTCTTGCCCATAATCCTTTGGGCCGAATGTTGCAGCTACGTAAAAACTGCTTGTCTGTAAGCAAGTAAAATTACGTTGATATTCCGTTAGCCAATTACTGTTTTCGCTTCAATTTGCTCTGGAGAAAATTACCTTTACTCGGGTAGCAGACAAATCGAAACAGACAAAACGAAAAAAAACTGCAGCTTAATAAGCAGTATTAATTTATAATTTCTTTCATGGATCAATTAAAATCTATTTGTTGTGATATAACGCAATAATGACAATTCCAACAATTGACATTCCTATTTTGAACCCTTTCTAGTTTGATATTTCTGCTTTTCTATAAAGTTAATGAAACTGTACAGAATTCAAAGCTACTTTGCAACCCTTTGATGAGTCTTACAATATTACAGAATTTAATGATTAAATAAAGTTCATTTGAACCAAGTCAGTAATTGCTGGTTTTTAGTACCCAGGCTGGGCCTTTCCTCACACCCCAAAGCGAAGGGAAAGGCCCTGGTGATAAGGTTGTCTGTAAGCATAAGGTGCAGCTCAGCGCGCTAGCGTTAGATCCGATCCTTTCCCCAGTTAACTTAAAATCATATTAAGTAAGACTCAGTTCAAACCTAACTTGAAAAAGAAGAAAAAGTCACGAAAATCTGACCTGATCTTGAACCCAAACCGTGCACTTCTTAATGATATCCTGATCCACTAGACCAACTGGGGGATTGGTTGATTGAATTTGCGAATTTGTAACATTTTTTAGATCACCGTCACAATAACTGAAAGCTAAGCGTTTTGATATCAGCGCTTAACCCTGAGAACTATAGATCAGCACCCAACCCCGAAACACTGTTTTCTACTGAACTAAAGGCCTATCCTCTCAGTTCTGAATCTGATACCTGCGATTCTCCTCGATCTTCACATGTTCGTCAGTCCCATAAGGGTTAGAACGTTACTTCGTGTAAACGCCAGACAGTGTCTAGAGGGGCTATGACCAGTGGTATCTATAAATGTTAACTGAAGTGAAGGATTTATTGCAGGGAGGTAGGAGTATACAGTGTTGGATGTTTTTAGGTGGTGGAGAAAGAGGTGTGATAAAAGTGATTACGGTCGTGACGGAAACATGGGGACACCTGAGCAAATGTTACAATAGCAATCAATAATTTACTGAAGGGATCAGTTGTTCCCTGTAAACTCAGTCTCAACTTGTGAATTCTTACTGTTCGTGTACATTTCGCTGGATCGTTTGGTTTAAGAAACCGAGAATTTGTCTAAACTTTTGGCAACTCAAATGGCTGGAGATTGTAACCTGATTCGAAGTTGTTTCCTGGTCCCTATTGGGACTTCAAGGTTGAAAGTGAATGTACGGGATGCGGAAATAAACTTGCGGTCACAAGGAAGTTCAACTCACGAGCCACTTGCGGAGCCACGAAAGTTTGAATTCGGACTAACTTCATGGGGTAGGGGTGAGGGATGTACTGCTCTCTTCCACGTAGTTAAATAAAAAAAAATTGTGGACAGAGCTGGTTTTCAATGACGTCTACTATTTTCATCAAAGAATTTGGCACGAAATTGTAGTGCGCGCGAAAGTCAAACACCAATACTCCCTAGAGACCTTCCCACGGACTAGACCCAGGCCTCTACAGCGTCCGGGTATAAATTTGGGCGTGATAACTTGTTTTCACAAGTCTACGCAAACCGCCGGTAAGTCATTAGAATTTTTACCCACCCTCCTCCCGTCGGCGACGTAGCACAACAGTTTGGCACCTCTGTCTGGTGCAGTCACTCATTGCCTCCGCAAAATCGGATTTCCCATAACTTAAGCACGCAGAGACAATGAGTGGCAAATCCATTGGTGAAAATGGAATACTATTGACAGGTTGTCAAAGATACTATCTCAGGAATCTTAGGCTAATAAACCAAAGCAACGCCAAAATACTTGACAAAAGCCACAAAAACCCTGAAAAATGAATAATAGTAATTTTAATAATAAAACGAAACAGCTTTACTATCGTCAGTGGAGGTTGCATTTTACTCCAATCGTCCTGAGTGTGTTAGACGTTCAGGCTTCAACGTTTACTTGGTTGCCATAGATGGGTCAACAAATTCATCTAGAACTGCAAAAGGGTATTCTATAAAAAGATTCCATGACCCCTGCAAGAGTTTGATATTAAGTTGCGTCACGCTCTCTCTCAAGATTCGCCCCAAACGTTTCAACATGGGCGCCACTTGTGCAAAATGTTGTCTATGTTACTGCTTCAAACTGTGTGAATTTGGTGAAAGATTTCGTTGCTGCCCTTGTTGTATACACAACTGCGGTCCTTGCTGCCAGTTTGGTGACTGTTGTGATGTTGAAGGGGATAGCCTGCCGTTCGTTGAGGCCAGCGAAAATTTAAAAGAAGAAGACGCTGTTGTTTATACAGATAGGGATAAGAACATCGGAGAAATGAAAAACGACAAAAGGTATGGATATGGAGAGATTATATGTAAAGATAGTTCAAGGTAAAGTCTGTTAGAGTATGTACTTTATAAATGAGGATTTTCAGTGCAATACTTTCTATGTATAGTATTCTGACGGGGTTTCACCATCGATGCATTTAGGAGTCGCATGTAAGAAGAGGTGTTTTTATCGTCAACAGAGGTGGATGTCTTCAAATAATTAACTTGTAAGGTTTATCGTATATGAACAAAGGGATATCTATTTGGGAGATTTTCAAACAACATTAAATTTTGCAAATTTTGCATGTGGAGTTGTGCGTTTACGTCTCTGTATTGTTTTGACCACTACCACTTCTTTAACCTCTGGATAAAACTGATAGCGAGTTTACCAGACCGTTATGTCCAGATTATAGATCTATCAATTTCATGTCCCTTTCTGTCAGTTCAAAGGGATATCATGTTGAAGGACAGGTCTTTGGTGAAAACCCGAAGGCCATTTCTTCTGAGCCTGGTAGCACTGTGGCTACTACTGGGATGCCTGTGGGTAAAGAGGAAGAAACACTCAAGTAAGTAGATAACAAACAACCTCGTTCCCAGGACCTTTCCCTTCGCTTTGGGGGTGGGGCTGGAAAGGGCCCTGGCATCGGCCGGTCACATGACCAAAAAAAACACCCAGAAATTGCGGGTGTAATAAATTATCATCAGTTTTCGGTAGTGTGATTAGTATTCAAAATGGAGATGCAACGTGAAAGACCTGACTATTTAAAAGTGTTGCGACAAGTTGAAATTTCATTGAATAGCGGCAACTTTCCACCTTCTAATTGAAAACCCCTTCAAGGTAAGAGTCTTGAGTACATTCTGAAGGGTGAAGACGTCATTGGAGTTTTACCAACAGGATTTGGGAAGTCGTTGATGTTTCATCTTCTACCATATTTCCTGCCTGTTAAGAAAACCAGAAATATTGTGATCGTCGTGTGCCCAAAGCGAAGGGAAAGGTCCTGGGAACGAGGTTGGATAACAAATTAATTCTTGTCTGAACAATATGTGAACTTCGTAGCATTACCCGATCGTAAATACGTTCACAATATCATTTCATCATTTTGCATATACTCTATCATAGGTCTCCAAACAAGAGTGAATCAGCTGTGTCGTTTCACAAACCTTCATCTTTCTGGTCGACCGAAGACACAGAAGAACTTTTGCGGGACACGTGACTCCTGTACTCAATCATCTCCTGTTCAGTGGATCCGCCTCGTCTTCACCTTACAGTTCTGACACTTGAGAACGAGGTTGAAATAGGCTGAAATGTTTTGCCAAGTTATTACACGTGCACGTGTACCTTATTTCATAAATCGATTAATTTTAATTGTGGCAAATTGCAAGATTTTGTTGTAATCCGGGATAATTGTTTCCGGTTTTATGCCATTTTAGATTTGCAAAATATCTAACTTTTAGATCCCCGTAAACGATAATAATGAAGTACCAAATCTGCGAGTGCAAATCGTGAGGGCTAATTCTTACCCGTCCCAGATCTTAGCAGAGGGAGGGGAGGGACGGGAATTTGTTTTAGATCGGTGTGAAACTGTTTGCCTTAGTTATAAATCAATAAAACAGTCACCTGTTCCTCTGACCTGTGGAATGTGACCTGTAAAATAGACCCGGCCCAGCCAGGAGGTTTTGTAGGAGCCGAGTTGTTTAATGCTTTTGCCACTGACTGGCGGTGTTGTAATGAATCTCGAAACTGATTCCCCTAGTTGTAGGAAATAAGTCATGGGAATTCTCTTTTGATGTCGCTTGTCAAAACGTTTAGTTGGTGTGCAATTTTTTCACATGCAGTTTTTCCCAAGCTAAGACTGTGCTTGGCACCAGTTTTCCCACACCTGTAGAAACAAAAGCCTTGTGTACTCGTGGGAATCGAAAATCGGAAGCTGGGACATCTAGTAAACAAATTTTGCTTTCTTGAATATTAGGGCCAAGTTGCACTAGAGGACAATTTCAGATTTGTCCAGGACAAATCTGACTTGAAATCGGCCAGTGACAAAAAATTTGTCCGGAAAGGTACAGTCGCACTTGAGAACAAAATCTGTGAACAAAACATCACACCATGCTGACTCTGCTACATATCACCTGTCAAATCGTTTCCGAATTAAAACACCCTCGCTATTGTTTTCCAAAATTTGTCTCAATTTGGCCTGCTCCAGAGGTAGTCGACGGCATCTTTGAAGTTTGTCCGCCCGCGACCAAATTTTGTCCTTTGGTGAAGAAACCGGTCGCACTTGGTTTTTCATTGTGATGACAGATTTTTGACATAAATAAACAGTTTTGTCCTCCAGTGCGACTTGGCCCTTATTAAACAATGCGAAATCATGATTTTACATTGCACAGGGTGCATTGCAGGAATACTTTTTATTGTTTGTTTTCCCGACTGATGGTCCTTGCCAAAACATTTTTCGTTCAACTGTCGCACTGCAAGTGTGCTTCCGCCGATCCCGCCATATTTAAATTTGTATACCCATATTTGGAATGCAGAGCTGCTCGTTGGCCTCGGAAGCGATCGACGAACTTTTCGGTAATCTCCGCAGAATGATCGCCAATCCGAAGTGCCACGTCCTTCTGTGCCGTGTGAAGTGTTTGATGAAGGTGCTGTTGGGAAGCGTTTTTACTTCCCAGCGTTCATCAGAGATCTAAACCCGGCGTGCATTGCGTTTACCCAAGATTTCAGGTATTTGTAGTTTTTGTTAACACAGGGGAAGCGATTTTATCGCTGCTGTTTGGGTTAGTTTAGTTCTATTGTGAAAAATCTGAGCGCTTTGAGCATTCTGACGGTGTTGAAGCGAACAACAATGGCGGACGCGGGTCGTTTTTCCCTTCTTCGGCCCTCTTTTGCCCGAAATGCCGCTGTGTTCGTGAACGTTCGAAGAGCTTCGAATCTGGAGTCATTCTGCATGTTCATCCCATATTTGCTTCCAGTACTTGTTAAAATTTTGGGAGAAGGTTGCTGGATAGTGCATTTCAATATCAACGAACTGGTAATCATGACTCGGTGAAATCACTTCAGCTTTTTAGCCGTGTGGTTGATAAAATTCCATTCGATTGCATCTTTGGTCGTGATTATTATTGATAAGCTTTGAGTTGCAATTAGTTTAACTTGGCTTTCTTGGATACAAGTATTCTGAAACTGAAGTTTTTATTGTTGCTTTTCTAGTACGTAAAATGAGGCAATGAAACTGCATATGTGAGATATTTTGCTACCCAGTCTGACCGACATTTCAAAGAAGTGTCCTTCTTAAACCTGCTGTAAAACCAATCAAGGCAGCCTTTCATTTTCAGCTTGCCAAATTATTTTGATATTTTACTATTTGTGGGGATAAATAGGAAAGTGAGAATTTAGTTATAGTGTGACCTAAAGAACCTTTATTTTTATCAATTTTATTGAATATCTTAAGCGATCAGCATGTCTAGTAGATGAAGCAGGTTTGAATCATTAGGAGGAGCAAAACCTATCAAGATCGCCCATATAAAGATGCACAAAAATAATGCTAAGGCACTGCCACCATTGTGTTTTCAAGTTGGCAGTAATGCAGATATATAATGCAGTAATGCAGCATAATTTTTGTGCTGTGATTCAAGGAGGCCTTATTCCACAAGGCCCATGGTTTCTCAAAGGCTTCTGCATCACTTAATATTTAGTTGCTTGTTTTTTGTTTTGGATTCTTTTTGTCAACTTTGTTGTGAAAAATAAGTAAATGACTGGGATTTAATTCCCGATTAACCTCCATCTGTAGGTGTGAGTTTTGAATGATTATTATTTTGCATATGCCTTATTATAACGACGTGTGAACTACTGATAATGAAATACTTGGAAAGCCCTCAAAATTAGTTTAATAATGTACACGGGTGTTTCGTTAACAGCCGGCAGCTGGCAAAAACTGCCACCCACTTTGTCTAGATTTTCTCTCAAATGATTGAAATAAATTCATCAGGTTATCCTGTATATAGCAAATTATATATAAACAGAAAATGGATGTATTTGGTTAAAGTTGACAATAAAATATTTGATATTATAAACAAGGGATTCTTCTTTCAAATAAGAATTTTCTCAAAAATGGCTTTAAATATATATGTGCACACCCCTTTGTGTTCTTAGCAGCCTCCAAACCATCATCAAAGGATATCTAAACAACTGTTTTTTGGAAGTACTTGTGTTAATGCCTTTCACAGAAATTGCAGATTGAAGCAATGTTATGGCATAGCTATAGATCAGACCTTAAAGTATGGTGAGCTCTCTTATGGGTTTTACTTGCTTCCTGCCATCACCACCATACACCACCTGGTGTAAATAACTAGTAGTGATATTTTTCTTTGCACCATGGGGCAAATGGTTAGACTTTCTTGTCTTCTTGGATAAGGACAATAAACCATAGGTCCCATCTTACAACTCTTCACAAACTGATTTTGTGGGACGTAAAAACCACTAGGGACGTAACAAACCATGGTTGTGACCAACCCAAGTGCTGTCATAGAGGGTCATGTGTTAGAAAACTGTATTACTGGGTTAACATGTCTTAATCCTCTTCAAATAAAGAATATTGTATCGTATCGTATTGATCTTTATTTACTTTTGTGAATTTGGAAGAAACAGTGGGCCCCATTAGCTGCTAGATGTTATGGCTTGTTTCTGTCCTTGATAGGCACAGACTCCAGTTAACCCTTCAACCCTTAGGGGTCTTCCTTTGATGAGTAAAACGTATAAAGTCACTCTTAAAGAAGAAAGGATTAAGTAAATGCAACAAAATGAAAGACAAAAATTCGTACAAGAACTTTGGCAAGACTATGGGTCTCTGATATTTCAAGGTTGCAGTAAGGGCTGCAAGAGACTGTAGTAATGTTCCCTGAACAGGAAACAAAAACCACACAGAATGTGGATGAACTCAATGACAGATTGAAACCAAATTTGCAAAGGCTGGGTTGAATTACCACACTATAATATTACCGTTACCAAAATTGAACCTTGCCCCCTCATTTCTGATACTATGCGTATCCTTAATCTTTGTAGGAATTATTCTTTGCTTATAGTAATAAATTCTGGAAAGGTAGTCAGTAATGGATACAGAACTTCATGTCCAAGATGTCAAAGATGAGCCTGTGAATTTAGAAGGTAAGGATTGTAAACAGCAAGAGAGTTAAGATCAATTGAACTTCTTCAATTTATTCATTGTCTTCGGCAAACTATGCAGTTAAATATAATAAACTAAATAAAATAATTTCTCCAACAGCAGCCTTTTTCACCCATGTTGACCAGTACACAGACTATGTACATGTATTATTGTCTCCTCCTTGAAAAAAGTGCCATTGTAGCAAAAAGGCTAAAACCAAAAACCCCTGACACCAAATCATGAGTTGTGAACAAAAATCAAAACATTAAAAAATTTCAAATGTTTGCTGCATGAAACTGCTGTAAAACATTAAAATGTTGTGTGTCAGCAAGATTATTGTTGTACATGTACATGTACATAGCATAGTTTACTTATGGTTTTCATGCAAACAGACTTACTCGTACAATTCAATTATGTCATTGAAATTCAGTAATAAATCACTGCTTGCTTGTCCTACTTTCAACAGAAGCAAGTGACATTACTCCTGTGGCTGTCAGTCAAATTGCTGGTCAGCCAATCAATTCCACTGAACAGGAGGTGATAGGTCTATTGTTGGCGCAACAGCAGGTTTTCACCAACTCTGGTAAATTGGAGCCCTCCAGTGTGTATGTTGCCCAGTCTACTAATCCAAGCTCTGTTGCTGTGGTTACTGATGATGTTTTACAGTCACATGGGGCTGAAGGCAAAGCTATTGTTATGGTAACTAGGTTTTCTTTATTTAATCATTGTTATCCCCATACTCACTGTTACAGCATCAGCCACATGCATGACATCAGCTAACCTGTTCTAGGCATTCAAATAGAGGGAAACAGTGGAAGCCTGTATGGCATAGTTGACCAACGAGACAAGAAAGCAGTTGGGAAATGGCACTTTTGCTTTCTTCCCCTTCCAGAACTCAACCTTAACAGTACTCCACTAGCCCAGAACTAGTTATGTAGAAATTTGGTTTGGGCTAGTAATATTTGAGAACCACTAGCCACTGGGCTACTTGTAATATGAGAGGTTTTGGAGATAGTATTGATGAAGAACAATTCAACTGGTGTTGAGTAATTAAGTTGATTCCAAAAGAGAAATGAAAAAAATTTTCTGATACATGTACAAGCTCAGTTATCACAATTGAATAATGCATGTGAAAGAAACCATGTGTGAACTGCAGATATGAAATCAAATGAAGATTGATTGTCGCAGTTGTGATCACAATTTTTACAATTGCGTAAAGAAGTCTGAAAAAAAATAAGTGAATAATGCAATGATGCGGAATCGCGAGGTCACAGGTTCAATCCCCGTTGAAGTCCTGAATTTTTCTCAGAAGCAATTGTAAAAATTGCGATCACAACTGCGATGATCATTCTTCATTTGAATTATCACAATATTGGTCTTGAGAGATGAATAATGCTTGGCCACCAAATGACACCACATACAGTACTATACAACTGTATATTTTGGACTCCACTAGTTCATGGACTAGTTCTGAGCACACTGCCTCCTCACCTCTATAACTTGTTTGCTCACCAGTTTTCACTTTTCCTTGTGACATATGACTGCCTAGAACAGGTTGCCTTTTGCACTGAGTAACATCCTTGTGGTCTTACTTTGTGACTACTGACAGTAAAGATCACCAATAATGTCAAGGTCCCATGTTAAGGGTATGCAGCTGTAACAGGATGTGGTACGGTCACCATCACCATCTACTTGGTGGTCTGCCCAGTGTAATCCTGGGGTGACTCAAGTAGTCCTGATATTTTCATTTGTACAGTGTTGGCAACAGAGACAAAAGTTAACGTGTGACCAGTGAATGGTAAACCCCAGGGGGGTACTCTGGATTTCAAGTTACAGGGATGATTGAAGGAGTTTTTTGGTTTTGAAATTTAAGATTTCAGGATTTTTTGGTGAAGGAAAATTTGGCATGCCATTAATTAACTCTTAAATTATCTTTCATAAATTGAAAAGGACTTATTTGCTGTTGTTTTTCAGAGTGAGGACAGTGATGTAGAAGTCAAAGAAGAGGATTCTATTTTGGTTGCTCAGCAGGGGGAGCAAGATGCAGCTACTGCAACCATTATGGCCACTGTTGATCACCAAGAAGGTACACTATGTACATTGCATTGCCTCATTTGTAGAATAAATTAGGGGTAGAGGTGGCAAATGATTAATAAAGCTTTTACTGAGTGATAAAATGCAGTTAAGGGAACGTGACGCCATGGGGTAGTAGTTCGGGCAAGTATAACCACTCTCAGGCTTAACTCTTTAACCCCCAAGGGGTCTCCCTTTGACGAGTAAAATTGTCTGGCGTTAGACAGAGTAAAATCTGTAAGTGCTATTTGGCACTCTTGGGAGGGAAAAGATTAATGGGGACATTTGGGTGAAGATGTTGTTAACCCTTTAACCCCCAAGGGGTCTCCCTTTGATGAGTAAAATCTATGAGTGCCATTTGGTACTCTTGGGAGGGAAAGGGTTAAGTCTGTTATAACAGCGCTATTCAGAAATGAATGCTCTCTATTCATATGTTCCGTATCAAAGCCTGCCATGGCCAGAAATTGTATCATTATGTTGTGTAAATGTCTGCAAATATATTTTGCCTCAGTCTGGATTGGTTCTTGTTTTTGTGAGCTCTATTCATAGCAAGTAGTTCACCACATTGTGTCTGTGTTGTTTCTAGTACAAGTTTACCTATTGGTTGTAATCACAGACTCTGTCCTGATATAAAAGCTACTGCATACCACATGACATTGTTTGTAGCAGTATTGCACGAAGTACAACATTTTGTTTCCCACCCTCCCTCCCTCCCTTTGGAGGAAGTGCATTGTAGAAGGATATCAATAAAAGTGGGGGTCACCCTTTGTGGTACACACATGTAGCAGTTATGTCTGCACAGTGACTTCCCCCAAGCTCTTGGCTTTAATTGTGTCTTGCCATCTTATACCATTGCTCTTATCATGTCTGATCAAGCCCATGTGGTGCTCAGGGGAGATAAGTAAAGGCTCTGTCAATACTCTGTATCTTACCCACGTTAGTGGGGAGATAAGTGACGCTCTTGTTGGTTTATATGTTGATAACACGAAGTCGCAGATAACCTGCTGCCACAGGGATGTGTTCCCCCAATTACACCATCTTATCATCTGTATATTTTATTCTGAGTATTTAGTTTAAATTGTGTGACACTCTACCGATTAAGTCGTAGAATAATGACATTAATTTAAGATTTTGCAAGAAGAAAAGATCACCATTTTTCTGCAAATCCTTCAAGGTGTTTACAAGTAGGCTTGAGGAAATAATTGACAGGAAGTAATGGCTTTAGGAATACTTAAAGACTTCACAATTTGTGAAATTTAGCTCAAAGTTTGCAATTATGAAAATGCCTTTTCTGTTGGAAGGGTATTTGTCACCTACATGTAGTAGTATTGTCACTGCTCCTTAGCAGGCAGTTGTTCGAGGTCCCAGTCAGGTGCAAATGCTGCAGTTGTAAATCACCCATTAGTGGACACTAAAATACATTTGATACAAGTGTGTCTAAGAGCCATGTTGCAGTTTTTGTAAGGTCTCACATGATCGGCTTGCAACCCTTCAGGTGAACAAAAGAACAAACAACACTAACAATGGACCCTAGCCCTTAAAGCAATAGACCACCAATTTCTATGGTTTATAGGGTGATAAACCACGCAAGATGTTGGAAGAACACAAGAAGAATTCATAAATCATGAGCTGCAGGCGACTGATTTATGAATTCTTTGAGTGTTCTTCCAACATCTCAAGTGGTTTATCATGCCTCTAAACTATAGAAAATTGTGGTCTACTGCTTTTATATAATAATTCAGAAAATGTACGAAATTTACATGAGCTTACTGGCACAATAAACCATAGCTGATTGGCCAATCAGAGCAGCACACTGATTTGGTTATTATATAAAAAAACAATAGAGGTGCAACACTATCCCTGCCAATGAAATTTAGAGCTTATGGGAGCTGCTAGCTACAGGTGTGAAGTGCGACTGTGCTATGACAGGGGTTTTATTTGCCTGAAAGAAGGTACTTAGTGGATGGCATGGCCTTAACCCTTTATCCTGATATATATTATTAGTGACCACCACATAACTTCTCCTTACAGCTGTACCATATCCCCAGTTAATCAAGCATCATAGCATGAGAATATAGGAAATGACCACCAGGGATCAGTCGAGTTGATGTTTATACAAATTCTCCATACATGTAACATATGAAATGTGTGAGAATTGTAGGAGAATACAAATACTGATACTGGCAATTAAAAGGTTTATAAATCAAATCAACAGTACCTGTTGTTTTGTGAAGGAAATGAAGGTTATCAGTCTGTTCAGACAACTTTGGCACCCGGTGATCTTGTTCAGTCAGCAGTGGTGGTGAGCTCCACGCCAGGTGGAACTGTGTTTCTGGAACCTCAGGCAGTGACGCTCACAGAGCTACCTGGTGGAACAGTGCAAACACTCCCTGCTGGAAGTACATTTGAAGGTAACTATTATTTTAACTGTCACAGAGCCCTGTGGCTCTCACATAAACATAAGGGCCGGTGGCAAAATGGTACAGTGCTGTACCTCTAAAATCTTGGGTATCATAAACTTTCATCTGATCTCGAAATCTCGACAGCCTTTGCAAAAAGAGTCTTGAGGCCTCGTTTATACTGCATTTATTTCGGTCTTGAAGTCTGGCATGTTTGGTCTTGGTGTCAGATTTTCAAACAAGGGTGTCTGCATCTAGGCAAGTCTTGGATTTTACCATTCACCACTCCCAAACATAGCAGGGACTCAAGCACACTGTGGCATTACTGCAAGACTTTAAATATCAAGAATATTCAAAGCATAATTAGAACACTTAAGGCATTCCATATTCAGGGTTGTTATTAGAAGCTGGGACCTTGTTACTGGCACCTATTTATTGTGAACACAGTACCTGCTTTTGCTGTAAGGGTATTGTAAAAAATAAAATTAAAAAATCACAGGGGTACCCACTTATTTAGCATACCATACCCTCCTTTGTCTTAATCAACAAAACCCCTGCTATACAGCACCTTCTCTCCTTAATCTTCATCCCTTCCTTAAGCCCCTTGGCAAAGATGTTCATGCCCTTCCCCCACCTAAGGCCTGAACTGAGACTTTTTTCTCCTTCACATTACATAATTTATACCAAGTCTTTTCTCCACTTATAAAATCACATAACGTTTGTCAAAACACATGTAAAGTAGTCTTCTTTGTTAGAAAAGACAGTTGTGAAAATGTCTTCATTATTTGTGTTGAGCACTAATTTACCTCTTGCTCTTTCAGCAACTTATGTCCACCAAGCCAGTGATGGTACCAGTTATGTCATCACCTCAGAACCTACATCTTTTGACACCAACTCATCCGTTTCCATGTCAACAATATCAGAATCTAACCCATCGTTAGTGAGCTCAAGTGAGACGGTCGATACCACAGGGATCCCGTTGGAGCAGTTTGCCACGCATGCCCATCAAGTTGATCATGACGACCATTCAACATTGTTTGTGTTACAGGAGGATGCTGGCGGAGCTGATCAGGACGTATGAATTGTTTTTCACTATTTTAATTATTATGAGCCCATAGCTGAATCAGAGGGAGGCGGGGTATGGGGGGGGGGGGGGAGGGAAAGGTGGAAAATGGTAGTTCTAAGTGGGCAGGAGGCTGAAGAGATGTAATTTATTGGGGCTGGAGGAACGCAGAAGAGTATGGAAGCTCGGGAGAAAGAGGTACGGGAGGTGGGAGATTTTGACCCCTCCCAACAACCCTTTCTCCCCCCCCCCCCCTCCCTGCACCCTTCCCAGCAACGAACCCCTCCCCTCACATTCTGAGGGGCGGCACTACCTACTGCATGGCAGTAAGCTGTTTGCTAATCTAATGATTGTTTTCTTTTTTCCGTGGATAGGGGTCAGCAAAGAAGATATACCATTGTGGTATTGATGGGTGTGGAAAGCAGTTTTCAACTTCTTATCGTTTGAAGGCACATGGACGGAGCCATACCGGAGACACTTTTAGGTGCGAAGAAGAAGGATGCGAGAAGGCCTTTATAACCCAGAGTGACTTGACAAAGCACGTGAGGACGCACTCTGGGGAGAAGCCATACAGATGTGACCATGAAGGGTGTGGAAAAGTATACACGACAGCTCATCATCTGAAGGTTGGTCTTAACACAAAGCTTGGTGTTAGGTACATTAGACAATAGTGTATGCGATGGAAAAGGATCACAAGTCATAGGATTTTCTTCGCTTGCTCAGAGACCCAATGGTTAAGGATAGGTATACTAGGAAATGAGTCAGTTGAATTTAGGGAAAATGCAGGGAAGAAAAGTGGGAAGCAATTAAAAGCTCTACATATTTCATATATTCATACACATGTACAGAATGTAACGCATTTTGCTTCCTCAGTTTTCCTCAGTTTTCCTGAACAGCCTTTGCATTTAAAATCTTGTGCTAAGAGATAAACCTTGCGATTCTAAAGATAAGGCCTTGGGCGAGAAATGGTTCGTTGATGGAAAGTTTATCTAACCTGGTATCTGTTGCTGAGTGTGCGTACTTGTTGGAAGAACGCTTTTGAATCGCTGAAGAATTACTAGATCAGATCGGGACTGACATGTTTAACTGAGACGTGCGGTTGAAACCATGATTAAGGCCCGATTCAGACGCCGTACGTTTCATGAGCCGAACTAAATTCGAATTTGGACCTACCCAAATTAACAAAAGTACGCCTGTTGATTCAGACGTCGAACTAAATTAGCCGTTCCACAGCCGTTCGTAATATAGTTCAAGGAAACCAATCAATATTGTCATCCGTTTTCACCATACATACATTAGCTTGGTTCCAAAGTCGTAACTCCCGACCAAACGTGGCAGGAAGAACGGCTGAGCCGTTCCAGATTAAAATAGCCGTTCTTAATTGATTCAGACGCCGAACTTTCCTTGTACTTAATTCAAAGCATCAGGTTCCGCTCTGAATCGGCGTCTGAATCGGGCTTAAGTGAAGTCTGTACTTTCCTTTGGTGCTATTTAGCAGTCTCTTCCGAGTTGCTCCACTCTCCAAAGTCGGTATAGCTCAGTGTTTGCACTAGTTAGGTCTTGGATAAAATGCATCCTGGGCCCCCGGCTCAGCTTCAAAATTTTAGGGGTGTTAGGCCCCGTGTGAATGCGCGTCTCACCAATTGTTTATTCTAACATACGCACGATTTGTGCGTAAACGTGAACACTGGACTTTAGATAGTTTCAAGTCTTTGAATTCCAACTATCTTTTCTCCAACCTCTGAGTTATTGTTTCCTCTTGCCTTCTACACTCATTCATAAGTCCGTCTTTACCTTTCCAAGTATACTTCTTTGCAATACCGATTTATCCTGTTTTAGTCGTTGTAACTCTGGCCCGCTTAGTTTAACAATTGCTACCTGTGGGCTAGTCCAAATGGATTTTGTCGAAAGTTGAAAAGTTCCGGCTTACAACTTTGATTCCATCGGTGCCTGTGTGAGATTAATCATTAAGGTAGAGTTTTCGATACCGTGCGCAGGTTCATGAAAGAGCCCACACGGGGGAGAAGCCGTTTAAATGCAGAGCGGAAGGCTGTGATAAGGCATTTGCAACTGGGTATGGGCTGAAGAGTCACACACGCACCCATACAGGGGAGAAGCCCTACAAATGCCCTCAAGACGACTGCGGCAAGGCTTTCAAGACTTCCGGGGATTTACAAAAGCACGTGCGCACACACACAGGTCAGTGGAATAAGCTATAACAGTAACCACAATTTGGTTATCAGGGGCTGGATTCACGAAGCCCTCGTAAGCCGAGACGTATTTTAAGTGTTGTTTCCTACAATAGGCTATTGATATCAAAACAATTGGATATTGTGAGAAAACGGTACTTAGGATACACCTGTACACCCTGACTTAGGAGTCCTTCATGTATCGGACCCCAGATCTGGATCAAATGGGGCAGGGTGAATGACGTCAGGAGTTTTTACAAAGACAAATGCGAACAGACTCATGGGAAAAAGTAGATGAAATTGGATCACAGTTTGGTCTGCAGATTAGAATTGAGCAGCAAGTGAGATAACTGGTAATTTGTAAGAGAGCCAATAAACACAAATTTGCAGGGGCGTACAGTGTACTCATACAAGAAATATTGTCAAGCCAAGAGTTCGCTGATCGCGTAAGAAGGATATATTGAAAACTTTGAATGGTGTATTTGCGAACAAGTCATGCAGGCTGACTCGACTTCAAACACGGCAGTAACCACTAATCCACCACCACGTGCCACACTCTCCCCTCCCCTAATGCAATGTTTAACCATTACTTATATAGGAAGTAGCTTCAATCGCTATTAGTATTGTCTGAGGATGAAGGGGGGGGGGGGGGGGAGGGGTGGGAGGCGCGGAACCTCCAGTTGTCCAGAACAAAAAGACCAATACACTTCTTTCTTGTTCAGATGACATGAACGCATCACCATATTACAAGTATGTGTTACC
>OX419340.1:28026717-28144217 GCA_948470475.1 Galaxea fascicularis | reverse complement strand
AGGGTTTACCATAGTCACAGTGCCCACTCAAGGGGGAGGGCTGGGGATCGTGTCAAGCGAACAGGAGAAAGTTCAGGGAGGGGATGGAGATGATCATACTATCAATAACGGACAAGATGCAACTGCTGATTCAGGTACTTAAAGAACTGAATCGAATAAGAACAAATAATACAAATCAAAACAACATAACGTGGTAAGAATCCCATCTGATTTACAAGGATGATTGAGGACTTGAACCAGGGACTTAAACAGAACAACACCAGCTAGTGGCCAAAGCGGCATGACGGCATTAAAATCCGGCGCCCCAAACCACTCGGCCATCCTGATGATTTCAGAGACTACGAGCAGGGTTGGGTAGGACTGCCTGAATGTCGAACCCAAACATTTGCTTTAGAACAACTCCTCCCGACGTCTCATTAACCTTCTCTTTTTATTAACAAAACGTTTCATCTACAGATGCTGTCATCTCAGTACATATAATGCAAATAATGCCAATGTTTCCTGCACTAATCTAAATTATACTCCATTGAGATCGTAATAATATTGTTCTCTTTTTTTCGGTATTGTGGCGTAGGTATCTTATCCCATATAAACAGGAAAGGAAGAAAAATATACGTTTTACTTTCTTTCCCGCTTCTTTAAGCCAATTAAGTAGCTAAACTGAACACTCTCTTTTCGACTAGAAGGCATACAACCTATCATGTTTAGATACAAATGTCAAAATGCCCAAGGCATATTTTAGGCTTTTTGGCTTCAACGACACTTTCAGTCTTGATGTCCTTCTTTAGACAACTGCACCCCTACACGCTCATCGTGAAGCTGTAGCAGGAAGGCGGGATCATCTTTGCGACAGTTTCAGCGGCTTTGCCATGTTTTGTTCACTTAATAATTTGACGGTGTAGTTTTGGTTAAACTTGAGACCTTGGAGGGCCAGACAAGCCTTGGTGTCCGCGTATTTTCAAACAAAATACATTTTTGTAAACGGAAATTGGATTTCTACTCTCTTTTATTTCAGCAGCAGTTCTTCAATCCCATGATACCTCACTGAGCGCTGCCAAAGCAGCTCTAGATGCCGCTCTGGCGTCACAGCTACAGCAGAACGAGGTTATGAGCAGTGAGGATCCTGACGCGGCCTCGACTACAGGGACCACCGCGCTATCTGCAGCTGTGTCTTATCAGGCGTGAATGGAATCGCGTTCAACCAATCAAAAGTTTCGGCGTACTGGTCATGCGCCCTGAAGTGGGTTTGGACTACGCAACGTCATGTCCCAACAGCACGAGAATTCATTGTTTTGGAAGACGTTATTTTTGTTTTCTATTTATTCGAGCGCATTTTTGCACTGTTCCTACATCTTTGTTTCCACCACTACGCAAAATTTCTTTAGCTTTTTTTATTTTGCAAGTTTCAAAGCTCGAATAACTTCTATTGAACAATTTGGCTAACTTTCGAACAATTACTTGCAAAAAGCGGTCGCCTAGGTCCTTCACTTCTTGATTCTCTTCGTTAACAAGAGAAACGTTTAATTTGTGATCAGCTACCACAAAATTGATGAACTCAACAACAAGTCAATGACATATGGCAGGCTACTTTTGATTATTCGATTTGATTGACGGGCAGCCCCAGCCGGCGAAACAGCTATATGTACCTCTTACTAACCGAGTTCGTACTGTAAGTTACGGACCGAGGTTTAGTCCCGTTGATTTATATACTTACGGTACGGAACGAGAAAATGAGGCTGGTAAGCGTAAATTATTTATATTTCCGAGGCTAATCGTGCGCTCGGGAAAAGAAACCATCTTAATTCAAGGATTACTTGGTTACTTGGTTACTTTCAGATTTAGCGGGCTATACAGTAGAATACGGCCCGTGAAATTGACCAGTCACAGCGCACGTACTAACCGAGAGATAAAATAATTAAGGTATACACAATTCACAAAACTATGAAAGTGAAATTGCAAAAAACTGTTGACAATTTGGTAAACAAAATTAATCGTTTGGCCATTTGAAATGGTTCCTATCTTAGCACCAAAAGTTCATTTAAGCTTACAAGCCCCTTGGAGTGATCAGCATCAAATTTCTCCTTGTCTTATTAACGCTTTATTTTGCTTATTCCTATTCCAGTTTAGGAAAGAGAATGAGTGGAATAAAGTTTTGCACAATACACATTACGAAAACGGAATACTCTAAGATGAATTTGCTTGATATTGTAACAACTTCTCCCCACTAGCTCTATAGGAGATATGTAGGGGCGACAAATGGGAATTAAAGCCTAATCCATCAATGCTTTGCCATCCCTGTATGTAAGTCCGAAAAACAAATTAACGTAATATTTCAATTGTAAACCACATCAAGGAAATGTTCTGACCTATCCCTAACCACGACTCCAACCTCAACGCCGGGATTTCTACATTTTCGAGAACGTAGTAGAGTATTTCTGAAGTATGTTTGTGTGAAATAAACTGAACGTTCTTTGCATTTTAGTAAACGCGGAAACGTATTTCCGAAATGTGTTTCTGAGATAAATTAGACATTCTTTGCGTTTTCGTATTTCTGAAATACGTTTGTGTGAAATAAATTGAACGTTGTTTGCGTTCTACTTCTGAAAATTGAATTGATGGCGACAGAAGGCGCATGTGTTATGTTGACTCATTTCTAGGCTATTTAACTATTTCATTTTTCATCCCTTCCACCCTTCGTTTCTATCTTATTTTTTTGCACTCATTTCTTGCTCTCGCCCGTATGGACTGGATTCCAATGTGTGCATGGCTTTATTTTTGGCTTATGCAGCTTCGTGACTTCTCACTGGTTTCTCACAGATTGTATTTCCTTCGCACTTCATTCCTTAATCGCTTCCCCTCTTCAATTCTTCGCGCCTCCATTTTTTCCCGATCCTCACAGCTGGAAGTGAAAACCAAATAGAAAGCAACTTTCAGCAAATTGATGAAAAAACAGCAGCTGTCAGTAGCTAATGCGTTTGTAATCAAAACTAAATCGGAGGCTAGGGGGGTTACAGTTTTTCTCCGCAGTTGAAATTTTGCTCCGAATGGTGTGGGTTAACGCGCCCAATATCAGAATGCCCCACAAAATTTCACTCATTGGTTTTGCGCAGACTTATGTCAATGTAGCTAAAATAAAGTATTACCTTACAGAATCCCCAGGCCAACCCCGTCTCTCATTTGAGGCAATGCAAAGCCATACCTTTTCCCTTGTTGATCCCATAAGGGAAATAGAGCTGCTGCATCGCTGCCAAAACATGAGCATTTGATGGCAGCAAAAAAAATCCTCGGGGTTATTTCCGTCATGATAGAGAAAACTTTCAATTATTAATGATGGTAATGGTGTAATGTGTCCTTGAGAAAGATGATAAGCTAGTTGCTTGGCAACGGGCGAAAGGACAAGTGAAAAGGAAATTAGAGTCACAGGCAGACGGGTATTACACAGGTCGTGGGTTCGATTCCTGCTTAGGACTTAGGTTGCCCTTTCGCCCGTTGCCAAGCCCTCACGGGCACATTACACCATTACCATCATTAATAATAGACCTTTTTTACCGATACGGCGGCCATCTTGAATTCTATGGTTTTGACCGAGAAATTATGGGCTGCCGAGGGGGCAATCGCTGCAAAATGTCTCGTATACACAGCTTTCAGGATAAATTTTTACTGCTTGCCTCTCATATTCCAAAACAAATATTACAAGCGTTACATCTTTCTGTCACGGTATTTGGCAGTGGTTTCTATGGTTAGCGAAAATTATTGTTAAAAGTTATCACGCCACAGTATTCTTTATAATTATTTCTCATCTGCCCCCTGGGTATCCCATAATTTCCTCGGAATTCAAGATGGCCGACGTATCGGTAAAAAGGTCTATTGCATTATCAAGCTGAATCACACTCACGTTGCCGAGCCCGCAGAACAGTTGGACACTTTGCATATAAGAACCTGGATCACAACGGGTTCCTTGAGTATCCGCCCGGCGTTGAGGAGGTCGTAAGTTCGATTCTTTTTCAGTGTCTCCTTCACCGGCACGTTGCCTGAAGCAACTAGAAGGATGGAGAGGTGGTGGGAAAAGACACGCAGAGAAAGGGTAGGCATGGAAAGATGTTGACGAAACTCGGGAAATGGATACATTCTAAGGGACTTCGAGGCAAGAGAAGCCAGTAAATTCTGCGAGACATCAATCGAGGGAGAGAGCGAGTATAACTCACTCACTCCTTCCCCCCAAACTGCCCTAGGTCAACCTGTATTAAATTGATTCTATGAAAATACCCGCTGACATGAGGTCAGCACAGGCTTGCACATTAGTGTTCTTATGTGAAGACTAGCAAAGACGTCTGTAGCTGTTAAAACTTGAATCATTCAAAGAAAACTGACTTAAGCGTTAACTTAGCTTGGCACAGGTACAACAAACACTGTAATTCAAGAAGGATCTGATAGTATACATTTCTCGGAAAAGTGTTTGCATGCCTACAGTACTGAAAACGCTAAGCAAGATCTTAAAGCTCTCGCATCCAATCTTACGCGGCAGAAATAGTTTTATATAAACGTAATGAGTACTGTTTCTTCAGTTCCGAGTCACATTACATAGCAATCAGTAATTCAACGTTCCACCATGAATCTGATCACAATTAGCCTTTTGTTTTTGCAAGGCGATCTTAGTCCTTAGACAGCGTAAAAGAAGTGGTCGGAGTAAGGTAAAAAAAAAAGTGGCCAGATTCATGTGGCATACGGTAGAAGCTCCTCATCGGATAACCGAAGTTCGATACTTTTAATGAAGTGACAGCATGTGCCGCCCAAATTATGGAACACAAACGATAGGCTCACTGAATTAGGCTGCCCTGGCGTTTACTTGTTTCGAGCAAAGGCAGAATTGGACAGATTGCAAAGCGAGAGAAGAAACAAAATAAACTACAAAAATAACATCCATCCATTTTATCTACGACAACAAAATAGCTAACGATTTCGTAACGCAAACTGACTTTTTGGTCATCACACCATGACTATCCCCAATGCGGACGTTTCTTACAATTGTCCACTCCCTGGACAATACAACAAACTTATTACCAAGAACTTTTAAGTTTATTTCCATAATTCCTTTCTTTTGCATTCTTTTTATTACACTACTTTATGAGAACTCTAAGCTCCTCTTTCATCATTTCACCTGTTTATAAAGAGTGCAGTTTTGCAGTCAAAACCTTGTGTTTCTTAAAATATTTTTAACTAGCGCACGTTTTAAAGGTTACCATGATCCGTCTTTCGTTGAGCCCGTCCGAGTTTGGTCAGTCCGATCCGATCCGATCCGATCCGATCCGATCCTAGTTTTGTTAACAGCCCCTTACTTACAGGATTGCCAAAATTTTTATCAATATAAATGTAAGTAGCTGACATGCGGAAAAGGAATCAAACTGCACAATGCGCACACGGGTATGGTTTTCAAGGTAACTACGAGAGCGTATAAACGTATTTATCTTTTCAACTTCAAATCAGAATAATGGGAAAGAGAATCAACCAAAATATATCATTTGAGGGGAACTTTACCAATTCTTGAATTCGGCGCTGATGCGAAGTTGATTACACTACAACAAAGCTAGTGGGAAAATTTGTAGCAGCAATGTCAGGTCTGTAAACGGATATGGTCTGTATTGGGGTCAGGAATCGGAGAATCGGGCGTCACACCCCTTCCACGAATTCCGAAGAGTACCCTCTCCGGGACGTTTAGCTTCTAGTTTATACAATGATCTACTGCTGTCCAATTTAAAAGTTTTTATTGGCACCATTATGACGTCACTGAATCAAATATTTCATTTTCAACCCGGACTGTTGCGCATTTTTTATAATTTTTAAATTATAAAAAATTCTAAATTAAAATTTAAAGACGTGCTGTGCTTAAATGTTAAATGCCTGTGTTCAATAAATATACTTCATGCACTACGCCCTTTGTACAGCGAATCGACAACGAACCACACATGATTCACTTGACTACTGAATATTTCTTGGCTTTTCAAACAAAAGGTTTTGGGGTGTTTTGTCTCTTTGTCATTCACTCTCATTCACTTTTTCGTCGATCATTTTTTTCTTCCTTCGTCGTCTTCTCCGGGGCATTGAAATTCCTGTGCCAGTTTATATATTATAATTCCTTGCTCTCTCAAAGGTTGTACTTCCTTCGCATTTCATCTCTCCGTCGTTGCCTTTCTTCCTTTTTCTTCTCATTCTCTTCGTGCCTCTTTCTAGCCGCCTCAAGTCTTTCCATATTCCTAAAACAAGATCGCAATCATTACGGGCAGTGCCAGTCGTATGACCAGATAAATGCTACAAAGGCGCTCTTCCTCTTTATCAATGCGTTAGCCACACACTCGAACAGCTTGTCTGTTTTAGAATTTCAACTTTGTCCCACCGAAAGTGAGGCAGAGAATAAATTTCCTCAAAATATTTTATTCACCAAACCGTTGAATTTTGAATCTGTCTTTAAACCCTCAGAATAGTCATTTGATTCAAGGGGAATCCGTATTCGGGAAGGTGTGAAGACGCAACAGAGGAGAGAATGGTCAATCAAGCTCTGCTCTCCTGTTCCTCTGCACCTGCGACAACTTCACAGCGGATTCTCCCTAATAGTTAACTTATTTTAATTCTCAAACAAAAAGACCAATGCCCCTTTAATTTCAGGCCAGACAACCTCAGCCTTCAGGGCCACACAGAGCTTTTCACAGCCTACATACATATAAGTGCGTAAACTTTGCAACTTCAGATTCGAGGAACAAATCATACCGAATCTCTTCCTCGCTCAGTAGAGGTGAATTTGTGGAGATTCTTCCAAAACAAGTGCACCTTGTGACGGCAAATAAATTCCCAGGGTCATTTCCAATATACTCGTCATGATAGAAAAATCCTTGTTTTCTGTGTAAAGAAAACAGAGTGGAAGAACATTTTAAACTTGAACTACACGCAATAATAAAATCGAGTATTTAAAAACTAAGAAGTAGAATGAAGAGGTGTAGCATAACATGAAAATGAAGCGACTGTAAACTGGGTAGTCTCCTCCGTTGCCGTTTTTTGGGATGTCACGCAACGCTCCCTTTAACAAGTGTTGCGTGACGTCCCAGGGAGACTAGAAACTGGAGGAAATTTTGACAGACATGGGAAAAGGGACACTTTGTAGTCATTGGTACAACAGCAGGAAGCAGGGACAAAAAGAGGGAAAAATGTTGACTTTACATTTTATTGTTATGGGTGACCACCAACTGGCATAAGAATGAAGTGGCCGTTTTGACGGGGTAGGGCAATTATAGGGTCATATTTCAAATTCATGGTCTCCTCTGTGAACAAAACAGAAGCAAACTGCTACACATACTATCCTTTTCAAAGCAGAGGCCATGAACTCAATTAAAATGGGAACATCGTCATTGTTTCTCAGGATTTGTTATTTCGGCGATTCTGTCTCTTGCACGAAGCACACTTGGTTGGAGTGGCAGTAGAGAATATACGCGATGGGGTTTTACAATGTGGCCGTTGGCTGCATTAACTTGGTGGCCACAATAACAGGGATTTTATGAAAAAATGCATGAGAATTTCGCCGGGACGAAACAGGTGGCCTCTAGAAGAGGTGGCCGCGTATCGCAGGAAAGGACACCAGGAAGACCCTGGGGAGATTAGAGAGCTTAATAAGCAACGAGGACGGCAACGGCAACGGGAACGCCACAAAACAATAGGCTTATAATTAATGAGCACAAACAATCACTTTGCACGAGCGTTTTAAAGTTTTGCACATTTCTTTGCTGTCCTCTACAAAACAACAACGTCAAATGACCAAATTTTAGGTTTTCTCTAGAACGTGAGCGCATGACGGTAAATTTTTGCTTCTTAGCTTTTTTCTTTTTTTACGCCGTTCATAGAAATTTAGACCCTGGACTGTTCCTCGGTATTTTCCATGTTACACAAATTGAGATAATCGCGAAAGAGTTGGAAAAACGAGAAGAAATATTTTGAAGTGACTTTTTCGTTGCCGTCGCCGCTGCCATTGCTAAAACTCCCCAGTAGCATATGGACGGGGAAAGCAAGCCGACCAAAATATAAAGTCGAAGCTCGTAACTGATTAGGCCGTATAAAAAGCTCAATGATAGGGTAGTGATAAATGCAAACGAAACAAAAAACTTCTAATGCACCATGTCATGAATTTCAAGAAAATGTACGCAAATTCATAAAAATAACGTCATCAATTCGTCACGCAATTGCGAACAGTTTCGCAATAGGTCCCCCCTTTGAAGTAGAAAACTTTTTTTTCGTTTTCTTTTCTTATAAAACCATAAGCATTTTTTATTTAGATATGACTTCAATTCCGAAAAGGTAAAAATACTTAAAAACGAAGACCATCTTTGTTCAAAACCATAAGTTCAGATGTGATGCTGCGACGGTGCCATTTCCAAATATAGCCATGGGACATGACAATCACGAGCTTTCTACAAACTCAAAACATTGCCAAATGAAATATGAAAAACAATTTAAAAATTCCAACACGTTCTTGCTGAATCAAAAGTGTGGATGGATATGAATCGAGATTAAAAATTATTGGGTCAAGATCTTTTGTCAGATCATGTTCCTTAGCGGCTATCCAATAATTAATTAACATGCCGTAATTATTGTTGTATCTTGCGTGTATTGACCCCACGAGATAACGACTTGATATAACAACTGAACATGGCATTCAGTGACAAACAAAGCAATCTAAAGCCTATCATCACCACATTACTCACACTTCTCCGTTCTTGTGGGTATAAACACCGTGCCCGTGTTTCTCGTTCCATTTCCATTCTCCTTTGTACATGTCTCCATTTTCATAAAGATAAGTTCCTTCTCCATGCCTGAAACCAAGACATTTCTGGCCATCATAACGCTTTATGCCTTCATAATCGTCCTTTTGCCCGGAGACACAAAGGCCCATTTGTGAATCTTGTAGTCTTCGACTTGACGGATATTTTGTCAGCCAAGTATCGTATCTGGCTTAGTGACGACTTCCGGTGTGTTGCGTTACTCAACTAAACGCGGGTGTGGACTGATGATTCCTGTAGGGATACGTTCACGAACGACGATCATGTTCATACTAGTTGTGCAATGCTTTCGAGTGGTATACCGAGGAATATCCCACGAGACACTCGTAGTTTCCTTGTATACACATGAGCCTGTGATAATGTTGAATTGCACTGATCGATGGGAAGGTTTGATGGAATACCAACAGATATACAATGGCTTCTCTACATTCTGATTAGCTGTATTTTCTATGGCATGGCGTAAATTATGGTATTACGTTATACTGGCGATCACTTGCAATGCAATGAACGCTTCAAATTTGTGGTAGAAAAGCGATATTCAAAACCCATTTCGATTCTGTTCGGTTTATCCCAGTCAAAATTATTAAAAGCAAGTTCCTATTCTGGAAAGAAATCCGTCGCTATACATTTCTGAACCGAGTTATTTGGCAAACTAGAATTCAGACACGTTGGCAAGACAAAACGAAACAAAACCAGGTTTCCTTTCTTTTTATATTCTAAAAAAAGCATCTTAACTAAATAAATTCCCGACTGTTTAATCTTAACGGTCCATATTACGTAACTCGCCGGACCAAGTCTGAAAAAGTTATGATCTGTTTTACGTACAGCTGCTGACTTTCACCATTACGGACATGTACAGAGGTGGTTGAACGCAACACGCCAAAGTTGTTTTAAATCGTCAGCCGGTTGATGTTTCCAATTAACCTCCGAAAAAAAACCCTTACGGATTGACAACACGTTTGTTGCACGATAAAGGGAAGGGAGCATGAGTGTATCTATTCCTCGTAATACAGATTATCTTCTTTCAATGGTCAGCACAGCTCGTCCTTTAATGTTTCACTTTAATTTTCACTTACGTTTCCCGGGCAGTGTTTTCGTGGCTTGGACCACGGCAGTTGAAACCTCTTCTCCCTTGACAACGACGTAAATGGGAAGTTTTTCGCACACATCCGCCATCTCGTCAGTCCGGGTCTTCAAATGTTCCGACAATCTTCAACTTAATTTCAGTTTGCTGTCTTGGCATCTCAGCCTGACCGCCTTTGCCTCCCTAGTCAGAAAGTGACATAAATGGGGATATTTTTCATTCTATGAGGGCAAATGCTAGCTTGACTGAAAAAAAGCAATAATGTTCTCTGCTTTTGCTTTTATCTTCAGTACTATTCATGAAAGAATAGTTCCGAAGAGGTCTTAAACCTCGCTGCTATGTTTCAAGAAAAAGTTCAGGTTTTTCAGTTAACTAATACCTTCCGTGTAGTTTACTTCCTTAGTCGAGGTTAACGGCAATGGGGTCAACCGTTAGCTTTAAAAAGATGGTTCAAACATTTAGCATTCACCCATGCATGAGTACCAAAAATTTAGCCGTTAGCCGTAAAGAATGTTAACCTTGGAAGAACTTAGCCACGAAAGTGAAAAACTTCAGATCTCTCGTCAAGACCTTTTTGTGTCTTGTCTTGTGTTTTACACGCCATAGTAGTACAGGGGAAAGCCTGGATACTCTATCTCTTTGGTGTTTTTCTATCTAAGTTAACTATTATTTTCAGGTTTTCAGTGCAATTTAAAGGTAATTCTCTATGAGCCCAAAATGACTGAAAATATCCGTGACTGAACTTCTTCAACATTTGGCAACAATTCTTTTAATGACAACCTTTTTCTTCTCGAAACGGTCTTAAGAACTTAAATATGTTCCATCCGGTCAAACAATGAAAATTAACTTTTCAAACAACCCGTAAAAAAAGACCAAAAAAAAAAAAAACGTTAGTCGTAAGTCACCACCCCATGCATTGAGACTCTCTTACACTGAGTCAGCTTGACCTTAGCTACAAAAGAATAAGTAAAATCAGCGGGGAGATTGAGTTCAGGGAATGTATTTAGTTTATTTCGAATGGTGCCATGGTTCATTATAAAGTAAGCAATACAAACGTTAAGTTACCAGCAGTCTCACTAAGGCGGCTGGCTTAGGAACATCATCGGTTGAATAGCTCAAAAAGCAGGAATTGGTCGCTCGCAAATGCACCATCGTCAAATTCTGCAGAACAAGTGATTTGCTTAGTACCACAACAGCTCATGAATTAAAGTGACTAATCAGTAGTTAAGAGGGCGTAGGGTTTAATCTAAGATAAGGAAGACAGTTTCCTGAAATCATTCAGTCTTCACTCAAAACTGGTTTCAGGCGGGGGTGGCTGATACAGTCGGCCACCAAACTATACTATATATTTTGGGACCCATGGATGTATTTCCTTTTTTTCACGTGTTAGATGCGATTTTTATGGTGGACTTCTCCGAAGGGGGGTGGCTAGCCACCCAATCCACCCCCCCTGGATCTGCCACTGGGTTTGTTTAAATTAATGCATACATTGGCTGTTGATTTCATGGCTTTACCAATTTTGACGTTCACGATTTCAAGACAGATTATGATTTACACACACAGAGACGTCAGGTTAGGTGACACTATACCACAAGAAAGTCCTTGGTCAACAGACATCAGAATACCTGTAGTACATGTAGTATAGTGCATGAACAGTGTCATCATGTTATAACCTTCTTAAAGTCGTAGATGATGTCTCCTGCTTCATCATCGGGTGAAGTCTTTGGCACGTGGAAAGTCTCCGTTTCTTTCTCAGTGTCAACATCAACCTGTTCTTCATAATCTTTACCGTCTTTGTTCATCTTCAATGTGTATTTTGACACTTGACTACGGATGGGATCCTGCAACGTATCAGGATGACACTTTTATGTTCTCTTAATATTTCTATCATCCAACCGCAATCCAGTCATTAACGAAGGAGCGCAGGCTCACAAGCCTCGCTCGCGTGAGTGAAGCGCGCGAAATTGTTGTCGCCCTGTCGGGCTTTGGTTTTCTTTGGCTGTTCCGAGTCTTCTGTCCGTGTAGCTGTCCGTGTTTCTGAAATTATGAGTGATCAATTGAACGAAGTGCGATCTGCTCTTTTGAAAGTCGCCGATCGACTTTCTGCCCTGCAAAAAACAAGTCTATTTAAAACGTCGAGGATATTATGAACACAGTCTAACCAATACGAGAGATCGTCCATTCTTAATCCCAGAGTGAGGTTACCTCATGAAAGGTCAGGAGACAGTTTACATTGACCGCTTGACTGGATTGGATTGGTTGGGGTTGGATATCGAGAAGAAGCAAATTGCATGTTGAATTACGTGAAGTACAATGTTTAACGCTTGAAACTTGGAAGTTTAATTGCAAAAAAAACCATATTGAATAGGAAAAAGATTCATAGCTAATAAAAACTTGAATGTCCAATCGCAAAATAAGAAAGAATACTGAAAGTACAATGTCAAATCTCAGTTTTGAATTTTGGCCCCGATGGTACGCCATAATTTGACGGCTGTCGAATGTTTCCTTGTATTCAACTTGATATCAAGGATGTCATGAGCGGATGACACCTGCCGTTGAGCATTGTTTCAGCTCGTCTAATGTGAAATTGACCTCGTATTAGCGTTAGCACTTCTTATTTGTCCCATGGCAGTTTTCCAAAGTCATCCTTTCCTGTCCCAGAAATTATTGTTTCTGACAGCAAAATTGGGTTACATTTGAAATTTTTAAAAAAGCAGACAAATTCTGGCAATGACGCAACCTTTGGTGTGGTTTTCTATTAGATATTTCTTGCAGCGCGTGAGAATTCAATACGTGTCTAAATACAACCAACGTGATTTGGAGATCTATGTTGAGAGCTTCCTTCAGCCGTTACCGTATTGCGCATATGCGGAAACTAGTTACGACAAATCTGTAAAGTTCCCATTAAAAGCGGTTGTTCTTGACAGAAAAATTGGCTTATATTTGAAAATAAAAAAAAAACTATATGTTTTGGTATGTTTTTCTATTGGATATTTCTTGCAGCGCGTGAGAATTCAATGTCTCAGTACACTCAACGTGACTTAATGGATATCTGTATTCAGTACTTCCTTTAGCCATCACAGTACTGCGCATATGCTGAAACTATTTACGACAAATATGTTAGTTAGTTCCCAAAGTAAAGGCTTCCGGAAACGAGGAAACATTGTTGGGGAAGCATTGTTTCCTGAAATGTTTCCTCGTTTGCGCGCGCACCAGGCGCAAAATTTGCTTCCCCAGGAGCAAAAATGTTTATGAAAGTTTTTAGGAACATTTTGCTTCCTCGGCAACTGTTTCCTCGTTTGCGCGCCGAGGAAACAATGTTGACTAGATTCCAGAGACTGGCGGGCTGCACTTTCCAATCTTGAGCATGCGGAAACATTCATACCTTGAAATTAAAACTCCTGGGAGCTGAAACTTTCACATGTGGCAAGAAACCTGAGTGTTAATGCGACTGTTTCTGATGCGGATATAGGCTTTCTCATAAGAGTAGTGTTCTTACTGATCTTTTGACTAATTTTGTCGACTAGCGCTTGAAATTAAAAGTAACGTAGGCCATTTGCATGAAGTTCCAGAATGATGGCAAATCTTAAGCCGGTAATTCTCTAAAACTTTTTGTAAAGACGCCTTGCTCCCTTCTTCTTTTTATCCATTCTCTGTCCGGGCCTCTTGCGGGTATGTCATCGTCTCTCTCCGTCAATAACGCAATCATTAAGCACACGGCAACAAACAAGGCTTTTCTTTTCATCGCTGAGTTAATTTTGTGTGTTGTAAATTTGTAAGAAAAAAAACTATATGTTTTTGACTAAACCGTATAAAATTCTTCCTTTCTTTAAATGGCAAAACTAGCCAAAAAGCACTGGGATTAGCCACGCGTATACTCGATGCTAAGAACATTTCTGTAAGACGTTATACATGTGCGTCATATCAGGCTCTTGCCTCGAACGTGTACGTTATGCAATAAATTATACATTGGCGAGACAGGAAGACGACTAGGTGACCGATTCCGCGAACACCTTCGCGATGTTGAGAAGAATGTCAAGGATGCATGTAAGCCAGTCGCTCGTCATTTTAATCTCCCTAACTACTCCAAACAAAACATGGCTATCTGCGGCCTTTCCCTACATCAAGGTACGACGGAAAGCCGCAAGAATCTGGAACAAAAATTCATCTTCCAAATCGGCACCCTTTATCCCCACGGTATTAACGAACACTTTTCATTTAACTAATGTATTCCTATTTTTCACGTTGCCATATTACCACCAATAGCGTAGTTCCTACTCCAGTATAAAAACTACACACAACCCATAATTCTTCGATTCGCTCTGACGAAGGGCTAACGCTCGAAACGTCAGCTTTTAGAATCCCTGTACGGTGGTCAATTTACATTTATCAACTCTGTTGATAATACCAAATTCTTGCCTCCTAGCTGACTCTAAAATTACTTGAACACCATCCAGACACCAAAGACATTCGAAAACGGAAATCTCATACACTATAACCTAAGAATATACACAAGAATATTTTCAGCCTAAAATCGGCCGCAAAATAAGAACATTCAGCCCCGGCCGAAAAACACAATTGATATTCTTGTCAAAAAAGAAGAGTGTAGACGGAGTGTTTTTCTGACTGCTAGCGCGACAAACTAAATCACGACCTTGATGTTTTTTTTTTCTCTCTTGAATGGGATTATTTTCATCGAGACATGAAGGAAGGCCCGAATTGAACAAACTTGCACCTCATTCAGCCATAACTAATGTTTCGGAGACTACAAAGGGGGCAAAAAATAGGCCGGATCAAATGGGGAACAGTCCGTATTTATTACTGAGTTTTTGAATGAAGGAAGGACCGAATTAAAGAAACTTGCACCTCACTCAGCGGTAATTAATGTTTCTGAGACTACAAAGGGGCGAAAAATAGGCCGGATCGAATAAGGGAACAGTCCGTCAGATTAGTTTTTGAATTTTAAAGTAGACCTCTCGGACTCTGTACTGAGAAAATATAGGAAATTTAAAGACCCTTTGCCGAATGACGGTTCAATTCTTGTAAAAAAGTTTTTCTTCGTTGATTTAGAATACGTTTGAGAGGATTCTCAACTGCAGTCATTTTTTATCAACCTGTAATGCAGGACAAACGTTTTGGGACAATTGCCGCTTTACCCCCTCCCCGCCCCCCCGCGATTACAATGTTGATTTTTAGCGGTTGCGAAAAAGCAGATGTGTCCATCGACCGCTGGAATATTGCAACAGTGTCTGGTGGGAGGGAGGTTCTAAAGGACGAAGTAAAAGCACAACATTCGTTTCTGTCATAAGGGAAGAAAAAATTTCTAGTTTTCGCTCAAGTTTGTCAAGTGACCCAAAGTCTTGTGACCTGAATTGTGGTTATTCACGTAACGTAGCTTAGCTATTCATTCTCTTTCCTTTATCTCTTGGTACCAACGCGCGTTATATCGACGAATTAGCTCTTTCAGACCCAGTTTTGAATGAGGCTGGCCTAAAAAAATTCCCTGAAACTCACCTCCTTTTTCACAGTCAATCCCAAACGTTACGTTTAACACCACCGGATTGGGCATCCACTAACTTCGTACGGTGACTGTTCCGAAAGTAACGGCCTCTGAAGGGACGCGAACCTATCAAATTACCAATAGAGGTAGCTAGCACTCGGGAGTTAGTACCACCATCAACGATAGTTCCGACCTCAAACGTAATTAAATCTGTAATTAAGAGTTATTCCTTCCTGCTTTCCTCCATGTCTATCGAGAATATTTTTCTTCACTAAGATGAATCAACACAAATGTGGTACAAGTTTTACCGAGACCTCCCCCGCCCCCACCCCTACCCCATCCCCCCTCTGGAAATTGGCTACTTTCAAGGGGAACTTTACAGATTTGTCGCAACTAGTTTCAGCATATGCGCAATACGGTGACGGCTGAAGGAAGCTCCCAACATAGATCTCCAAGTCACGTTGGTTGTATTTAGACACCTCAGTATTGAATTCTCACGCGCTGCAAGAAATAAATAATAGAAAACCACACCAAAGGTTGCGTCATTGCCAGAATTTGTCTGCTTTTTTAAAAATTTCAAATGTAACCCAATTTTGCTGTCAGAAACAATAATTTCTGGGACAGGAAAGGATGACTTGGGACAAATAAGAAGTGCTAACGCTAATACGAGGTCAATCATTCACATTAGACGAGCTGAAACAATGCTCAACGACAAGTGTCAACCGCTCATGACATCCTTGATATCAAGTTGAATACAAGGAAACATTCGACAGCCATCAAATAGTATAAAAAAAGGCTCGCCCTTGGATTGACTTTGGAAAACTGCCATGGGACAAATAAGACGTGCTAACGCTAATACGAGGTCAATTTTACATTAGACGAGTTGAAACAATGCTCAACGACAAGTGTAACCCGCTCATGACATCCTTGATATCAAGTTGAATACAAGGAAACATTCGACAGCCGTCAAATAGTATAAAAAAGGTTCGCCCTTGGATTTGCATCCATTCTCAGTCGAGACAGGTAAAAGTCCTCTGCTGCTGCTCTGCTGAAATGGTAAGTTTTTTTAAACAAAATTTGCAGGTTGTCCTTATCGTGGAGAAAGCGTATAGTCGTATGTAGTACAAGCATTGAGCGGTTCCATTTACAATTCGAGTAAATCCTCTCAGCCTATTCCACCGAAAACATATCTCATACATTTTATGTTTTCCTTTTACTAGGAGGTCAACGTGCTCCGTCTGTGCTTTGCCGTCCTTGTTGCTGCCACATCGGGAGTGACTGTCTGTAAATGTGGAGACGAGTGGCGCCTTCCAGATTCAGTTGAGAACTCCATTGTAATTGCTATACGTTAACTTTAAAGAGAAACTAACCCCAATTTTTTCCCTTTCATAAAATCTACTAGTTTTCCCAATTACTTCAGCGAAAAACGCACTTCGATTCATGAATCCTCCGCGTTTCTATGTAATTAAAGTTTGCCCTCTCACCAGCTAACCTTCCAAAAGAAAAAAGGATTTCGATACAACATACTGCATGTTTCAGCAGCTTTTCCTTAAGTTGTCGCGGGCAATAAAGTGCCAGCAACTCTTGATGTCTCGCATGCACCAAATGTATAACTTACGCGCCGACGAGCTCTTCCTAAATATTAAGAGAACATGCATCAAAGTGTCACCCTGATACGCTTTTATTCAGTTTCATATTATGCAGGATCCCATCCGTAGTCAAGTGTCAAAATACACATTGAAGATGAACAAAGACGGTAAAGATTATGAAGAACAGGTTGATGTTGACACTGAGAAAGAAACGGAGACTTTCCACGTGCCAAAGACTTCACCCGATGATGAAGCAGGAGACATCATCTACGACTTTAAGAAGGTTATAACATGATGACACTGTTCATGCACTATACTACTTGTACTACAGGTTATTGTGTTGTCTGTTGACCAAGGACTTTCTTGTGGTATAGTGTCACCTCACCTGGTGTCTCTGTAGGTGTAACTCATAATCTGTCTTGAAATCGTGAACATCAAAATTGGTAAAGCCATGAAATTAACAGCCTATGTATGCATTAATTTAAACAAACAAACTTCCTTCCTTATGTTAGATTAAACCCTAACTGCGGGCCTCTTCACTACTCATTAGTCACTTTAATTCATGAGCTGTTGTGGTACTAAGCAAATCACATGTGAACTTGTTTTGCAGAATTTGACGATGGTGCATTTGCGAGCGACCAATTCCTGCTTTTTGAGCTATTCAACCGATGATGTTCCTAAGCCAGCTGCCTTAGCGAGACTGCTGGTAACTTAACGTTTGTATTGCTTACTTTATAATGAACCATGGCACCATTCGAAATAAACTAAATACATTCCCTGAACTCAATCTCCCCGCTGATTTTACTTATTCTTTTGTAGCTAAGGTCAAGCTGACTCAGTGTAAGAGAGTCTCAATGCATGGGGTGGTGACTTAAGACTAACGTTTTTTTTTTTGGTCTTTTTTCACGGCTTGTTTGAAAAGGTTAAAAATTCAAATTTTCATTGTTTGACCGGATTGAACATATTTAAGTTCTTAAGACCGTTTCGAGAAGAAAAAGGTTGTCATTAAAAGAATTGTTGCCAAATATTGAAGGAGCTCAGTCACCGGATATTTTGAGTTATTTTGTCCTCGTAGAGAATTACCTTTTTAAAAATTGCAGAAAACCTGAAAATAATAGTTTACTTAGATAGAAAAACACCAAAGGGATAATAATAAACCATAACCATGACAACTAGGCTTAACTGACAGTGGACCAATATCATCACGACTTCGTTGGCCAATCACATCAACGACCAGAGTACTTATACCATCTACTGACGTTACACATATCACTTGACTCTGATGATGACTTCCGCTCAGGTTGTCGAAACGTCAGTCAATGTCACCACAAACAGTCCTTCTCAGGACTACACTCACACGGACGATCGTACTCCACTCAATTATAATTAACCATAACTTGAGAAACAAGGATGGTTAAGGACGGAAAATATTTACACAGATTACAAATGGTGAACGAGTGAATTTTGGCTAAAGCAGTTTTTATTAAGATATGTGCAAGGCTTGATGTAGCTACTTTAAGTCTCCAGGTTTTCCCCTGTACTACTATGGCGTGCAAACCACAAGACAAGACACAAAAAGGCCTTGACGAGAAATCTGAAGTTTTTCACTTTCGTGGCTAAGTTCTTCCACGGTTAACATTCTTTACGGCTAACGGCTAAATTTTTGGCACTCATGCATGGGTGAATGGTAAATGTTTGAACCATCTTATTAAAGCTAACGATTATCGCCATTGCCGTTAACCTTGACTAAGGAAATTAATAAACTATACGGAAGCTGTAAAACTGAAAAGCCTGAAGTTTTTCTTGAAACATAGCAGCGAGGTTTGAGACCTCTTCGGAACTATTTTTTTTATGAATAGTACTGAAGATAAAAGCAAAAGCAGAGAACGTTATTGCTTTTTTTCAGTCAAGCTAGCATTTGCCCTCGTAGAATGAAAAATATCCCCATTTATGTCACTTTCTGACTAGGGAAGCAAAGGCGGTCAGGTTGAGATGCCAAGACAGCAAACTGAAATCAAGTTGAAGATTGTCGGAACACTTGAAGACCGTTCTCAACTGACTGACGAGATGGCGGATGTGTGCGAAAAATTTCCCATTTACGTCGTTGTCGAGGGAGAGGAGGATTCAACTGCCCTGGTTCAAGTCACGAAAACACTGCCCGGGAAACGTAAGTGAAAGCTATCGAGAAATTGATTGTAGCAGTACATTAATTATAATTAATTATCGATTTGCATCACTTAGTGTGCGAACCATATGAGATAAACGAATATTTTTACCCATTTATTTATAGATTGTCTTCATGATTTTGATCAGTTCAATTCGCATCATGTGTGATTGCGATACAGATAGGTAGTGTCCGTGACTCAGAGTCTGGTCAGCGACGTTTAGAGATGAATGAAGGACAGTCCTAAACAGTCGATGTTTGCTAGCGCCTAAAATTACCATTCTAAAAAAGTTAAGTTGTAAAGGTTTAGCTTTTGTTTCTTGTCTGTTCAGGGTCCAAACGTAACCTGTGGCGTTGGGTCTGTCGCCTTGTGTGTCGCTATGTGTGCAGAAGGATTTGTAATGGTTGGTTCTGCCGTACAGTGTGCAGTTATGCGTGCAGTAATGTCTGTACATGGATCTTGACCTCTCTGGGATAAAGCTCGCCTCTCCTGCCTTCACCAATTTATGTTACGTTTCCGCAAATACATAAATTTTTCGCTTCGCAGAACAATTAGTTAGCTTTTTTTATTTGACTGTTGTTATAAAAAAAGAAAAAAAACTAGAGCAAGGTTCACTGTGTAAATCACTGATTAACACTGTATGCCTGTATGATTTAATTAATCCAAGCAAATAAACTGAGCTATTTAGTTCACAATAGTCTTAACATGCCTCAATCTTATTGCAACGCGCGTTATACAGTTCTCAAGAAATTAACCCAATACTAAGGTCCGCGACATCAGTTGTTGTATGGATGACAGCTGCAAATTCAAGAGAATGCAGCAGTTGTAATTCCAAGGGAAAGTTTATTCATACCAACAATAGTGTAAAAAGAAGTTCAGAAGCGAACATTTTTAAATACTATTTGACGGATATCGAATGTTTTCTCATAGATAACTTGATATCAAATATGTTTATGGTATTTTGCACTTTATTGACCTCGTATTAGTAATAAGCACTTGCTCAACTGCGTATACCAGTATTAGCAGTTGTTTTAAAGTGCAGATTCCCGGACTTATCCTGTGTCTGAAACAGTACTAATAGTTGTTTTTTAAAGGATTGCACAGATCCTAGCAGCATAGGCTCTGCCTTTTATTGTTTCAGGATCGGCAAGGTTCAGACCAGTGTTTCTTCACCGTGCAGTGCGGGCTAGTACAGGAAATAAGAAAATTTTAAAAGATGTTTTAACTCTTTCTTGTCAAAGTTTTCTTGAGCCATTTCTGAAATTTTCCGAGTGTCAGCGATCGAGACGATCTGGTGATTCCTTATTTGGCGTTACCTTGGTGATTTTCGCTGATCTTGAGCACTGAAGGCTCTCTTGTTTTTGTCACGCTGGTCACGCTAGCTGTTGCTTGTTTTCAAGCGAGCACTCGGCGTGAAATTTGGTAAGTATGCGACGTATAAGTGTTTTTTCGAGCCATTTTCCGCTTCAGAAGCCCCTAGCCTGGCATCATCAAGCTGGTTTGGGGGTAGAGGCAATCCTCTGAAAGAAACCAGAGGTGAAAAACAATTTCACAGCGATTTAGCCGCCACGAGTGTGTCGCCGAGTCATGACGGTTGAAGAGTGAGGTTGTCTTTCTGGCTTTTCTGAGGATGGATTCCAGGACCTAGCATGGCAATTTTGGCTTGTTTTGACTTCTAAATAATGCAACCAGTACAATATTTCGCCAGCAGGACTGGGTGGCTCAACACAAAATGAGGAAAAAGCTATGAAACAGAAATTGGCGGACTTCTATGTCGCCGTTATCAAGGAATTACCCAGAATTCATTTCGCTCGTGACGACGAACCTTTCGGATGAGTGGGGATAGCTCTTCTTCAACAGCTTTTCCTCGGCGTGCTAAACAAGTGAGCAGAAAAATGTGGCAGAGAATTAAAGTGCTGGAGCTGAACTTTACTGCAAATGTCGTTTTTGGGCACCAGGAGGAGTTTTTGTATCGGAAACTTAAAGACAAAAATCGTATATTTTGGTGTTGTCTGAGGGCGTTCACTTCGGACAGTTTGGGTTTTGTAGGGAACCAAACAGTCATGTTCAATGGAAATCGGCCATGGTAGCGCATTTAAGGGGTGTTAAAATTCAAAGCACTAACCATTTCAAAGTATCAATGCCTCATTTCAACTTTCCAATTCTTAAAGAGTAACCATGCATCTGTAGAATGTACTGGTCCATATGGGCCAATACATTAAACGGCCTGACAACAAAGGTTTAATGTACCAGACGTGACCTTAAGACCTATGATCAGCACTTCCTTCAGCCGTAATAGCATTGCGCATGTGCTTCAATTATACCACACAACACTAACCGTCCCAAAATAAAATGTTGATTAATTAATGTTATTTTGGGCATTGATTGTGAAATATATCTGGTGATTGTACTGCAAGCTCGTTGGGCGAACTGTAACCATTAATAAAACGGGTTTGGAAAAAGGGAGAAAACTCGCAAATTCACGGTCACGCATAGTACATTCAACGTTACGCGCGTTGATACAATCCGAGAGAAAAATCGTCAGTGTAGTAGAACTTGATTGAAATTGTTTCAGCTCTTCTATTATAACATTGACCTCGTATTAGTATTAGCAGTTCTTTTAATGCGCATGCCGGTCCGAAAACGTTTGGAGCCCATTCTATCCTGTCCCATAAAATGGTTTTTAGTGACAGCAAAATTGGCTTAGATTTTAAATTTAAAAACGTACACAAATCCTTGTAACTGTAATTGGTGTGTCTCTTTGCCAGAAATTTCTCGCAGCGCGTGAGTATTTAATATTTCTAAATACACCCAGCGTGACTTGTAGATCTTTATTCAGCACTTCCTTCACCTATCGCAGTATTGCACATATGCTGAAACTACGACACATCCGTCAAGTTCTCAAGGTAACGAACATGATCACTTTATCGTCAGTAAAATTGCTACGTTCGGAAGGGACGCAACTTTCGGGCTGAACCTTGCACCACTTGTGCGCCAATGCGCGCATTTCAATACAGTATAATATTCTCAATAAATGGGGAGAAAAGAAACTGATAAATCTTGTTGAAAATAATTTGTGTTATGATGGTACTGGACTGTACATGATGATGCCTAAGTAATAAGGATCATATAACAAAAAAACAATAACTTTGGATCAGCTTGTTCTTATCTACATTGTCTCTGTCCTAAACACGGTCTTCAGTGTTACGTTTGATGTTGCTACTTTTGGGATTTGCTGACAAACATGAGATTTTATCGCTATATATAATAATTTCATAGAGTGGCTCAGTCCTCAGGTGGCTGTCACTGTCGGGACTTTAAATTACATAATGATTTGACCACAACACTAAATCGGAAAGGAGCCGGAGAAACACCCACGAGTTTCGCACCTTCATGCCCTACTAATTCGTCAGTGTGATGCATATAGATACTAATTTTAAAATAAGAGATAAAGTATATGTTTCTTTTCAGGTTTCTGATTTCACACAAACGGACTGCGTCTGTGAGACATAGGAGTGGAAGTTACTAATATAATTGGCCATTCCGAAATTCCAAAGGGAACTGGGGCGAGTTTCAGATTTTGAAGTAATCCGGATAAATTGACACCATCACATGAAAGATGACATTGAGTTTAGTCGTTTGATTCTTTTAGGTTGGACAGAGACCCAGTTATAGCTCAAAATAAACATAGCTCAAAATCCATACAAACGTCTCTAATTTTGTGACAGCGTCCCCAAACTGGGGACAACTTACCGTATGTACTGACTCAGATAGGCACTTACGAACGCATGGATATTAATGCATTTGTTACAAGTGCGTCTAATGGTGTGAGGCGTGACTCTGCTCAGTATGACAGGGGTTTTATTTACCTGAAAGAAGATACTTAGTGGATGGCATGGTATCCTGATATATATTATTAGTGACCACCATATAACTTCTCCTTACCATATCCCCAGTTCATCAAGCATCATAGCATGAGAATATAGGAAATGACCACCAGGGATCAGTCGAATTGATGTTTATACAAATTCTCCATACATATAACATATATATGAAGTGTGTGAGAATTGTAGGAGAATACAAATACTGATACTGGCGATTAAAAGGTTTATAAATCAAATCACCAGTACCTGTTGTTTTGTGAAGGTAACTATGAAGGTTATCAGTCTGTTCAGACAAGTTTGGCACCCGATGATCTTGTTCAGTCAGCAGTGGTGGGGACTGACTGAGAGATAAAACAATTTAAGGTATAGACAATTCTACTTCTTACTGGCCCAAGCGCGAAGCGCGTGCTCCATAAATCATCGAGAGAAAGCGAAGATCTGCAACTTACAGTACGGACCGAGAAAACGAGGTTAGTAAGATATTTATAATATCTCTGAGATTAATCGGGCACGCAGGAAAAGAAACTTTCAAATTTAGCGGGCCTTACAGTAAAATATGGCCCGCAAAATTGGCCAATCACAGCGCGCGTACTAACTGAGAGATAATAAACAACGTTATGAAAGTGAAATTGCAAGAAAAACAAACAAACGAAAACCTTGAGAATATGGTAAACAAAATGAATTGTTGGGCCATTTAAAATGTTTTTCTATCTTAGGATAAAAAAAACTCACAAGCTCTAACCCTTGGACTGACCGGCATCAATCTTCTCCTTGTATCATTAACACTTTATTCTGCTTACTCTTATTCCAGTTCAGGAAGGAGAGAATAAATGGAATAAAGTTCTTCATAATACACATTACGAAAACGGAATACTCCAAGATGAATTTGCTTGATATTGTAACAACTTCTCCCCACTAGCTCTATAGGAGATAGGTAGGGGTGACAAACGAGATTTTAAATTTTAAACTTAGGCCCGGTTCAGACGCCGTACTTCAGCCGAGCCGAATCAAATTCAACGATTAGGCCGACCTAAATAATTAATCCCGGCTGAATTTATTCAGACGCCTAACTTTATTCGGCCGAAAATAATTAACTGAAGAAAATTAAGATTCGGTCAACCAATTAGCATACAGTTGTTAACATGGCGCACGCCGAGATCTGCAAACAAGAGCCTTTCTTCGGCTTAAAACGCTAGAAAACAATGCAAAAAGAAGAATGATGCAAACCATCTCAGGGCTTGAAATAATTTCCCGGCTAGCGCCGGTCAAGTTGTCCGGTCAAATCTGTTTTTGCTCGCTTTATGTTCAAGGAAATCGCGATCATACACAACATGAATTTCAAAACAGAGTAGACCGTTTTGAGCTGTCCAGGTTTAGTATGTTACAGTTTAAAATTTCACTCGGGATTTCACTTCGAGAACGCGGTCAACGGTCGTCTTGCTTCTGTGAGGCATGTACTAAAACCAGGAACACCGGAACACCGGAACACCGGAACACTCCGGAACACCGGAACACCCCGGAACACCCCGGAACACCGGAACAGCCCGGAATAGCCGAAAAATCCCGAAACACCGAATTTGACGATGTTGTTTTGTTTTCCCATTACAGACCACGGTAAAAAATTAAAATGTCAATGTATTTTGTTTACCCATGTAACACGAAAGAGCTTAGAAGCATACTCTAAAAATATAAAAAAAAGTGAAAAAAGACAGAACGAAAGAACGAAGAAATAAAAAATAAAAGGAAGAAATAAGTTAATTTATCATATGACCCGTATGGCCCCGCGCGCGCTTTCATTCCAAAACTGTTGAGAAAATCCCCGTATGAGGGCCGTAGATCAATTTTAAGTGCAAATTAGTCGCTTTTTTGTAAAAACTTCATCTTCTACGTGCTCATGAAGAGTCTAAGGAGGCCATATGATAAAATGCTTATTGACTGAGTTAGGTCGGGCCGGACGGGAAAATATTTGGCTCTCGGTCATGGCGCACGGACCTCGCTGCGCTCGGTCCGTACCAGCCATGACCTCGAGCCAAATATTTTCCCGTCCAGCCCTCCCACTCAGTCAATAAGTACATAAAATTACCCATCACAGACCGCGTGATATTCTCAGGAAAAAAATATATTCATATTCACGCGACTAATTGAAAGTTTCTCAAGACTATGATCACATATGGGGAGCTGGAATGGTGGAATAGCACTCGTCTCCCACCAATGTGACCCAGGTTCGCTCCCCTGACCCGCCGTCATATCAAGGTAGAGTTTGCTTGTTTTTCTCCGGGTTCTCCGCTTTTCCTCCCTCCACAAAAACCAACACTTCTAAATTCTAATTCGATCTCATACACGTACACTTTATAACGAGCTCTAGGCTCTTTCGTTATGCGTGGGTAAACAAAATACATTGACATTTTAATTTTTTACCGTGGTCTGTAATGGGAAAACAAAACAACCCGTCAAATTCGGTGTTTCGGGATTTTTCGGCTGTTCCGGGCTGTTCCGGGGTGTTCCGGTGTTCCGGTGTTCCGGTGTTCCTGGTTTTAGTGCATGCCCTTCCGTGAGTTCTCTTTTCACGCATGAAATGTCATTTTACAGCCAATCATAAGCGCCGTTATACTGAAAAATACGTTAACATAATTTGTGCATTTAGTTCGGCTCATGTGAAGTACGGTGTCTGAATCAAAGCCGGTCTACAGCCGTTCTTCCCGGCTGAGACAGGCGGGATTAATTGACTCAGCCGATCAGTATTGGGTGAAATAAATTAGACGCTCTTTAAATTTCCGTCAACATGGAAACGTACCTTTGACATACTTTCGTGTGAGATAAAAAGTTAACCGTTCTTTGCGTTTTCGTAAACGTGCAACGTACGTGTGAAATAAATTGAAGGTTGTTTACGTACTACATCTGGAAATTGAATGGCGGGACAGAAGAACGCCCGTGTTACTCTTATTTCTAGGCTATTCAGCTATTTCATTTTTCATCATCTCATCCCTTCCACCCTTTATGGTATGAATGGAACATGCACTTCTTCCTTCCTTCGATCCCTTTTAACTTTTTCTAAATCCGCTGACCAGTATATAAAGCGTTGGTAGTCGCTTTCTCGCAAGTCGAAAAAGGTTTATTCACTAAGTGATTTATTTCAGTGGCAATGTTTCTTCTTCGTGGAACGTTTCTATATATATATATATATATATAATATATATATATATATACGATCGACAACTTGTTCTTGATCTGCGAAGCTTCCTTTGTTATATTCACACTTGTGTTCACTTACGGCGAGTTCAAAAGGCTTCTCAAGACGGATCTAAAAGAATACATGACTGCGTGCTGGACATGGTATATGTCTTGGACCAGTATCGTTCTGTATTTTATCAGGTTCGGGTAAGACAAACTCGCGAAGAACGTTTTTCGAAAGAACCCTCAAGAATTCGTGGATTTCCACCATCTCGCACTGGTTGATCAATTGTTCTGTTATGTCTACGCCTTTGTAGTTTTCATCACCTCGGTGAAATTTCTCCATCGATTTCGCTTCAACCGACGCATGTCTTTTCTTGGATCCACCTTGAAATGCGTTGCGGAGGAAACGCTTCATTTCGGAATCATTTTCGGGCTGGTTTTTCGGTCGGAATAAAATAACACACCTTTGTCACCACTGTAGAAACCCTGATCAGTGTCATGTTGGGCAAGTTCAATTATGTTAGCTTGGAGCGAACTAACAGGGTCCTGGGCCCGATGATGTTCTTCTTCTGCAGTATAGCAGTGGTCTCATCCTGGTCAACATGTTCCTGTCAACCATTTTTGAGAACTTTAAGGGAGCCAATCGAAACAACGACCTCCTGTCTAACGAATACGAGATCGTCCACTTTATGACAGAGCAATTTATGAGTTGGTTGCGATCGATTTTTAAAAACCGGGTTTTCGCCGAAGGAGATTTTGAACGACCGGTGTACAAGAAGATGAAACGGACCGACGAAGCTGCGCAGCTGAACTGAGAGGGTCGATCGACTTGTGACACTTATTCAGAAAGTTCATTGTGATGACACCGTAGAATTCCGAAAGTAACTGCTACCCGTAAATGACGTTTTTTTTTTTGCCCTCCTATTAAATCCCGAAAGTAACGGCATTTTGAAAAAAAAAAAAAGAACGTCGCATCGTAGGAATATGCATAAATGTGATGACTTTTAAATTTCATAATACATGTCCTCTTTGTCTAAGACCAGTTCGAGTTACAATCGTTTTTTACCTATCCGAAAATAACGGCTACCCGAAAGTAGCGTCCCCTTTTGCCTGCAAAATCCGAAAGTAACGGGGACTTTCGGAATTCTACGGTTATGAAGAAGATTTTCTAAGGAATAATGGAGATGTAACCTATCTAATACAGGATACCAAACTGGAATCTGACGCATGGTATTAGACGCTAATACCTTATTGGAAGGTACTCATCTATGTATATCCACCTCTGATACTGACAGAACACCTTTAACACGATCTTCGTTTGAAATGGTTTTTGTTTCTTACTGTTAAGGTCCTCTGTATATTCCGATAGCTTAAGAAGGCCGACTTCGTCTGCTGTTTCAAGCTGCCGGCGGTATGAAACAGCAGTTGAAATACTAACCCGGCCGCTTAAGTATTGGAAATATTGAAGTTGTGAATTAAAAAGAAAAACTATGTAGAAGCGCCATATATAATAAGACTTTGAAACTCTTGTCGGGAATATTATTTTTATTGACAAGTGGTTATTATATTCATGTATCAAAGTAAAATGTAAACTGAATTATACTTAGCCTACTTTGAGCTTTTATTCGTGTGCTTACTCTAGTCTTCTTAGACTTTAGTTACTGCAAGAGCACGTCTCTGTTCTCGTTGCAGGATACTAGTTCAGCAACCGGAGAATGGGTTTTGTAAGGGCGGATTTTGTAACCTTAGGCTCACACTCTACGATCCAAAGCACTAAACGGTATGCCCTGGATACTAAAGGTCGTTTCCCGCGAGTAAGTGCCCAAAGATTCCCCTATCCTAGACCCAAGCCTTTGATCAGAACCTGAAGGCACACGATCATACTCCTTTCCGTTTTGGACTGCTTTGAAAAAACAATCTATATAAATTAAGTTCACACCTCCACAATCCGTGTTGTGGTGATCATGAAGTGGTGTGGAATTTTTTTTTGAAGAACTTTAACCCCTAATAATGTTTTCCAATTTACTACAATTCTTGGATTTGATTTTGTGAATGATAACAAAGTTATTAAGGCTTCAGTTTGTGTCAGTCCACCTCAGCCGATTGTTACCACACAAAACGTGAAACTGTCGTAAACTGAGTTAGCAAAATTTGAAAGCTCTTTAAAATAACTTTAAGGACTTGATTGCAGAAAAAAAGTGTTAGATTTTATCATTACCAAAAGAAAAAAAATGACCACATTTGATGAAAAATAAGCCCTTAGTCTGAGTCTAATAACGATGAAAATTTCATAACCAGTTTTTGAGATTTTTTTTACGTGAGAAGTTACACACACTTCACTTTTATGTGAAGTACGTAATTACATAATTATTAACTTCACATTTCATAGCTACCTTCAAAAGACTGAGTTATTTCTCTGATAATTTGTCTTCCACTGACTCATATTAACTGTCTTAACTTAATATAAATCTTACATTCATTCGCTAAAAGCTAATTTAATGAACTAATGTTCTTATAACACTGCCTAACTTCTCACCGAAACCTCCAAAATCTGGACACCTCTTTATTACAGACAGATCACTTGGTTCCAGAGGAACCAGAATTAATGATTGTTTACCATTTACCGACCACAAATTCCCGGAAATTCCGGTTGGGATGCAAATCGTAAACGTTTTTTTGGTTCGTCCCAATGGAAAATTCCCGGTACAAACGGGAGTTCTGAAAAGGTAGTCCTGTTTTACCGGTTGGGACGTCTCCAATAGAAATTCGTTTACCATTTACAAGTTACTCATGTTTGGTACTAGTTTCGGGCCTCTTGTTGGAAAAAACTAGAACCCAGTCTAGTGCGGCGTGACAAAACGGAAATTTTGGCCAAATGGTAAACGACACGTACCCTTCTCTCCGAACGAAAATTCCCAACTGAAATTTCCGAATTTTTAACTTCTAACTTTATTATACAGTCACCTCCATGATACAAGCACTTAGCTCTGCTTGTTTGGTGTCCATATTAAAGAGGTTTGACTGCAATTTGCTCATTACTTACTAAGAAATGAATCACTATGATATTACAAAAAAATGCAATTTCAAGTAAAGAAACTCACTGACAGGGGTAAATTGAAAGGGGTAAATCCATTTTCCAAGTTAAATCCTGGTGATAATCAAATGATTGTTTTCACAGTTTACTTTTTCTTATTTGAATTTCAATATAATCCAGCATGTATGTGAGGCAGTTTCAGACTGTTATGTTTGATAAACGATGAAAAGGGCTATTTGTACTCAAGCTGACACTGAGCTTGAGTCAAATCTAAGTTTGAGTCAAATTAAGTCAAATCTGAACTTAAGTCAAATTCAGCTGGAGTCAATCATGAATCCAAGTCAATCCTAGCTTAAGTCAACTCTGAGCCATACAAATCCAGGCTCTTAGTCAACCTATGCCCAAGTCAAATGTGAGCTTGAGTCAAATAGATTAACCTAAATCTAAGCCCAAATTAAATATGCACTCGAGTCAAACTTAAACTCAAGACAATTTTGAGCAACTGTCAGAAATGAAGTATAGCATGGAAGCAATATAGGTGGCCTGGCTAGCCTACACACTGTATCTACATGTAGCACTCCAGTTAACTTGTATAGCTCTCCTGTGAGCCCATGCAAATAGCCCTCACTCTGGATGAGTTAGCTTTAAGAATAATGTCATATTTTTTTCTTAAATTATTTATGAAATAAATTTGTTTTGATATATGTGAGGTTTCACCATGTGCAGTTTCAAAATAAGTGGCTAACCCTAAGCGTTAAACTAATACCAAAACAAGTTTTAATTAATAACATTACTCTCAACTGAATGTTTTTGTTAATCATGTCAAAAAATGCCTCCAGCTGGCACATGGTCAAAATAAAACAATTAAATTGTTTTGTTTTACAACCTTACAGTCAACGCGCTTCACGTATGAACGCACAATGCAACTTCAAATATTCATAAAATATTTCATTCACCGATTTGATTTTTCAATTATGAAATGATTCTTCGAACCTTCAGTTGCACAATTATAAATCAAATTAAAAGTAGTAAAAAACTCGTGGTAAAATTGAAAATAAGAAATCTGCAGTGATGAAAACTATTTTCAAATTATTTTTCGGCGGAGTGCCGTTGTTTTCGCGCGGGAACAAATGAGCGACTGTGTCACCGCCGCGTTGCGTTTTTAAAATATGCGCTCGTTCGCTCGTGGTTTCATGTATTAAAACCCAGGATGTCTAGAAATTTCCTTGGTGGAAATTTCCCGAGAATCCTTCTTTTCCAAGCTATTGTGTACTTGAATTGACAAACTAAATACTTTGCCGCTCTCTTCCTCTCCTATGCACTTTTGAAGATACAGTTTTTCTTCTTGGATAGCGCTCACTGGAATTCCCGTTGGACCAAACTTAAAATTTTGAGGCAACAATTCTCCTACTTCGGAAACGATGTCCTGTCTTATTTCTTTAAGCGTTTTACATCGTTTAAATGTTCATAATTTACATTTTTCTTGCGGTTTGCATACTTACTTCCATGTTTTAATTAAGCCTTTCTAGGTCATGTATTTCAGTGAGCTACGGACACCCCAAATAAACCAGGGCAGATGTCCTGAAAATTGCTACTACTGTAATACATGAGCCAAGGCCTACTGCTGTAGAACCACTACTCATGTTAAATAAATAAAAGTTCGTTTTTAAGGTGACACTGTCAAGAGTATTGTGTCACTTATTTGAATTGCATGATGTTGGATTTATGTCAAGCATTTTCAAGACAAGAATGTGACTTTGATGATCCCTTTAATGGATACCATATATACTAGAATTTTAATTGAGTAAGTACGTATCTATTTGGATGGGAGAAAGGTAAGATACATCTGAACAGTGCTCTAAAATGCTCTAATTTTGAACCGTTTATCCCTAAAAATCCCCACACTTACAGAAGAAATTCCTAATTTTTCCCCTAAATATTGTCACCGGACATGACCAACATGCCTGTAACTTTCGACTTCGCTCTTTAATTGTTTCAATGAAAACTCGCAGGCGAATATGACGTTAGACACGACGAACCCACAAACAAGCACCAGCGGTTAGAATATGCTGACGCCATGCAAAGTGGTTAACCTTTCCTGTGGTTATAGCAGATGATGGCCGCGCTTCAAGCCATGGACAGCAGCCTGGCCGATACACAGCAACGGATGGCTGAGAGAGATCATGTGACCGGCCACATAGCTATTCCTGTTGTCATAGCAGCCGACGCTGGAATTCAAGTGCAGAGGGATATGCAGCACGCCGTGACGTTATCCCAGAGTGCACAGCAGGGGAGTTCAACGCTTACTGAAAGCTCGGGGCACGAGTTAGACACGGCATCAGTTCAAGTCGTTTCAGCCCCTCAAACTGTTGTCGTGACATACCTGGAGGCTGTGACCGAGTGGTTGTCACGTCGCTTAATGGCGTGACTACCTCTGCGAGAAGGAAGCACGAAGGGTTTACCATAGTCACAGTGCCCACTCAAGGGGGAGGGCTGGGGATCGTGTCAGACGAGCAGGAGAAAGTTCAGGGAGGAGATGGAAATGATCATGCTATCAATAATGGACAAGATGCAACTGCTGATTGATCGAATTGAATTGAATGCTTAATTAATTGATCACTCCCAATGTGGGGCTTTTCAGGGACAATGAGGAGTTCAACCGGGGACTCAACCAGAAAAACACTTGGCTAGTGGCCAGACCGGCATGACGGCACTGAAATCCGGCGCCCTATACCACTCGGCCATCCTGATAATAGACCTTTTTAGCTTGTCGATTTTGTTTTCCCAATGTAGACCATATGATCTTCCCAAAGGAATTTGCTTTTTGTCTTTTCATAAATTATGCGTACATATGCACGTAAATATATCGGAATTGCAAATGAACAGTTCTCTAGGGTAACATCACGTGGTCTACAATGGGAAAACAAAATCTACAAGGTAAAAAGGTCTATTAACAAGAGAGAATGCTCATTTCAAAGCCCTTAATTTTAGAGAGACTACGAGCAGGGTTGGGTAGGACTGGCTGAATGACGAACCTGAACATTTGCTTCAGAACAACTCCTCCCGACATATGAATCATCAACCTTCTCTTTTTATTAACAAAACGTTTCATCTACAGATGCTGTCATCATTGTGCATATAATAAACATAATGCCTACGTTTCCTGCACTAATCTAAATTCTACCGACTCCATTGAGATCTTGGTTATATTGTTCTCTTTATTCGCCATTGTGGCGTAGGTATCTTATACCATATAAACAGGAAAGGAAGAAGAATAAAATTATACATGTTTTACATTCTTTCACTTTATTTAGGCCAATAAGTCGCTATTGTGGCGTAGGTACCTGGTAAACAGAGAAGGAGGAACCATATATACACGTTATACTTTTTTTCACCTTGTTTAAACAAATAAAGTAGCTAAAATCATCAACTTCTTTTCGACTAGAAGGCATACAACCTATTTTAGAAACAAATGCCAAAATGCCCATGGCATATTTTAGGCTTTTTTGCTTCAACGACACTTGTCCTTCTTTAGACAACTGCACCCCTACACGTAGATCATGCAGCTATAGCAGAAAGGCGGGACCATCTTTGCGACAATTTCGGCGACTTTGTCATGTTTTCTTCACTTAATACTGAATTTGCTAGTCTAGTTTTGGTAGAGCTGGGCATGTTGGAGGGCAAGACAAGCCTTGGTGTCCGCGTATTTTCAGACAAGATACATTTTTGTAAACAGGAATTGGATTTCTGCTCTTTTATTTCAACAGCGGTTCTTCAATCCCATGATCCCTCACTGAACGCTGCCAGCTTCAGCAGAACGAGGTTATGAGCAGTGAGGACCCTGGCGCAGCCTCCAACACAGGAACCACCCCGCTATCTGCAGCTGTGTCTTGTCAGGCGTGAAAGGGATCGTGTTCAACCAATCAAAAGCCTCGGTGTGCTGGTCATGCGCCCTGAAGTGTGTGTGGACTACACAACGCGCATGTCCCAGCAGCGCGAGAATTCATTGTTTTGAAAGACGTTGTTATTTTTAGTTTGGTTTGTTATTTATACGAGTGCATTTTTGCACTGTTCCTACATCTTTGTTGCAATCACTACGCTTACAATGTACTTTACGCAGAAAAACGTAGTGACTTTCCAATTCGAATACCTTGAACAATTTGGATAACCTTTGACCCTTCACTTCTTGATTCTCTTCGCCTTAACAAGAGCAACGTTTAATTAATTTGTGAACGGCTACCGCAAAATTGATGAGCTCAACAATAAGTCAATGACATATGGCACACTCCCCTTGGTTATTCGATTTGATTTTGACGGGCAGCCCCAGTTGCGAGACAGCTATATGTTTCTCTTACTAACCGAGTTCCGATCGAGGTCCGTACTGTAAGTCACGGACCGACTTTTATTCCCGTTGATTTACATACTTACGCTACGGAACGAGAAAATGATTGCCGTGCTTAGCTGGCTCGACTTTAGCACGACTCCAGCACAACTTGGTTTCAGATGTCGAATTTAATTCAGTCGAATTAAAAACTGTTGCTGTTAACATGTGTCAAACCATAGCAAACCAGTTTTGCTGACTTTTAAAATGTATTTAAAATTTATGAATTAAGTTCGCCACGGCAGTACCACAACGTTTGAAGCCAAGTCGTGCTACTGTCGAATTTAATTTGATCAATTGAATTAACGTTCGATACGGCAGTAGCACAACGTTTGAAACGGGCCTTAGTGAATTATTGATATCTCCGAGGTTAATGGTGCGCCCGGGAAAGGAAGCTGGCTTAATTCAAGGGTCACTTTCAAATTTAGCGGTTCCTACAGTAAAACGCGGCCCGTAAAAATTGACCAATCACAGCGTGCGTACGAACTGTACTTTAGGGTAAACACAGTTCTATCTCTTACTAACCGAGTTCGAGGTCCATACTGTAATTTGCGGACCGAATTTTTTTCCCATTCACTTATGGCCCAAGCGCGAAGCGCGCGCGTCATAAATCAACGGGAGAAAACAAAGATCTGCAATTTACAGTACGGACCGAGAAAACGAGGTTAGTAATATATTTATTATATCTCTGAGATTAATCAGTCGCGCAGGAAAAGAAACTTTCAAATTTAGCGGGCCGTACAGTAAAATACGGCCCGCAAAATTGCCCAATCACAGCGCGCGTACTAACTGAGAGTTATAATAAACAACGTTATGAAAGTGAATTTGCAAAAAAAATTTTAAAAAAACCTTGTTGGTAAACAAATAATGGTAAATTAATGTTTTTTCTATCTAAGGACCAAAAACTCACAAGCTCTAACCCTTGAAGCGATCAGCATCTAACTTCTCCTTGTATCTTTAACACTTTATTCTGCTTACTCCTATTCCAGCTTAGGAAGGAGAGAATAAATGGAATAAAGTTTTGCACAAGACACTTTACGAAAACGGAATACTCCAAGATGAATTTGCTTGATATTGTAACAACTTCTTCCCACTAGCTCTATAGGAAATGTGTAGGAGCGACAAGTGAGAATTTAAATTTTAAACTTAGGGTTTGAAGAGTTAAAGCGTGATCTATTAATGCTTTGCTATCCCTGTATGTAGGTCCGAAAAACAAATTAACGTAATATTTCAATAGTAAACTACATCAAGGAAGTGTTCTGACCTATCCTAATGCCTAACCCACGACTCCGACCTCAACGCCAGGATTTCTACAGTTTCGAGAACGTGGCGGCAAAGTATTTCTGAAGTATGTTTCCGAAATGTGTTTATGTGAAATAAATTGAACGTTCCTTGCATTTTAGTAAATGCCGAAACTTATTTCCGAAATGCGTTTGTGTGAGATAAATTAGACTTTCTTTACAGTTTGGTAAACATGGAAACGTACCTTTGACATATATGCATGTGGGATAAAAAAGTTGACCGTCACGGATTGTATTTCCTTCGCATTTCATTCCTTAATCGCTTTCCATCTTCAATTTTCTTCGCATTCTCTTCTAACTTTCTTCTTCGCGCCTCCAATTTTTCCCGATCCTCACAACTGGAAGTGAAAAACAAATAAAGAGAAAGCAAACTGATTAAAAAACAGCAGCTGTCAGTAGCTAATACGTTTGTAATCAAAGCTAAATGGGAGGCGAGGGGGGGTTACAGTTTTTCTCCGCAGTTGAAATTTTGCTCCGAAAGGTGTGGGTTAACGCGCCCAATATTAGATCAGAATGCCCCACAAAATTTCACTTATTGGTACCTTACAGAACTCCCCGGCCAACCCCGTCTCCCATTTGAGGCAATGCAAAGTCATACCTTTTCTCATCTCGATCATTCAAAAGAGGGAGAGCTGCTGCGTCGCTGCCAAAACATGAGCATTTGGTGACAGCAAATAAATTCTCGGGGTCATTTCCGATGTATTCGTCCTCGTAGAAAAATCCTTGTTTCCTTCAAGAGAAAACTTTCAGTTATTAATGATGGCAATGGGTAATGTGTCCGTGAGAAAGATGATAAGCTAGTTGCTTGGCAACGGGTGAAAGGAATGAGAATCTCAGCAGACCGGTGTTACGGAGGTCGTAGGTTCGATTCCTGCCTGGGACTTTAGTTGTCCTTTTGCCCGTTGTCAAGCAACTAGCTTGTCATCTTTCTCACGGGTACATTACATCATTACCATCATTAATAATTGCATTATCACGTTGAGTCACATTTACCTTGTCGAGCCTGCAGACCAGTGGGACACTTTGTATAAGAACCCGGATCACCAAAGATTCCTAGAGTATCCGACCGGCGTCGCGGAGGTTGTAAGTTCGATCCCTTTTCAGTGTGTCCTTTCGCCCGTTGTCAAGCAACTAAGAGGATGGGAACTGAGGTGGTGGGAAGACACGCTGAGGAAGGGTAGGATCATGGAAAGATGTTGACGAAATTGAGGAAAATGGATACATTCTAAGAGAGTACGAGGCAGGGCGGAGAAGCCAGTAAATTCGGCGGATGTTGATCGAGGGAGAGAGCAAATATACAGTCACTCTTCTCCTCCAACTGCCCTAGTTCAACCTGTAACATTGATTCCATGAGAATATCTAACAAGAACCTCATTAACAAACATGAGTTCAAGACTCAAGCAAAGACGTCTGTAGCTGAAGGTTTATACTGTAGTATGTACTTTTCTTGGAAAAGGGTTTGCATACCTGTTGAAAGCGCTAAGCAAGATCTTAAAGCTTTCGCATCCAATCTTACTTGGCAGAAATAGGTTTATACAAGAGAAAATGAGGGGACAGAGAGGGAGGCTCCCGGTCCAGCCCTTGAGATATGTCATGTCCACGAAAGTTATTTTTAGACGAGCGGAAGTCTGTCTTCCGAGACGTCCGCATGCAGGCGCCTTTTGAAAAGACATCAGCCTTCCACGTATGTCGCCATTTTCTCCTTTCACTAAAAACCTGAGAGCGAGGCAAGACTGCATGCGGACGTCTTGGAAGACAGACTTCCGCTCGTCTAAAAATAACTTTCGTGGACATGACATATCCCGGCCAACGCCCTGAGCCTGTCCCCTCATTTTCTCTTGGTTTATATAAACATAATGAGTGCTGTTTCTTTCCGAGCTCGAGTCACAAAATATTGTGATTAGGGAAGGAAGAGTGGGACGCAAATTACAGAGAAATTCATAACAAAGTTCATGAACCCGATCACAATTCCTTTTTAATTTCTATTTTCTTTTTTTTTGTGCAAGGCGATCTTAGTCCGAAGACAATGTAAAAGAAGTGGTCGGCGTAAAGTGAAAAAAAAAGTGGTCAGATTCATATGGCATAGGATAGAAGCTCCCCAGTTTTGGATAACTGAAGTTCGATATTTCTATTGATATGACAACATATGCCGCCCAAATCATGGAACACAAACGATAGGCTCACTGAATTAGGCTGCCCTGGCGTTTACTTCTCTCGAGCAAAGGCAGAAATTACACAGATTGCAAAGCGAAAGAAGAAACAAAATAAACCAGAAACAACATCCATGTCGTTACAGCATTTTATCTACGACAACAAAATAGCTAACGATTTCGTAACGCAAACTAACTTTTTTGGTCGTATATAAAGTATTCACTTCAGATTTGAGATTCACAAACTCCAGAGACACAACTCAACCGGGGAGGTCAACCGGCAATTCAAGGTCGAGACGTGTAGACAATTTCTGCTCCATCGAGGACATATTTCTGGATTTCTGACGAATTAAGGACAGTTTCAGGGTTCCCGAATGGAAAAAGAGAAATGAAAACAACCCGGTTAAGTTGTGTCTCTGGAGTTTGTGAATCTCAAGTCTGAAGAGAATACTTTGTTTCTGACCAAAAAGTCAGTAAATTCACAAGTCAACAACAAGAACATTTATTAGTAACAAAACCAGGATCGGATCGGACCGGATCGGACCGGATCGGATTGACAAAATTAGGATCGGATCACATCGGATCGGATCGGACTGGCTTAACCCGGACCGAATCAACGAAAGTCGGATCACAGAAACACTTAAACGTTAGGTGGCTAAAAACATTTTGCCAATTATTCCTTATGTTCTCTGTTCCCTGCAACAAAAGATCTACCCGTTTCACCGATATAACTCCACGAAAAATCTGCGCTAGGAATTTTAGACATTTTATAGACAGCGTCAAGTTCTAACGATGGTCGTAAACGTCGTGTTGAAGCCTTTGCAAATGATGCGTAGTCTCATGACCACTGAATCAACAAAGGCAGTCATCGTATTAGAAAGTGTTTGGAATCTTGACACACTACGACTATCCCGAATGCGGACGTCTGTTATCATTGCCTACTCACACGACAATACAACAAACTTATTACCACGGTATTGCCATAATTATAATCAATATATATGTAAATAGTCACATATGGAAAAGGAATCAAATTTCACAATGCGCGCACACTGATAGTAAGGTTAGTCTCTCCACTGTCTCTCTGAAGCTTCGAAAATGAAATGACCTACTTGTTTACAAATAAATGGATCAACATTGTTAATGAAGTAAGAATGAATTTTGATCTTCATCTTGCTGCAGATTCAGGAAATTTTTATAGCAATGACTTATTTCGTTCAAAAATGATTGTCTAAGGTCTGAGTAGGAAGCACGAACAGACGAAAAGGAAGTGAAGTTCATCCTCAATACCCGTCAACATTTGCTGACAGACAACATTATCGGCAGTGTGTTATCTATGAGTTTCTAGACGTAAGTTGTGGTTTCTTGTTCGAAATTTAGCAAGCATTCGCCTGTGTTTCATATTTTTCATCACGTCATCTCAATCACTAGCATTTTTTGTATATTTCTTGAAGAATCCAGAGTAGAAAGTAATCTTAGTGTTGCGTCTAATTGAATAACTTTTATTTGATGTGACTTAGATTCGGTCGCGGTAGGAAATATACTGAACAACATGACAACATCAGCAGTGTAAAAATTACAGCGACAAAAAACGCAACCCAGGGGCTATAATCTAAACATTACTTACTCTTCTTCGTTCTTGTAGGTATAAACTCCGTGCCCGTGTTTCTTGTTCATTTCCATTCGCCTTTGTACATGTCGCCATTTGCGTAAAAATACGTTCCCTCTCCATGCCTGAAACCAAGACATTTTTTCCCGTCGTAGTGTTCTATGCCTACATAATCGCCGTTTGCTGCGGATACGCATAGGCCCATCACTAAATACTGCAGCTTTCGACCTCTCCAATAATATTTCTGGCAGCAAAAATTTAGACAGTGTTTTGGCTCGCCACGCATGGAAAGATGGCGTGACGAGCCAAAGAATTTCTGCGCAGGAGATGAACTGGACTATAAATAATTAACAGCTATTCTGGGAAAATGTCCTTTTGTTCACTTACTGCTTCCAAGTCGCTGAATTGTACCGGGCGAGGAGGGGGTGACACTCGGGTTGTGGGGGTGAAAATTAACCAAGCAGGAGATTGATGCTGTGATAATTAGACATACACTTGATGTGGCTGGGGGAAGGCCATACCAACCATACTAAATGCTATTACATCAAGGACGTAAACTTTACAGTCATAAGAAACGAGCAAACATGTTTAGCCTGATGTGAGAGGGAGGGGGGTGGGGGAGGAGGGGGAGTCCTCCCCTATTTGAGCTATACAGGTACGTGCCGCTCCGAAGGATATAGTTTTTGAGCCGTTTTGATCTGTAAACGGGTATGGATTTTGACCATAGTTGTCTTCAATCGCTTATAGTTTTCAAGGGAACCACGAGAGCGTATGGACGTAGTTGTCTTTTCAACTCCAAATCGGAATAATAGGGAAAGAGAAGTAATCAAAAGATGTCATTTGAGCTGAACTTTACCAATTCTTGACTTCGGCACTGATGCGAAGTTAATTACACTACAACAAAGCCAATGGCAAAATTTGTAACAGCAATGTCAGGTCTGTAAACGGATATGGATTTTAGAGGCCAGGTCTGAAATGGGGTATGGAATTGGAGAATCGGGCGACACACCCCTTCCACGAATTCCTGGAGTACCCCCTTGGGACCTTAAGATTCTAGTTTAAAATCGTTTCTGTAAAATGCCTGTGTTCAATAAATATTCTTCTCACACTACGCTCTTTGCACAGCGAATCGACAGCGAACCACACATGATTCACTTGACGAATATGTTTTGGAGTGTTTCGTCTCCTTGTCATAATCACTGGTCTCACTCGAACAGCATGTGTGTTTTAGAATTTGAATGTTTGACTCATCGAAAGTGAGGCAATATTGGATAAATTTTATCTGTCAGCCCGGTCAGCCGAGATCCTGCTATCGCGGTGCCGGGATCCCGGCTAACCGGGCTGAGGTTTTTCCATGTAATCGCGTTTGCCGGGTCAGCCCGGCTCATTAAGCCAGCGAGAGCACAGCCGGTAATACAACGCTCATGCGCAATAGTTCATCGCATCAGCCATCACGGTGGGCGTAAAAAAAATTTGCCCGGGCCGGGCTCGCCTCATGTAACACCGGGCTGAAAGTCATCTCGGCACAGCGAAGCAGCCCGGCTCATATAATCAGGCCCTAAGAAATACTTTCTCCAGAATTTGCATTATATTTTTTTAGATCACCCAAGCATCTGTTGAATCTGAGTGAGTCTGCACTTATCCTAAATTGAAATCCAAATGGCTATGAACCACTGAACTCAGAAAATGGATTGCCAATCGCGGGCATATCTTTTTTTATTCCTCTGTTAGCAAAGCGTGATCACTCGCGATGCAATGTACGCTTCAAATTTGAGGAAGAAAAGCCATCTTCAAATCAAATAGCCCATTTCGATTCTGTTCGGTTTATCCCAGTCAAAATTATCAAAAGCAAGTTCCTCTTCTGTATCCTTCGTTAGTCTTTTTTTAATTTCTTGATGAAGTGCATTTCTTCATTTTGGCTGTTTTCATGATTGCAGTTTTGTTTAGAATTGTAGTTCTTATTATAGGGAATGTATGCCAAGCGTTATGGACTGGTTAGCGGAAGTACAATGATTTTCCCATAGAGTTTTGGAACAATAAAAGCGGAAATTTGGCACCATAAAGCGCTGGAATGCAATCTGAAACATGTTTTGAAATAAAATCGATCCTGATCACATCTTTAGAGAATAAGCCTGGAAAATGGCAAGTTTCTGTTCGGTAGAGGGTAATTCGGCTTAGGTTTTTGGCTTCAATCAAAGAGTGCACTCGGATTTTCGACTGAAACGGGGCTAAAAGATTCACACAGTGAAGCAATAATAGCCGCTGACGTTTTCGGGTCATATTTGATGTTTTTGGCAATCAAAGACGTCAGCTAACATCTTCGGGAAGCAAATAGTTACCTAGAAAATTCGTAGAAAGTTCGCTTTAGCTCGCAATTTCTTAAAGGAAGATTTTGTTCCCTAAAATTTTCGGGCGATTAAAATTTCAGCTAAGGAATCTGAACAGTTAAAATTCGTCTAGCTAGTGGAATCATCACTTTAAACAGGCTTCAAACATGCCTTTTCGCAGCTTCTTGTTGATTTGGATCACTGGCGTTAGGACTCTCGAATCCGTAAAAGGAGATAAACTGTGGGGGGAGGAGTGGGGGAGGTTCGGGTTAACGTGTCACACCACTTACATTGGGTACGCCTGCATCATGTTCTGATAGCCTTTACAAGCCATTTTCTTAGCAGAAATCATTAAACTTGAATGTGTGTAGAAGGCAAACCTCTGAATGAAAAGTAGAGGTGAAAGCTGGTGCAGATGCTGACTGCGACGCCAAACATTCTATCTAACATGGCGGTCCACGAGATTCCAGGAGGTACCAAGGCAATTGGTGAAAAAAATTTCAACCTATGCCATATTTTACCAGTAGAACTCGAATTTAACGAAGAGTACGAACTTGACAATAATATCCACGTTAATGCCATCGAGGCAAGTTTTATTTTACCGTCGTTTTGAACAATATTTGGACAATCTGAATAAAATAATTACAATTTCTAAGAGTACAAATGTACATTCTGTCAGAACAAGGTGAGCGATATTTACAACTCTTGGTTAAATTGAACGACGAAAAGATGATCTCTAAAACCACAATGAATACTTGCGCCAAATTGAAAGTAAAAAAATAACATCTTACCTTGGAACCAAATAAAATTAAATACCTTATAAATTGAACCATAAAATAACTGAGGACTTTTTTTGTAAAAATGAACGGATGAATGAATAATTCGTTTGTATGATAACAGTTGTGGTTTGGAACTCAATGACAAATTGACCGATAAAACAAACAGACAACAAAATTAATACGTGGACTTAGGAAAGAACTGCATTTGTACAATCGTTGATGTCGTACGCTGTCGATCAAGGAAAAACTAAGACTCCCTAAAACTGAAGCAAAGAGATATCATCTTAACTAGAGTACAACTCTCGATCCTTACTTGCAGCAAAAGAGAGAAAACAAAAAGTAAGCTTAACCTAAATTTTCACTAGTAATTCTTTCACGAGACTTTCGAACTGAAGTTATTGACGTGTTTATTTGGTAGGATCGGCGTCTCTTGTTATTGACGATTTTGCAGTGACTTGGCTTAAGATGGAAGAGAATTTTGAACATTTTATGGAGTGGATATAATTATACAAATGAAGGCGAAGAAGATAAATGCAAACCCTAAAAAGTTGTAACGATTTGTGCCATATGGCAGTAAGATGGGTAAGATTTCGAGGCAAGAAATCATCAAGACATATCGTCGCACAAAGAGTACAGACGGAAGAAATATTAAACGTGAAGAAAAAGAACGACAGAAATTTATCTAAGAACTAAAATGCAAGCGGGGTATGGAAATTATAGCATTTGGTTGCTATGGTGACACGATCTCGTGAGCCTATGGCTCTTGTTCAGTTGCTAGCTTTCTTGATTGGAGTTTCCCGTTTTAGCGACAGACTGTAGTTGTCTTCCTCGGAATTGAACGACGCGTTCAGAAGGAAGTGTCGTACGAACGGACGACTCACAAAGCTGTACTGGATTGAAGCGATCTGGTACGCCCACAACTGCCTTTCTGTTCCTGAAAATAAGAGAAAAAGAATCATCATAAGAAACGGCATGAATTGATAAGTGTTATGTTACATAAAACCTTTCCGTTTTGGATTAGTAAAGTACGTTGACACAATGGTGGTTTTCACACAAGAGATAGATAACCCATGTGATAAATGTTCCGTCTTGGCGTCTTAAACGGATAATTTACCTTCAAGCCTTCAAAATCCGCCTACATTGACGGACAAATGGACGGATAAATTCAGACGGATTATCCGTCTAAATTGAACACCGTCTCGTTTTTCACTTTAAGACAGATCATCAGATAATCCAGGATTTTAAATTCACTGAGCATTTTATTTCATTGTTTTCAGAATTCAACTAATGGCGACGAAAAGACGAACCATTAAACCATTGTTGATTTGCGATGAAACAGTCACCCAAATCTTGGGAATTACTAGCATTATCATGCTTTTAACAACCACGCCCGCATTTTACTTGTCATGATTTGGACACATTATCCGATGTCCATGAGTTGGCGTAGCGCCTGAATGGGAATTTCAATAGCTAGACAGTCAAGCCGCAACAACTAGGGCAAGGATAATCAGGCCCTGATAGCCTGTGACTGGCCTTTCCCTGTGCACAAATATATAAACAGTGATACTTGCATAATTAGTGCTGTGGCTTTGGTCACTTACCAGATTGGAATTCATGATTGCTGCCATGCGGCGTATCCCCCAACAAATTGTGGCTAGACGAGCATTTTACCCCGATCTGAGGTGATCTTTGGAGAGGGCCTGGGCTGAGGTCTGGAGAGAGCCTGCCATCAATGACATCTTCCTTAACTGAAGGACTGCTCTGAGACTTGGCAAGTCTTACCCCGAAAGATTTCCCCTGATTTGAGTTCTCACCCACGGGGAGTGTGCTAAGACTGACAGTCAACTTTTCCGAAGAAGGTCCTCGTGATACTCGGCCTTCCTTCACCGACTGACTGCTCGGCGTTCTTCGGACGAGTCCCTTGAGAAAAGAGCGCCGGGTTTCGCCAGTTTTCGTCTCCGACAGTCGCCGTTTTGGCGTCTTGCCTGAAGATGGTGTTGACGTTTCTGAAAGTCTCCTGAACAGCGGAGGTCTTCTAGGCGTGCGCGAGTTTGCATTACCGCTCGTGATGTTCCGTGGGCTTGAGCTTTCATTCAGCGAGCTTGTACTGGTGATTACAGAATCTGAGCTTGAATCTAGTCCTCTCCGCAAGTTTCCATTTGGGATATCTAGAACTTCAGCACTACTGTTCCTGCTACGATTCAGCATAACGCCACTGTCATTTACACTCTGACGGTTATGAAATCTGAACATTTTACTGCGTGATGGTGTCCGCTTAACTTTGGCCTTACGCTTGTCGTTCGACTCCAGCGTGACATTTTCCCGGTCATGAGTTTCACGCGGGGGTGTCTCTCCATCACGGAGGGACATTTCTCCTCTACGCTCATGTCTTCCATTTTGGATGGTGATTCCATTTCGATTAGGAGTTGCGCCATTTATGACCACCCCATCTGTCCGGTCTATTTTTCCGTTCTTCCTCCCAGTTTGAGGGGACTGTTTGTTGCCCTTTTGGATCTTTTTCCTTTTGCATGCCAAGTACGCATGCCTCTGAGCTATTTCAGTCAGGAAGTTCCCGAGAAACGGTAAACAAGGACCACTCTCAAGAGAGTTGGACAGCTGTCGGCGGTATAACAAGAAATTTTCGCTTTCTCCCATCAGGATGGACAAGTCGCGAAACTTCCTACAGAAACAGAAACGAGAATACATTAATTATTGACAGTCATAACGAAAATGTACAGCATCAAGGCAAGAAAGGAAGAAGTGAAACACCTAAGTAGCGCGATTTCCATCAACAGATTAATAGAAGAGATTTATTGATAACACACAAACATTAAAATCCTACATACAATTAGTAAAAAAACTATTCATTCAAAACACCATTTACAAATTCTTTCGATTAAAAAGAAGAGGACTTGGTTTTGGTCAGAAAAATTCAACTGATTAAAAACGAGACACGAAATTAAAATAAAATATATAAAATATATAATAATGATAAAACCCTGTATCTACAATTACAATATATAACGAAATACTACATTTACATAAATTGCCCTAAACCACAAAAACGTTTTCCTTCTAAAAACAAACATGTACATGTCAAATGCGATCAATAACTTGCAGGCAATCTTGTGTTTCAAGGTTAAAACATGGCAGAAGAAAAGTATCCATCTCTGATATATATTAAAAAAAAGAATAAAGTCACTTTTTCTTAAATTCCTAATAATAATAATAATAATGATAATAATAATAACTTCTATTGAGAAATATTAATTCATACTAAGAATCACAGCTTACTTTTTCCTCTTCGAAGGAACTTCTTTCCAGGTCTCCTTCAGCCTGTACACCGGAGTAGACTGGAGACCAGCCAAAAGAGCCTTGAGCGAATTGAAGTTTCCTAATAGGTGGCACTTATCGGCAATCTGCAAAATAAGGCGCAAATTAGCATGTGAATATGATCAAATGCGTCTTACAATAAGCTACAATAAGTTTTACAATTCGAAATTCTCAAATCAAATCAAATGTTGACTTTTGGAGAGAGGGGAAAACCGGAGAACCCGGAGAAAAACCACTCGGAGCAGAGTATAGAACCAACAAACTCAGCCTACATATGATGCCGAGTCAGGGAATCGCACACGGGACACATTAGTGGAAGGCGAGCCTTCCAACCCTGTTCCCCTTAAAAAGAACCCGATCACGACAAAATAAGCCTGTCTGATGCGAAAGACATTTCCTGAGTAGCTTCTCTATTAACAGGAAAGTAAAATGAAATAAAGTAAACACAAGGGTTATCATGTTTGCGGAGTGCATACCTGTATAATTTTTGAAATGGCTCGCGCCCTTCCGCTTGCTGTATCCTGTGATAAAATTTCAGACGCTGCCAGAAGTGCCACGCGGTTGAAAAATTCCACCATGGCCATGACATTAGGTGAGGTGACATACTGAAACAAGACGCACTATTGTGATCAAATTTCTCCCGACAGTACAAATAATTAAACATTATTTTCACGCCATGCTAACTTCGGGGCCCTGTAACTATCAGTACGTCTAGCCAAATGAAAGAGTTCAGTCAGACTTTCCTGTGGGGTTCTTTCAGTTACGCAAGAAGGTTCTTCCTTTCTGAAGTTTTAAGACTAAATCATCCTCGGAGAGCCAGGGGCGGATACGATAGTCGGGACGGGACGAAGATCGGGACTTGCAAAAGTTAACATTAAGTCCCGATCTCCGTCCCATCCCGACTATCTGCCCCTGGGTCTCCAAGGATGAGACTAAATGTGACTATTCGAAAGACAGCTACCGAGAGGAGTTTTTTTCTGCGGCTTTTTGACAGGCCGAACAACGCTGTTCAAACTTTTGAGTGAGTACATGAAATTCTAATGTACTACCATCTAAATGAAGCCTGTTAACAGCACTTTCACCTAGCCGCTAAATCTCTCATTGTACTAATGGGTCTGCTGTTTTAACATTGATCAGCGTGTAGTTTCTCCTTGAAATGTTACTACTAGATTAAGCATGTAATTTTTAAGAATACACAAAATGATCACGATTGAATGCCCTGATTATTGAACAGATTCTTCCAACTTATGCCACAAGACACATCCGGAGTTCAATGAAGAGAATATTCATTTTAATCACAGGAATCAGACCACTCAAATGTGTGGTGTCATGTTTGTTCTCTTTTTGCAAACACTAGAACACCAGGCAACGAGAATCTTTGATGGATTAAATAATTTCCATACCAAGACTCCTTACCTTGTCCTTTGTCATCCATCCGCAATTTGCCAGCTCCGGCCATGGAATCCTAATGAACAGTTCTTTGTCAATGAGCGTGATTTCCCGCGCAAACAGCGACGCGTCAATGTCAACCAGACGCTGAGAGAGGTCTGGGAGGTAGCCATCTACCAGCTCAGGGCTCTGAGGAACCTCACCTTCTGGACTTGCGACCTGGTTACATGTGCCGTCATCCAGAGAAATGGATTTGAAGATTGGCGAAAGGATTTTCTTGACGAGCGTTTTCTTTCTCATGCTTCCTGGAAAACAAAAAGCAACTTCGTTCAGTTAGATAATATGGTTATGAGCGGTGATAACAGCACAGATGTACAAAGGCAGCTCACTGTCAAAGAAAAGGTCACACCCACTGCACGAGGATCGTGTGCCCGTGAAGAGACAAACCTTTAGACGGTTCTAATATTTAATACTGAGGCCAGATCGGCCGCCAAACTGTGTCACTGCTTACAACGGTACAATAGGCCATTTCCCAATTACCTGAAGACTCGCTCTGAAAAAGAGGCCTGAGTTAATTCGGAAATAGCCTATTATATGACGGGAGAATAAAGGGGGTAGTTTCTAAAGAAACCGTGGTGCTGCGTCGGTGGGGAAGTAGTACACAAAAATTTGGTATTATCAACAGAGTTGATAAATGTAAATTGACCACCGTACAGGGATTCTAAAAGCTGACGTTTCGAGCGTTAGCCGTTCGTCAGAACGAATCTATTATATGACGAGTTGGTAAAATAATTTACGATGTAGGTCTCTTCGATTTCTGCTTACTGAAATAAGTTCATCAGAAAAAGCAACTGCAACTAGGTATTATAAACGGCGCCATCAGTGATTGGCAATACTCGCGGACTCACTGGCATCACACCTGCAGTTACTGCACACACATCAAGTAGCACTTCATTGAACCACGTCCATCTCAAATTCGTTAGTTTGTATCTGTACGGGTTACTACGTCGGCAAAAAAGGCAAACTGGGACGTACTTTCTTTACCCTTGTATGCAACCCGACTCACCGAATTCCACGAAGATTCAATTTAATCAGACAATTGTCTTAGACTTTCGGGTAAAAAAGGAAGAAAATGAAAGAGCCTGAAATAGCGATGTCACCCTTAGATGAGACACGTATTACTGCGAATTAAAACACCCTATATGAATTCAAAGTTAAACATATTTCTTTGCGGCGAGCTATTTACGAATTCTATCTAAACTCCGCTCGAGTGAACTGGATCACGCTACCAAAACATCACCCTGGGGGTATTGGACAATTTGACCTTGGTAAAATTTCAATTTACGTCAACACAAACGCTTGATATATATTTTTTGTTTCAATGAATGAACATAAACATTCATCGGGTCGAATTCTCGTGGTTCCACAGGGACTGGAAAAATTAAGTTACCCTAAGGAAAACAGCGCAGCATTAGATAAAACGCATCTTTCAAAGAAATGCCACTTTTGTACTAAGATAAGAATACACACTCGGTTCGACTTGAAGGCTTATATAAAGTATATTACTTATTGTTTATATGATTGTCAATCTGGGACGATAAGTAGCGATATTCGCCAATATTTCTCGCGATTGGCATCCGCCGCAACTGTATGAAATGCGATACATAAATTGGCCTAAAATTATAAAACGCTTTAAAGCAAAATACCTTAACACAAGCTTGTTAATACGAACCCACACAGGGCCCGCTTAATTCAATTCAATAGCACCCGATATTGCGGCATAAAAGTTTGTCTAGACTTTTCTACTGTGTGACTATTGGCGGATCGTTGAGTAGCAACCGCAGAGAAACTTCAAAGGGTCGTCGGAAGCTCAAAACATCTCAAATGAAAGCTGAACACCTGCCAGAAGGAGAAGCTTAGCACGGCTCTATAAATTTCTGCATAGAATAGTCTTAATCGCATTTACAATATAAACCACTCCCTTACTTCGTCGAGTCAGAGTTCAAGTTAATGTCTGTTTTTGCATTGTTTGAGTCTGTGAATGAAATCCTAGCGTGTGACCAATCAATTGAAAGCCACTGACCATTACCATTTATTGCGATGATGATACTATTTTATGCTTTACAAGTTGGTTCAACTTTTGAGTCTTTGGAGGAAATCCTGAGGTTTGATCATTCACACCAAAGCTTGAGAGCGGTAATTTATCGATTAAACGGTTCTGTATCATTCTTTACAGAGTAGTTCAAACTTATGATTTTGTTCGTGAAATCACAAAGTGAAACCTTACAAACGAAAGCTATTGAGCAGTGATTTCTCTTCACATGGTAGTATAATACCCTCGCCATGATCTGTAAACAAAAACTTAAGTCAAGATGCTAGGAAGTGTGTTACAGCAAAAGGTAGTGTCGAACCCGACGATGACACAATATACAGTACATTACTAGAATGCGTGACTAAGCCAACATAGTAAAGCGTCCGATATTATATTATAAACGTTCCAGGTTTTAAAAATTCTAAGTCTCCAAGATATAGTTTCTGGAGCTCTCTGTTCAACGTGTTCAAACGTCAAATTTCACGAGATTAGCAACCTCAAATCATCGAGAGAGTAAAGTGTCTGATTAGGTGGGACAGGACAATCATGGCAATGTTTCACCAACTCGTAGAGATGAATTGAAAGATATTCTAAAAAGCACTTACTGCGGGAATTGAAAATGGTATGATGTTGCAGTACAGGAAGGAAAAGCATTAGAAAAATCCACAATCCTTTCCGGCGAACAAACTACAGTCGGTAAGTACATTTAGGTTCCCTGAACAAACGCAGTTTGTATTGTGTTTGAAATCCATATTAATCCGATAATCGGCGTAGAATTATCTTGAATTTTCTTCAGTCACGAAACAGACGACGTCACACTGCTGATGTTGATTTAGCAAACATGTTCCAGTGCATCCGAGTAAAATCATGTAGGAACGCTAATCCTATTAATTTACGGCAGGACATCATTATGTGAATAGAGAAACAGATTTTTTACCATAGTACGTGACAAACAACAATTGAACGAAAAAGGAGGAGGTTGCCGGCGACAATGCCATGACACGTAACAGATCTATTGTTTCTCGGTTGTCGTCGCGCAAACAAGACTATAAAACGCCAAAAGCCGATTTTACAAAGGCCGCAGGAAAGATATAAAATTTATCCATTTAAATTATTAGGCTTTTGGAAATCACCCAAAGATTCAAAAGTTAGAACCACCCAGTGCAGATCTTGTAAAATATGACTTTGCATGGTAGCAGCAACAGCACACCAGGCGCGTAGCGTGGTCATTTTTTCAAGTACGCACATGTACATTATCTAGAAACCTGAGTAAACTGAGCGAAAATACTGCGTTCTGCAAAGTTAGAAGATGGGATAGCTTTTGTTTTAGTTTTTAGAATTTAATCAAAGTGGTGTTTTCATCACGAAATCTTGGTTGCGTGCAAGTAAAATGTTAAAAATAGAAACAATTGCTAAAAATTTCAAAATTTTCTGTTCACTTCAAGTACGCACGTGCGTATATGCGTATAGGACGCTACGCGCCTGCACACTGACTCTAAAATGCCACCCACAGGAATGTCATTTGAGTGGTGATTTCATCCATGGACCACAAAGTTAGAGCAACCCTCTGGGTTGTCTCAAAGCGCCGGCTGCTGAGAAAGAGGTGACCACCGGCATGTACTAAAACCAGGAACACCGGATCACCGGATCACCGGATCACCGGATCACCGGAACACCGGAACACCCCGGAACAGCCCGGAACAGACCGAAACACCGAATTTGACGGTGTTGTTTTGTTTTCCCATTACGGACCCAGTCAAAAATTAAATATCAATGTAATTTGTTTACCCACGCATACCGAAAGAGCCTAGAGCTCGTTATAAAGTGTACGTGTATGAGATCGAATTAGAATTTAGAAGTGTTGGTTTTTGTGGAGGGAGGAAAAGCGGAGAACCCGGAGAAAAACAAACAAACTCTATCTTGATATGACGGTGGGTCAGGGGAACGAACCTGGGTCACATTGGTGGGAGACGAGTGCCATTCCACCATTCCAGCTCCCCCTATGTGATCATAGTCTTGAGAAACTTTTAATTAGTCGCTTGAATATGAATACATTTTTTTCCCTGGGAATATCACGCGGTCTGTGATGGGTAAACATTTATTTGTTCCTTTCTTTAACTCTTTACCAGCTTATTTCTTTAATTCTTTATTAACTTATTTCTTCCTTTCATTTTTTATTTCTTCGTTCTTTCTTTCTGTCTTTTTTTTTTCACTTTTTTATATTTTTAGAGCATGCTTCTACGCTCTTTCGTGTTACATGGGTAAACAAAATACATTGACATTTTAATTTTTTACCGTGGTCTGTAATGGGAAAACAAAACAACACCGTCAAATTCGGTGTTTCGGGATTTTCCGGGCTGTTCCGGTGTTCCTGGTTTTAGTACATGCCGTGATCACCGGCTGGATTTTGGCCGGTGAACACACGGTAGCCCACCCCAATGTCGGCTTTATCCGGCTCAACTGCCACCTAAACCGGCTGAGTAATTTCTTAGCTACAAACCTGTACCCTGAACAACAAAAAACAGCCCCACAGAAAAGTACATGCCGCTGGCTTACATTTGGCATTTGGATGGTTTCACTTAAGACCTCAAAGTATTGCCATGCAAGTCGAATGAAAAATATAAATTAATCCATAGAAATTTGAAATGACTTCAAAAGTCCACAAACGCAAAAATGAGCATCATCTTGTAAGGTACAAGAGACAGTCATGTAGGTGTGTCAATCTGTGTGCAGGCAAACTGGTGTGTTCTAGAGCTATTTTGCTCAAGGCAATTTTGACAGCTCACCACTTTTCAAGTTTCCATTGACAGAAATTGGCTAACATTTTCTCAATTACAAGTAATTGGCAAGGAGATATAAAAAAACAAAATAAGAAAGAATGGAACAGGCCAGACGATCAGGTAAGTGAATTTTGCAGGGAACACCTTTACATTTTCTTATAATAATGCACTTACATTACTTATCAATATCTACATCTGCATTCCTGGAACGTTTACTCTTCATTAAAGGTTTCAACGATTAGATGATAACAGACCAACTTACTGGGCTACTCATATCTATGTCTGTACTGTACATGTAAGATGCAAGAACAAACTCACAAAGAAGTCAGATAATTATTGAAATATTAAAAATATGTGACTTACCACTATAAGAGAAATTAGAATTTGACCTTGCTACTGGAGTGAGATCTGCAGGTGACGAATCTGTGCAAATAAGACAAAAAAACAGTGGATCATGAAACATCCACATGGGAGTATATATCGAGCTGCAAAGTGTTTCACAGCTACATTCAAAAGTATAACTCATCCTTACCAATTTCCAAACTCTGTCTATGTGGCAATTTAGTGAAAACTTTGTGCATCCAACTCGACTGTTCTCTTTAACAATAAAAAAGACACTTATATAACCCTATTTTGTAACACAATCCTCCCAACATGTATCCATTACCTTGAGTTTTTTTGGGGGGAAGTTGTTAATGTTTTGTGTTTCCAGGGGAAGCTGTAACACAATCTCATCTAAATATTTCACATCCAGCCAACAGGACCACGTCATTGACTAAGCATTTTTTTTGCTTTTCTGGTAGACACACAACACACTTTTTTGTAGGGGAAGTAGTAGTCTACTAGTATAGTTTTGCAGTAGCAATCCGGCCTATTGGATAATGTATTTGATTGTTCTTACGTTTGTTCTAACGTTTCTAGCATACACACTACACTATTTTGTTGCAGAAGAAGTTTTCACCCAATCTTGCCCATATATTATGCACATAGACAACTGGACATATTGATTTTAAATTGTTCTAATGTTTTAAGCAGATATCAAACACTATTTTTTGTGGGGAAGTTGTAACACAATCTATTGGACAGTGTACGTGCTTCCTTTGTCTTCTTTTTTAGCAGACAAAGCACTCTTTTGTTGCCGTGGAAGTTGTAATACAATCAGGCCCTTATGCATCTAACCAACTGGACGACACAATTGACCATTGTAATATTTCTATCAGATACCAAGCGGAATTTTATTCTTGTATGGGAAGTCGTAACACAAATCCACTACATAGTATGTCATGTGCATCAAGCCAGTTGGACAATGTATTTCAAATGCTGTTGTTCTATGTTTTGTGGAAGGCAGAGAAAACCTTCTTGTTGAAGGGATAGTTACACCACCATCCTGCCCATCAATGTACCTCCACTGTTTCCAGAGGAGCCTTTGGATGAGTATGACAACTCAAAAACTAGTTCGAAAGATAGGTAAGTATTTTGTTCTTTGCTTTCATCAGTCAATGCGATGGTAGTGGTGCCCATGTTTTGATATTCCTACAGCTGTACAACCATCAATAATCTCATTGGTTCTGCATATTGGAAAGAGGGAGTTACGATTTTGTAAACCTCATTTGCTGCACAATGTCTGTATGTGGTCTCTCTCTCAAATGTTTGCAGACCTATTTTCTGTTCTTGACCACTGTGTTGTGCAGCAAAATGCAAATTTTTATGTGAAAACACAGTTTTTCTACTACTTTTCTGTGGTGACAGAAAAACCACAGAAAGAAAGTTTTCAAGAAATCTTCAATACAGTACTTAAATGCCACAAATATTAGCATCACATTAGATATGCATAACATGTACATTAGTTCTTACTTTCAATTTGGTTTAGCTGAATTTGTAAAATTATTTTTTTGATGAGAACCTTTTCAGAGTGCTGGTACAGCCACACAGAAGAAGAAGAAGAAAGAAAATGCATCCTTCCCAGTTACATTGTGCATGCAGTTTGATCAATTTATTTCGATTATTGTTTTGTACCAATTCTGAGAGGGCACGTTAAACTTAGCCAGGGCATGTTTTTTCTGACATACACTGACGGTGTCCAATTGATGACTTTATCCCTTTCAACAAAGCCCTGGGATCAATATCAATATTCTCTTCATTGAACTTCAAATGTGTCTTATGGCATAAGTTGGGAGAATCTGTAAAACAATCAAGGCATTCAATCTGATCATTTTGTATATTCTCAAAAATCACACACGTAGTAACAATGCAATCGGAGAAATCACATGCTGGCCACTGTTAAGGGTGAAAGGGTTGGAAAAAAAACGCTAATTTAGAACTCTGTTAATTTCAGGGGAAGTTGTAACATCAGAGCCATTGCAATAAATTATTTACCTGTTTTACAATGAGGAGAAACAGTGTGTTATTGAGAGAGGTTATTACCAGTTATTTCAATGTACAGCATATTTTCTGCTGCCAGGCTAGATCAGTAAACATGCTTTGCTGTTGAAAGAAATATGCAGCATTATCCAAGAACTGTGATGTGAAACAAAATACTGCACTGAACATGTTTAATGCCCCCAATCAAATATGTCAAGGTAAGAGATAAGTACAAAATCTCTGTTATGTCTCAAACTGATTGTCAACAGTAATGGCGCAGAATTCCACAGTCGTAAATTGTATAGGATCGTGCACTTTCATAAAGGCAATCTCTAAACACAGGAGGTAACAATGGCTCTTTATTATTTAAGAAACATGGAAAATTATTACAAAAAATTGTACCTCAAGTGTTTCAACTTAGACCAATTACAAGCATTCAACCTACAATAGCTTCGCTCAGACACATTTGTAAACAGTGCCCCAGTAATTCTAGCTCAGAATAAGTAAATATACGAGAAGAATAAAATTTCTCACCTTTTTCATTGTCCAAAAAATTGAAATAAGTTACTGGTATGGAGAAACAAAATGGATTCTCCTGGTCTTTTGAGGGAGAGCTGAAAAGATCCATGCAGGAGCGATTGAGGACATATGTTTTCTTTGAACTTAGAGGCCACATGTTTCGATCACTTAGTTGAAACCTACTCGTTCAAACATCTGATAAAAAATTATTGTCCTGAAAAGTGAAACTCCACAATTTCTGTTGAAAACTACAGAAAAATCTACACTGATTCCCCACCGGTTTGTTCCAAGTTGATGCATGATAGATTCACCTGATTTTATTGTATTCACATTTTACAGATATGTCATGACGTCACACCTATGGAATTGCTAAAATCGGTTTAGCATTGATTTCATAGTTTCACTGACATATCACAAATTAACACCCAGTAAAGTACATCCTTGCATGTGACTTTTGTTACACATTTTATAAAACATCGATAAACAGAGTAAAGCATTTTCTCTGAACTTCTAATTTCCACAGACTCAAATTCTACTCCTCTCAGCCATACACTTAAAAAATTTGAAAAATATCATTTCTGTCGTCTGTTTTTCTTAACAGAGGGCAAAATATGCTTGACCTTTACAAGAGAACAAGATAGCAAAATTACTAGCATTCTATGAAACCCACCCATTTGTTCAGCCACAGTTCATGACCCATCCATCTGAGATTCCTTTACAGACATTTCAGATTCCAAAACATCATAGGCAGTATCAACAATCAGCTTATCATTGGCCATAAGCCAAATGTCCAAAATTTGTGAGAATTATGTTTTTACGTGAAGTCAAAAATTGACTAAGCCTCAAAAATCTCAGAAATTTCATGTACAATAATCTGTAACCTAAGTGGAAGCGAACTAATCCACCATCTCATAGGAAGCGTCAAGCGCCTCTAGAATTGCAAAAATGAAAACACAGTGTTGTAAACACAGTGATTGTTGCCATTACAATTAACTCTAAATTTCTCCTGACAAAACACATTCTTCTTAGGGTAATAATAATTATTAAGTCAGCTTTCAGAATAGCATTACAGGAAGATGGGCTCATGAGCAATTATCTTGATGTCGAGAAAGGATCCCCTTACATGTATGTCAGCAACACTAACAAGAGTTAAACACAACCATTTATTCACAAATTCTATTAAATGAGTAATGCTAAATTTTCTCAAACAAAGCCTGAAGTATTAATTTCCAGCTTTGGATGAATATTCCAGTGAAAACAAAAATTCAAGGGAGGAGATTCTTAGTGGAATTATTTTATCTTTATCATACCATACCATGCCAATGGACCATGGGAGTGGCTTGGTATCATCCTTTCTTCTTAGGATAATAAGTCAGCTTTGGGAATATCACAGCATGATAGCATTATATGAGGACATGGTTTATTTTCAGATGCATAACACAACATTTCTCAAACAACAGCCTGGGGTACTTGGGGTATTCATTTCCTTTACAGTGGGTATGTGAATGGGATGAGATTCTTAGTGGAATCATTTTTATTATGATAATATACCATACTGTGTTATATCAAAATAATGGTTACTAACTGTTAAAGGCTTACTAAAAAGACCAAATTGAGAGAGATTTCCACATAAGTAATGAAAACAATGAGTAAAGGAAGAGATTTTGATTCCACAAAGCTGGAACACTTACTTGCATCTAAAGCATGTCCTCAACAGGGTTCCAAGACACAGTAAAATGGCAGAAAGAAAAAAAAACTTGCAGTTTTCTCATGATTACTGATTTTTTTTTTTTCAGTTTTCAAATATCAATATCTTGGAAAGCAAAACATTTTCATCATGGCTCATGACAGACTTGAGAATATTGGTCCCAAACATAGAAAAGGAGTATTTTAAAATAATATTGCTTTTCAAAACATTGTACAATAAGATCAAAATAATTAACATTGAGTGAAAATATTTATAACTTATAACCAGTTTGAGTGAGATATTTTGACTAATGGCAATATCCTCTCCTCCATATTCACTTCCCCAAAACTGGAAAATGCTAAACAAAATATATCCGTATTGTCTTGGTTTTCACTATAGAAAACAAAACTTTGATGTTTGGCAAGCTGCCCAAACAGAACCATTCCTTGTTGTATCATGTTTGACTAATATTGTACCATCTAGATACACACGAAGCACAGATTCAAAACCTTGAATGATAAAAATACTATGAATCAATGGTGTAATGGTAGTGATGCATGCTGTTAGATTGTATACAGTGTATATGTTGTGGTTCAATTTTATCCTTGGTTCAAATTTTATTTTTCTTTGTTTCAAATTCATTATTGTACATTACCATACACAAAAACAAAGAAAAATAAAATTTGAACCAAGGATAAAATTGAACCACAACATATACACTGTTAATCCTAGGATAGTCACAAGACAAAATTAATACATCAAGGCAAAAAATGAAAAGTCACTAAACAGAATGTCCAATCAAAACACTCATGGGGACATTTGTGAGAGCAAAGTAATTTTTTACTCCTCAACAATAGACCTACAAGAGAAAAAATTTGTGTTCCCAAGTATTTACAAAATCATGTGGTGTGGACACTGTCAAAAAAATAAATGTTATTATACAGTATATTGCAGGCAAACAACAACAAGAGAAACTCACAAATAATTCAGTGCTTTAAAATAACAGTCTTTGTAAATTGGCACCAAATGGTGCAAAAGTTTCTTCATGACAGTCCACTACCTGTCTATTAGCAACACTTTACTAAGTGAATTACAAAACGAAAATTTTTTAGTTCACATGATTGCCACATTTAAGGCTGTATATTCATCACATGAATGTACTGTTTCCTTCTACAAAGTACAGTTGTAAACATTTTGATAAATAAGAAAACATCAAAATAAACTGGAAGTTTGGATTGAATGGATGGCCGTTAAAAAGGTTATTATTTGAACTTGTGGGTTTGCAACAAAATGCATCTTAAATGGTCTCTCATCAAGTTCTTAATTCTCATGCTGCACTGATTAAAACTGATGAGAATTAAGAAATTGATCGTTATCATTAAGTACCCCATTACACCAACCTTGTTTGCTGTGAACTGGTGTTTTTCCTTCTTCTTTAGTTGATGTCAAGCTTTTTGATGCTGTAAAACTACCACTAAATCCCCCACGGCGAACACTTCCCACAACTCCATCAGCATCAGGAATGTTGGACAAATTTTCTTTGTCACTTCTGATACTGGTATCGTCCTCTTTAAACAGATCATCAGATTCCCCTGCTTGCATCGCAGTCCGTAACTTGGGTCGCTTCTTGTACAACACTGACCAGAATCTTTTAAGTTTTTCTTTACGAGGCTGTTGATCTGAGTGATCACCATCACTCAATGAGACAGCCATGTCGTCTTTGAACTCTAAACGGCGTGCTGTACCTCTCTTGTTGAGTCCCTCTGAGATAGATGGAACACCATGATATAGATGAGGTCTTTTAGAAGAAGTCAACAAATCTGGTGCCTTTGATGATTGTTTTTTGGGACTGAGTGAAGAATCTCGTCTATTGGTAACATGATTGCTAACGACCTTTCTGTCATCTTTGAGGACTTCTTGCTTGTTCTTTAAAACAGGGCTTCTCCCAACAGCCCTTGAGCTTAAGTCTGATGGCATGGGTATACGATTAGCTTCATTACCGATGGCTAGGCAAAGGGAATGCTTTCGATGGTGCTTGGGCGTGGCCAAGAACTCCCAAACAGTGTCATCTTGTGTACCCCTTCTCACAAAATTAAGATTTGTAGGGTGTGCTCTTAAATTCTCAACCTTTTGCTGTAAAGTTGCAAGGGTAAAATTCTTATCTGGACTTCTTCCTTCTCGAGAAAACAACGCTGACGAGTTTAATTTAAGGGATACATCGTCTGCGCTGGTCTGACCTCGAGTTCTACATTCGTGAATCCGCAAATCCGCGTCCACACGAACATTTTCTAAGTCCCCAATGTTTGGCAGTGAAGGACATCGAAACGGCCTCACGAGAGATAAGCGAGGGTGTGAATTCGATCTGTATAGCGATCCAGCGTTTAAACTATCGAACATTTCCTCGAGGTCGCTAGCGTTGGAGCTCGCAAGACTCGGCAACACGGGCAGATGCTGCTGTGTTATGGCCAGTCTACGAACTTTGCTCGGGTTAAACATTGACACGGACCACGTAGAAATCGTTTGATTCACAGACAGAGTCAACGTGCACTCTGGAATTTCGACATCTTCGCTATCATCATCCTCACTACCATCATCGGAGTCAGATTCACCACTGATTATGCTAGAGGATGGAATTAAGCTTATTTCGAGCCCTTGCGGTTCTTCAACGTTAAAACTTCGCAGCCACTTAGGCCATACCTCCTCCCTGCCACAAAGCTCATAAGTTTTCCAAATCGGCATATCCTTGCTCCACTTTGCTTTAAAAGTAAACGGACAGCCGCTGCAGACTTCAATACTCGCATCGGAGCGAAGAAATTTTGAAACGGTTTTCCCGGACTCGTACTGCAAAACATTGGTTTCTGAGTCGCTCCTATCTCGTGTTTCTTTGACAAAAACAAACTCGTCTGTCAATAAAATATGGACCGTCTTAGAGTAGTGGAGCTGGTTGTTCAGCTCCAGAAATTCGCTTTCAATCAAAACTTCGCCGTCCGTGATCGCTGAAGCTCCGCTAGGTGAACCATGCGGCAGAACGCCAATGTTATTATTCGCGCCACAACAGTTCCGTTCGACATCCGACGCCATGTTTTTTATCTTCCTGTATTTCAGTTTGTTTCCAAAGCTTCACTCATCATGGAGAGTGTGTCTGAGACAAAAAAAACACGCCTAAAAACTGGATCAAGCCATTATAGTCTCCCCGGAGCGACGGTTCACGCCGGGTAAATAGAATGAATGAGTTTTCCCTCCGCCATGTTCTTAGTGTAATCTATGTAAATTATTCATAATTGTGACGTCAGGGGTCTTCATCAATAATTAACTTTTAACTATTCTCTTGGCCAAGGTTGGTGACCGTTCATTGCCACGCTTAGCTATTTCTTCTAAACAATAGTCTTGATTTTACGCTTTAGGGTGAGTTAAATTGATTCCCTGTCACGAAAGCACATGCAAACGAAACAGGTAGGCGCCCTTGATGGGAGATCAGAAAATTAATATTCAAACCACGATCTGCATTTGCATGTGAATACGGAAGACGTTTTATTCAGTTCCATAGTAAAAGACATCTGATCAGTATCATTTTAACTACTTGTTGTAAGATTATCTTCGTACATCATCTTTCATTTCGTTCACAATCAGCATCTTTCAAGCACCGTAAAGTTTGGTCAAAATTGTGTTTTGACTGTTGTACTAATTTACATCACAACCAGACTGTAGGGCTTGGCCGAGATGAGGCTTAACTTAGATCTAAAAATTAGAATAATTCAAAAGAGAAGAAGAACTGTACTTGTTCTTACTGGTAGTTATGAAATCAAAAGATAGAAGATTTACCTAATCGGTAACTGTGGTAACTTGACTTTTTTTCTGGCATACACTAATCCCACAAAGCTCATCATGTTTGTTTTTGTTTTTTTCTCTTTATTTTGAGTGTAAAACAGCCTGCGTAGAGACCGGAAATAGTAGATCAGCAAAATTAATTTAAACGTACGATAATGCAGCATCCCAGCCGCGCGCACCGTTGGAACTCTCTCAGCAAAAACAACATTGACTCTATTAGATCGGCTTCAGTATAATCCAACACCAAAGTCCTTGAAATCCGTGCCACGTGCTTTTTTACGAGGTCTCCTTGAAAGGACTTTTACGTGAGCTCACGTTGAGCATAAGCGGAAATAAGCGGCTCGAGAACGCATGTGAAGAAAGAAAAAGGAGCTTCGCAGTCTTGAACACTTTCACAAAAATGAAATAAAACGGACAGCCAGCTCGTTAGTCAGAAAATCTTGTCGTTTGTCATACCCTTCCACTTTTCATTGATCAAGGTTTTACTTCCGAAACGCGAATACTGAATCCCTAAATATTTCAGCTGAATCAGATAGAACAAAAAAGGTGAAGTCTTGGTCTAAGCCAAATTTGTGTTATCACACATTTCCATCAGAGAAGATAAAACACACGGTGAGAGGAAAGCAGAGGCCATCAAGCCCAGCATGCTAGCTATAAGTCATTTTTTGAAACTATCAGCGATCTACAGAATGCTGTGCAATCTGATTGGCATATCACATACCACTGACATGGTGCCTGATATCGCAGTCTTGCACGTGCGTAGGACTGGTAAAGCGGAGGGGCGGTTACAGAGGGGCGAAGCTCAGGGAAAGCGAATGACGTCACAACGTGGTTGCGCGGTGTGGCAAAACCTAAATTTTGAAGTAATCTCTTTTAAAGTGAGTTTTAACCAAAATATAGAACTCGCATTCATGGCTTTACATGTTGGGAAGACACAGCGACCTAGATTAACAAAAGGGGAACTGCTTGGTCGGAACGAGTAAAAACCTCCGACATCTGAACATTGGAGCTTTTCTTCCAAATGAATGGATATTGACAAGGCTCTCCGTCTTAAATATTTACTTAATTGCCAAAGGAACTTGATAGGCTTGTTGAAAAATCAGTTGTTTTTAAACGCGACCAACCATTATTTTGCCGATAAGACAAAGAAAGATTCTAATGGGACTCTGTCATGGGAGTTTTGTTGTTTTCCGACAAAAACTACACAGAAATGCTGCTTAATGACCTTTACTCATGCCGGAACATTCTATGAAATATAGGAGAAAGATATCAACTGATTTTTTGATCACCATTGTATACTTTTGGCCATGGCTTCAAGATGACGTGCGACAATTTGAAAATTTCAGCCTAAATTTTTCAAAATGCAATCCATTTCCGTTCTTGCCATCCGGCCATTGAAGAAGACAGTATTTAGTCTCAGTGCATTAAGACAATCCTAAGTAAATAAACTGCATTTTCTTTTTGGGTTTTCCCTGTTATAAAGACACTTTTTTAGCATTTTACAGCGGATCGAAATAGCATGGTCCAGAACTCCTTTATCAAATTTTAAATAAGAGTACCTTATGACGAACTGGGAGATCTGGAGCTCCAAGTTATCTGCAGAAGTCGGATATTTGCCTTGTCCGTTGTCCCTTACTCTCTCCCGCAAAATGAGTTGTTGGGGAGAAACACAACTATTAATAAGAAAAAATTCCCTTTGAAAGCACGTGCTTTCTGTTTGCTTCCACATTTTCTGCAAGCTCGGACAGTCGCACTTTCCCGCAAAAGCGGACTTTCTAGCTTAAAGCGCGGCTGACAATGCCTTCTAGCACCTTAAACAACGCTTACTCAAAAGCTGAAACAGTTCCTTTTATTTCAGTTTTGTATCTATCCATTTTTGTGTTGCCTCAGCGTCAAGATGACGTGCTTTTGGTTATCATGAAATTTCGGTGCGCCAGGTCAGCGGTATAAATTGTAAGCGCGGGTCGAATGTTGATGTGATACAAGGGGCGCTTTCCATTTTAAGCCCAATTTTTCGGAAGAAAATGCCACTCTTGTTGCGTTTCAAACTTAAGCTTCAATTTCACTTACTTGTTCACCCAATGATAGTGCATGTTGACATATTTGAAAAGAGGAAAACACTGAAACTAGAAATAGATATTATGTGTGGGTGAAGCGGGAATTTCCGTCCCAATTAATAGAAACTGAAATGGGGATTTCTTTCTAAAGGCTTTCGTTTTGTTCCAGAAAATTCCCGTTTGAACCAAGCGTCTTTCGTCTTTCGTCCAGTCGAAACATTTTTTTCTGAAAGGAAGGCAGCGCTTCCCAGGGCTTGCTTTTCCCTCAGAAATTTGGAGGGGCTTTATGAGGAAAGGCCTGGGAACGAGGTGACATTTTACAGCCTCAAATTTGAAGGATATATATATATATATTTTATTTGGCTTACACACTGTCCTGCAGCCTTACAAGCAATTTTAAGAAGAGTCCCCACGGTACCATTTTAAACATTTTCAAACTTTCCCCGTTTCTCCTCAGTTAATCAACATTTTTTGGATTTTGACGGGACTATCCCGGGCATTCGCACATTTTGAAAACACACTTACCGTAGTTCCTTCAGGAGACCATCACTAGGAGTGTACGATTCCCATACTAAGCCTATGTCACGGCATTTCTACAGAGCGATTTATTTTTAGACTATCTTTCCCGTGAAAAAAAGGCAATTCCGGTGCACGTGATATCATATCATCATCACATTTCTTTTGTTCTAAAGTTTCTTAGCTTCGCAGAGAAACTTTAGAACAAAAGAAAGGTCGAGGGAAAGTTTCACCCGAGAGAATGGCGCTCCTGAGGGAGTCCCATGTTTGCAGAAAATTCGATCTAAAAATAAATCGGTCTGTGAAAACGCCGTTGTACGCTCCTAGTGATGGGGTCCTGGTTCCTTGCGTTAAAACAATAACTCAGCTGATCTCCGACTCAGTCTTTCTTATCTCCCGATACATGCCTCCCTGCATGTGGTCAACGGTCAATAAAATTACAAAACAATAAAAACATCAATTTACAACTTAGGCAGGGCAGCTTGAAGTGAGGGAGCAGAGCCCGACTGGACTACAGCAAGACCGGCTCTGGTGATAACCTCAAAATATTAATTCCTCCGCTGGGTTGCGATAAATCTATATACAAAAATAGAGGTAACACGTTTTTGAAACGTAATAAGTTCATCCTACTGAATGTATTTGACGTTTGAAAACTTCAACTTAGACACTTAGAAAACCTGTATCCTATCATTGCCCCAGTCCGCAACAACGATATTTCCCTGGGAGGTTACAGCTACGCCTTCAGGTCTCTTGAACTGTCCTCTATTATTGCCCTCTGTTCCAAACCTAGTCAGAAATGATCCGTCTTCGTTGAACACCTGAATTCGATGATTGAACGAGTCGCTCACGATGATACGATTGTCAGAGTCCGTAGTGACCCCAGTCGGCCAGTTGAGTTCTCCGTCGGCTCTTCCACTCTTCCCGAACTTAAACAAAAATTGGCCCGAAGAACTGAACACTTGGACGCGATCGTTTCCGAAGTCTGTGACTATCACGTGACCTTTGCTATTGACTGCAACGCCTGTTGGGCAGTTGAACTGGCCCTTGCCGTCACCAAGGGAACCGAAGGAAAATATTATTTGTCCTTCTTGGTTAAAAACTATGACGCGCGCGTTCCCGCGATCAACGACAAACAGACGCTCCTCGCTATCCACCGCCACGCCGTAGGGCTGATAAAGCCGTTCACTTTGTATCGATCCTTTGCCGAACTTTTTAATGAACTTTCCTTCTTTTGTGAATATCTGTGAAGACGAAAAATATTATACTTCACGAGAGAAGAAGAAACAAAATTGAAAAGTACTTTGCTCTCGTGTGAAGTGCTGTGTTGTGCTATAATGTACTTGTAGGTTTGCATCGTAATGAACAGTCTGTGTTGAATGGTATGGTGTGGTATGGAATGGTATTACAAGTATGGTAAGGTATGGTATGGTATGGTATGGAATGGTATAGCTTGGTATACATGATATGGATGGTATTGTATGGTAAGGTATGGCATGGCATTGCATGGTATGGCTAAGCATCACCATTGGCGCTGGACCAGTTCACTAGGGTTACGCCCCGGGTGAGATGTCTGCCCACCGCAATCTAACCTGTATTCTGTTATTCATCGTGTCTGCAACGACAATGTTCCCCTCCCCGGTCACGGCCACACCGCTAGGTGACTGGAAATGGCCATCGCGGCTTCCGGGGGAGCCAAATCGGAAGCGAAAATTGCCTTCATTATCAAACACCTATCACAAGGACAGAAAACCATGAGTGTTTGCAAGAATATAAATCGATTTGAATAAATTAATTGAAGAAAATGATGATCGGTAACTCAGTAGGAAATTTATTTTGCAGGACCTGTGATTCTTTTGGTCAGCGCGCATCTTAATTTGGCATGACCAAAACAATCGCGGTCCTCGACAAGGGTATGGGGATTGTTAAGGATTTTTAAGGATGCATTTAATTGTGATATTCATAAGTATTAGTATTTCTTTTTTACATGCAAGTTTTACTAAATGGATATTATAGAGCGCCATGGACAATTAGGGGATTATGGCGCTATAAAAATGTATTATTATTATTATTATTATTATTATTATTATTAATCAATACCTGTAAACGGTGATTGCGCGAGTCACTTACAATCACGTTACCATCTTGATCCACTGCCACTCCCTGGGGATCTCCTAGTCTCCCAAACTTGGACCCACTTCCCCCAATGGCTCTCTTTGCGCTTCTCACTCTGGGCGCGATATCTCCGATGTTTATGTCCTGCGGAAATCCTTCCACCATCTGCCCACGCACAAAAACAGCGAATGAGAAAATACCATTAAAGAACGGATGATATGCTGTTAAGGACTGGCCGTCGGCTGGAAAAAAAAAAGAAAAGATTTTCACAAACGAAGGTGACATCTAATCCCTCCTTCCATGTAACGTTTTGCCTCAACATGCATTGTTGCAATTGAAGCAAAAATTGTGTACAGCTAAGTCATATTACCCCCAAGTACCAATAATGATAAATCGGTTCTTGTGCTGTAACACGAAAGAAAAATATCAAGTAAATTCTCAAAAGGGTCTGTATTAGGCTATTTTCCCACAACACATGAGGAAAATTTGAAACGTCGTCCTATTTTTTCAAGTTACAGTCTATTTTAGTCTTCGCTCGATTTTCGCCGCTTGGCTAGCGGGTCCAGGGAATCCAGCTTGGCTGAGCGCAGCCTCATTTCCCGAAACAGCGGCCGTCGATCGAGCCACGGAGGCTTACTTATAGTTTTGTTAAACTGTTGAAGTAATTTCGAACAAAGCTGAACCATTATTTACTTTTTGTATATTTCAAAATAATATTCAAAACTGGTGACATGCCTCCTTTAAAAAAAAAGAAGGCCATAAAAACTATGTATGAATTTAAATCAAATTACAGATGATTTTACACAAGGACATTATACGACTTTTTTTTTTTCGGCATTGCGTCTGATTCAGTTTTCAAAATTTCGTCTCACTCAGTGAAGAGTTGCTTTTAACAGTTAATAACAGTTTCAACTTGTCAACAGTGAAAAAAAAAAAAGGTTTGAAGTAAACGTTTCCGAAAATGTTGACAACATCACCATGCACCAGAGCGATAACATGAAGTAGTTACCGTGGAGTTCCAAAAGTCGTCCCCCTCCCGTCGAAAGTGAAGCGTACGTTGATTTTCGGACCGTTTCCGAAAGTAATTGCCTTCCCCAAAAGCAACGTTTTCCACGAAAGAAATGGGCTGACTCACATTATGCTTATTCTGTGGTTTTGTCTACCCGCTCAATTATTTTCTTCGATGAATTCTATTCGTGGTATTCTTGCAACCCAAAAGTTGCGACGGTAGCGAAATATGAAATTATTGGAGGCCTTCTGCTCGTTGTTGGTTTACGTTCTAACATTATCTGGGGCACCTAGGAAGCCCTGAATGATGGACCATTCGAAAGTGATGGGAAGGGAGGGGTTGAAGGGGGGGGGGGGGGGGGAGAGCCAAAACAAACATTCATGTAAAGAAGAAAGAAAAGGTAAAAAATTTGTGCAACGAAGAAAGAAGAGAGATGCAGAGAGTGTCCACCGCCAAAAAAACTCCCTGCATACTGACACAAATGGCGGCACAAACCGAATTTTCGTGGAAGCTAAAAATATCCCTCTTTTTTTAAATTGTCCATCCTTGCTTGCTTAGCGATAATTCGCAACTATCACCTTGTTTTCTGTTTTTACTTTGGCCTTCTTTTATTTGATAACTGGCTGAAATATTCAGTGTCCAGAAAATCAAAAAAATAATTTTCTTATTTTTCTGTCGCGCGCCGGTTTTGATCAATTTAATATTCTTCGCAAAAAAGAGCTAATTTGCAAGAGCCACCCGCAAAGAGGAAAAATGCAGGTTTTCTTCGTATCAATTTCCGTTGAAACGAAAACCTAACATCATCAGTTTTCTTAAGAAGTGACATCAGCTATTTTGTTATGTTTGAGCTGAGTGATTTTTTATTTTGAATTATGAGAAACCTCAAAGGCACGTATTAGTTCGAGTTTCGCGTGCAAAAATCGTAAATGATGAAGTTTTTTCATCGCGCATCTGCAAGAGATTATAGCATTGTTAAAAAAAGTGGCAAAAAATGCTAAAATTAGTTTTTGTTTTGTAACAATAGTGTAAGAAAACCTCTTACCTTGATGAATTGTTTCGGGAGGAAGTAAAACTCCGGTAGTGTCTCGTAACTCCACGGAAACTGGCGCTTCTTTCGCAGCGAAATCTTCTGCCTCGCTAGCGTTTCCATTCGTCGCAGGGACTTCAATATCTTCAAGTGTTAAATGTGGGCCACTACTTTTCAAACTCCCTAAACACTGAGACACCGTGTTTTCCGCTTCTTTGTTATTCACCTCATATCTAAGCTCGGCGTTTTCTTGCGGCTTACAATCCAGTTCTGTTTCGCTTAGTTCTGTTAATCTCTGTGTGATAGGCTCCTTTAGCGACAATAGCTCAACTTCGTTGGCGTATTTCAAGACCTGCTCCGAGAAGTCGCAACCAGCTTTGAACCTCGTGTGATCTTCTTCCAGGCGATCTTTTTGCCGCCGTAAAATAGTGAATTTCGCGTTGTGAATCTTCTCCACTTCCATCAAAAGTTTTCTTTCACGCTCCTTGATATGTTTAATCATCTGAAGAACTGTTTCGCGAATTTCGGCTTTCACGGTCACTAGCCTTCCGTGTAAGGTAACTGAAATTCCTTGTATTTCTCTAATCGACTTCTCGAGTATCGGAATATTCCTCTCGCATTGTTCGTGTAAGTTTTCTAAGGTCGTTCTTTGTTTTTGTATCTTTTTACAGTCTTTAATGTAGTTATATTTGTGCTGTCGATGCTCGATCAACACACAGTCCCTACAAACCGCCTGGTTGCAAGTCTCGCAGTAATATTTTAGCTGCTCGCTTCGATGAATTCCGCAAAACGCTGGTCGATGCAAATCTTCACCGGTTTTACTCTCAAGAAGTTCGGAAATCGTCAAAATCTTGTGATCTTTTGTCTGGCGGATCCTTTTGTGGACGACATAGCAATTCTCGCAGAGAAATTCTCCGCAATCGACGCATCTTGAAGTCGCCGGGTTCGTTGAGTCGCAGTTCGAGCAAGGTACAGGCTCTCGGGCGCTTGAATTTATAAGCGCTATGTCCAACATGTTATCCAAAAAGAAATTTACCGGCAAGTCATCAACTTCATCTCGTGAAACTTTTGCGTCCGTTTTGCATAGCGGACAAGTGAGATATTCATTTGGAGCGAGTTTCTGAGCGAGACTTTCGACACACACTTGACAGAACGAATGCAAGCATGGTAGAAGCTTTGGGCTCCGAATCAGTCTTTTACAAAGCCTGCAATTTAAATGCCTTGATATGTCTTCGACGTTTACTCCCGCAATAATCGACGAAGCCATTTTTCTCACGCTTAGTCAAACAAACGATTTCGACAAACAGCTTGACCTTGCACAACTGCGCTGAAAAAAAAAAGAATCACGGTACCTAGCTTCACAGCCTTATATTGTAGCCGCTTCTATCTTCGACTTCCTAGCTTAGCAACGGGGTAACAACTCAATGTTGTCACTCGTTAAATATTCCACAAAAATTTGAAAGTCAAGTTTTAGGATTATAAATAAATCATAAACCTACAGACTGATTGCTTCTCTCGGCCACAAACGTAAATGTAAAAGCGAGATCTTTTAAAAGTATTTTGTCACCTTGAACCTCGCGTGGGGCCTCGTCTTTGTTATGGTACTCGCTTACTTTTTGAAATAATTGATTCTAACAGTTGAATATGAGTGTTTTGTTGTACTCAGTGGTATCTTGTCTTCTGACAGGTCAGGCCGGAATTTAATATGATATTTAGACGAATCCATTACTACATTTGCATTTTGTTTCTCCTGATTATTTACTCCCATTTGTTGCGAGAATTGAAACTTCCTGCCTCGATCGACATGAATTCAAAAAACTCATTTGTGAAGTTTGTACAGGCAGGATCCAGCCCGAGCGCCGCTAAATTGATAAACTTTGTATTTTGGTTGTTCTAAAGGTTGGGGAAAGCGTGTGTCCTGGTGTAAATTGAAAGGAAAGGGGATATGCTTTTATCGAATAAAGTGACAAACGCCTTTTATTTGCTGGTTTCTTTTGTCAATCTCTCTTAGCTGTCGTTCACAAGGCTAACCCAGGTGACAGGTGCAACTAACAAGGAAACGGATGTCACAATATCGCCTCAGATCCTCTTATTATTCAATCTGAAAGCGCGGAGAAAGTACGGAACCAAATTCCCAGATATGCTGCCCCATTCGTTCGTTTCTTGAAAGTTCCAAAAACTTTTCGAGCCCGTTAAAAGCCATTTTTAAAACTGGGATCCGCTTATTCTAAAAAGCTGGTCTTCCATGATATCAAGATATGAGAGGGAAAATTTGTCGCAAAACTTCATGCCAGGTAATGTCTTCGTTTTGAAACGTAGGAAAATATGCAAACCGAAATAGGCCCGAAAAGTTTCGGGGGGTTCGAGAAACACACGTCAGAGTCCGTCTCTTTTGCAGCAGGACGGGAAAAGGTCAAGCGTTCGTAAGGAAGAAATACAACCAGAAATTCAAAAACAAATTCAAAACAAGACATTTGCGGTGAATTTAATAGCGGCCTTTCTAGCCATCCTTAGAATTAATATGCATTGCCACGAAGAGATCCGTAGTCGTAGTAGGTGCACATGAACGCCGGCAACTCTTTTAGCAGTCAAAAATAAAATTCCGTTTCGATTATTTTTCTTTATAACATAAATAACATGAAAAACAAATTGAATTCTCAAAATGTATGCATTCGGTTAGTCAAGTTTGTAAATATGAAAAACAAGTTTCAGAGAATTAAGTGGCCTGCAAGTCACTGATAGTAATATTGTTTAATTTCTGGGCCAAAATGTGTCTAATCTGCCCAAAACATGCGATATATACTGTCAATGAAATTTGTCATTTTTTGCTCTGACGTCAACTCTTTCGTATCAGACTCCAATGGCTGGGTCGTCAGGGACACCTATTGTATAGAAACACCGAGTACTGCTTTTAAAATTTGAAAGTTGAAATGAAGCATTGTTACTGCCAAATGTCTCATCAAAGTTATTGAACTTTCACTGAATAAACGCAGCACTTCAGCCAACTATGACCTTGTCTCAGCTGTTTGGCTTATTTTGTTGAGACCTCTTGTAAATCCCTCTGAATGCACAGACGGCCAATCAAAATCGTGAGTGTTAACGCTGGTTATACTGGTCGTTTCGCCACACCACATCGCGTTTACTCTATTGGCTCAGCCTTTTTACAACTCGACAAATACTCTAAAATTTTAATTGAAGGTACACCTAACACCAACACTGTGATATATGGAATCACCTAAGCTTTTTTTTTTCAGTCAAATCTACGTTTTCAATGTTCTTATACTTTGTAGCGAAACGACCGAACAACATATTAACACGAAGATCAAGGTTAATAAATAATAGAAAATAATAGGTAAGGCTTGGATCACAATCTCTTGTAAAGGCATGATAGCCCAGAGAAAAAGTCATTGAATTATTTTGTCAAAATTCGTGTATAAAGACGCGAGTAGCCTGGGTATCAGGCGTTTCCAGGGTGGGGAAGGCAAAAAGAGCAAAAAAGCGAAGGAAGAAACGCCTGACACAAACAGCTTCTCAGAAGCCTTCCACCCCCAGACAGCGCGTGCTATAATTAGCCAATCAAAATCCCTTCCGGTAACTGTCATGTGTCATGAGAGTAAACTTCAATATGGCGTCTGTAACGCTGGAAGCTTGATTTCCGGTTGACTCACGTAAGGTTTTTTGTTTTTTGACCAATTAGCGTGACATCCAGAATCTGGATGTTGGACACAGGCGAATCAATGGCTTTGTGTCAGGCCCTTCTCCTCTTCCTTCCCCTCGTCCCCGCTTCCCCGATAGGGCCTGATACTCAGGCTAAGACGCGAGCTGCCAAGGGCACGAGTTGCGAGGCACTTTCTTCTGTGGCTACTCAAGCGTAGCTTCCGCCTCAATCGGCGAGCTCAACAGCTGCATACGCCGTGCCTTCAATGTTTTGATCAGGCAAAACAAACAAAGAGAGAAGGGTAAAGCAACATCAACATCGAAAAAAAGAAATTGAGTTTTCACCTATCGTCAACAGGGTAAAATGATCAGAATTCCGGCAACGCAGACCTTCCGTTTTGAAAATGCAACGTTGGAAAGATGACCCAGATGTTAAGGCAACAAGGTAACTGTACCACTCTCAGCGGTCTTGTCGCACAAAGGCTCGTGCCTCATGCGAGACTTCTAGTATGGTTATATTCTGTGATAACCACGCCCTTGAGTTCGTTACCGCACGCCATTTGGGATTCGACAGAAAGAAACAGTGACAAAAGCAAAACCGACAACAACCAAAGAGCAACACACACACACACGTACAGGCAAGAAGGGCATGCAAAAACCAAACACCCTTTAAAGTTTCAAATCTTTTTATTTACCTCAAATGACAAGTTAAATGGCAAGGTGCATTAACACGTTTCAAAACATTTTCTGGTTCGACCCTGAAAGCGGCTTTATCAGCGAGCTATGGAAATGTTAGTTATGAAAAAAAAAAAAAAAAAAAAGATCTAAGCTAGGTATTCTTGACGTCGTGGAACAGACGATTAAAATTTCTTACCCAAAAAAAAAAATTGCGCATTGACATGGCAAGTGAAGAAAATGAAAAATGCTGCTTATCAGATACAAGCTCACTCCGTGCCTCTTTCTTTCATCCTGACAGCAAAATCCAGCCTGTGAAATAACGTTGTTGTAAGTAGAGGGGCAGTTTAAGAGTAACGTCATCACTCAAGGTTGTACCCAGGCTTAAACGAGTCGAGAACGCGAACGGCCCTTGGTTACAATCAGCAAAACAACGCGCACAGAACTCTGGGTAAATATTGGGTAAGTAAAAGAACAATATGGTATTTCCTTCAATAAAGTATCAAATGTCAACGCTACTGCTAATTCGTTGGCTGTGACGTGGCCAGTATCGACGCATAACAGAACAACCGATATTTCTCGCCTTTAACTTGCAGAAAAACGGATCATCCCTGACACTTGGTTATTAACCGTTAGCACCAGAAAAATCAGCGAGCGAGGACTGACGCATGGCTGTTCCACACTACCAATCCATCCACAAGCTAACTTGATTTTGCTTAACCTTTTAAACCCTAACAAGAGTGATTAACATCAAATATCTCCTTGTAATAACACTTCATGATAAAACAGTGGTCAAAAGAATTAAGGACGGGATCACACAAGATGAATTTGCTGGATATTTTAACAATTTCTCGCTTTTACTTCTATAGGAAATGTGTAGGGGGAACAAAAGAGAATTTAAATTTTAATCTTAGGGTCTGAAGGGTCAACTACAAACTCCCATGAACAGCAGAGTGGTTTCCAAGCGACAATGCGATACTGCGCTAACTCCCAAAAAGGAAAACAACGCGTCAAAAATTCTAGACACGAGGAATTTTTACAAAAAATAGATTGCTAAACTTGGTCAAAGTGATGTGGACGAAAAATACACGGTATGGAATTACAACAGTAAAAACGTTGTTCAAGAAAACAACAAACAAAATGGCGACGTGAAAGTTCTTCCTCCAGGAATTTCTCATCTTCGATGGCGGCGTTCTCGGTCACGTGATCTCGAGCGCTTGTCACGTGACCTGGATCTCCTTTCTCTATCACGTGACCTAGACCGTGACCGTCTTCGTCTATGCCGTTTTTCTCTGGTTTCTCCTTCATAGTCGTCTTTGTCACTGTAATGATGTTTACTTCCTGTCGACCTGTGGAAAAAAAACAAAACTGGAACAGCTTGCACCAGAGGAAACGATAAATGTGTAGTAACAGAGGACAATCCTACATTGACGAACGATCTTGCATCAGCGGAAATCGTAACATCACAGCGGAAATTTCACTCAAAATCTGTTTCAATTGTTTATAACTATCATTCCACTTATTCACATCAATTTATTGACAATCCGAGGGTGTGATGGATTTGGCAAAATTTTGGTCATCATGGAAGGATTTCGCGAATTTCGTTTGACATAAAAAAGTTCGACGTCTTAAATATCCGTCACGAGACTGCTTAGACTCAAGTACGTTGTTGAAAGAAACCGAGCAAAAGCTCGTACAACTCTGAGAATGTGAATGCATGAAATCACATATTTGAACTGCGAATGACTGAACGAATTTGTAAGGGGTCATCGCAGCCACAAACACTACTACTTGAGCAGAAGTGAAAACGAAGCCTGAAAAACGTTCAGGCTTTATTTTCCAGTTTCTAGTCGGCAATGAAAGGTTGGAGATTTTGCAACTTTAGATATTTGGCAACTAAAGTTAACCAGTCACCGACAACAAGGACATCCTGCACAAAATTAACTAAGGGTTTTACCTTCTTTCGAGCAGCTGTAGCTCTAGCCCCTGAAGACAGTCTTGTAACGACTGAACAAGAACCTGTCGTAAAAAAGCACTTGTGAGCTCATTAGATGCCACAAAGCTAGCCGATCGTGTGGTTTTGCAAAGGCATATGCAAAGACTTTGATAGAAACCAAAGACGGGTGTCTGTGAGCCTTGTCTCGCACCACGAGCGTGTGTGCGTGTGTGTAGGGTGGGGGGAACTCCTTGTAGAACTGGATGTAGATAAAGACACTCGCATATGAACACGTTATCGACAAAAGTTCACGTTTTTGTCTCGCAAAAGACGGTAAAATTGAAGGAAGTGTACTATAATGTAAAACGCACACACGGAGCGATTGTTTTTGCGAGTTACACCAGCCATTTTGGCGCGTCATCGGCATCATATGTGGTGCCTGAAGCCCCCAACGTCACCTTTACCTTAACAATACAAGGGTGCCTGGAAAAAAGGTGACTTCAGATAAATTGCCAGATTCTCCTTCCAAATCACCTTGTATTTGTTTGCAAATCACGAGGAGAATTTGACATCACATCAAAAGTCACTTAGAGCCTTATCCCATGTACCCCTTCAAAGAAAAAACAGTGCTACTGTCTCTGGTACGGTATAAGAAACAGAGTTGCCATCACACTAAATAAATGTACTCAGTTTTTCGCTTTCTACGCTCAGCGATGTCTACTGCGGTTTATCCTTACCTGACATCTATCTTCTGCTGCTGTTGGCGACTGTTTGATAAGGGATATCGCCCCAACCAATGTTTCTATCCCACTTTCATAATCACCAGCGTTGGCGTCCGACATGGCTCGTTTAATAGCGCTGCTGGCGAGGATTTGATTTCTTTTCATGGACTCGTTGAAATCATCGCCTACAATATGCCAAAACAAAAGTAAAATTTTCAATAGTTTCCATGGCAGTCTAAACTCTGTTGGCTTGATCCAGGTTCAAAGTTTCTGTATTCGTGCAATAAAATGAAGTTACCTGGTCTTGGCATGAACTGCGCCATCATATCCATTCTACTCACGCCTGGCGTTCCAGCGGCTAGGAAAGTTTCAGGCTGCAAATGAATGAATAAATAAATAAATAAATAAATAAATAAATAAATAAATAAATAAAATCAGTGAACCAATCAATCAAAATGACAATGATTTATGCATTAATATCTTTTTTACAATTTTGTTTTATGGTACACAAAAGTAAAGATGATTACTTTCCACGGGTTGTTTTGACAAAGATTGTCTGATGCGTTAAAACTTGTTGGTATTATTGTTATTACAGTTCTATGATACACTTACAGGTGGAACTTCAGGGAAGAATGCTGGATTTACATGTGGCGCAACAGGAGGCTTTGGAAACTGTGGAACCATGCCTGTGAAATAAAATTAATCAGCCAAATAAGATGGGAAAACTTCATCGCGAAAATAAGTGCTGTTTAAAGAAGAATCTATTTCAACCAAACTATTCACTTTTGTTCAGTTTGTTGTTGTTGCCAACAAATGACCAACTAGAGAGGTCCTTTATAGTACCTACAGTTGGCCAAAGTCTCAAAGAGTTGGTAGAATTTAGGATGTGTTTGTCTCACTCGAGATGGCATTAGAAACTGTGAAAGGGCATGTCGTGAGTATTGATATTTCCTCTGGATAGGGCGTTAGATTTCAACTGTGGCATTTGAAATAGGACGCACTAATTGTCTAAAATCCAATGGCAAATTTCCACTTTCAATGAAGTTTTCAGTGTATTTCGTTTGTGACCCAAAGTCAAAATAAAATTGGAGAATACATGACTGTACCTAGAACTGAGTCAACTACACTCAGAAATTAAATGAATATGATAAACTTGTGACTAACAACAACAGCAACAAACAACAATACCTTTATTTAGCCACAGTAAAATCATCAGGCAAATACGAATTTATGACTTACTTGAAAACATTAAAAATTGAAATCTCGTTGTATTGGAATTAGCCTCCTGCGCAGTCGTTTTTAGGGGAGTCGTGTTTCACCTCCACCCCAAATACGACTCCCCTAAAAACGACTGCGTGGGAGGCTACATTGGAATTAAATAATTTATGTATATAAAAAAAAACTGAGTCAACAAAGACTGATGAAAAGAAACAATACCTTGTGCCCTGTGATCTGCTAGGGAACCAGCTCCAGGGGGAGGAGGTTGCTAAAACAAGGACATGTGACAAGAATCAGCAAGGAACAATCTAAAATTTGGAAGTGTTGGGCTCGTAAATACATGCTCCTCATCCAATTGAAGTGCCACCCAGTTACGTAGTTCACTTGGCAAGACCAACAAGAATGCTTAGATTAAGATTGCGAGTTCAAATTCCAGGCGAGACCACAAACTAGGGTCCAAAAAGTAACTGGTAAGATTTTGCTGGCTGTGTGCTTAACATCCAAAGTTGTACCTCAGTTCAGATGACACCCTCTTAACAGTTACATGTAGCACTGTTGAGATAACTTTCAGAGTCTGCGGATCAGAGAAGATTTTAAGGTGCTGGTAGACATTTTTCTTACTCCACAACTCAGGAAGTCAGTAGCTTTCTCTGGTTTTTGACCTGAGAGCCCATTCGTATCTGAAAGAATGACTTAGTTTAAAGAAGCCTATGCAAAGATCTCCACTTGTAACTGCACCAGGCCCTGTTTGAGTCTGCTTATCTGAAGTTGTTGCAACACTATGAAGAATTCAGTTTGTTAAGTAAAATACGCACTTACTGGTGGTACATGCACTTGGGGCGGCATTGCACCAGGTAGTTTTTCCCCAGGGGGAGGCACCATAGGGTAATATGGTGGGACATGCTCGCCATGATATGGTGGTATACCAGGGGGAGGGTGTCTTGGCATCCCCATGTGACCAGGACCTGCAAAATTACAATAAAGCAACTTTCTTAAAAAATGGCATTCATGTACTTGTGTGTACATGTAGTTCACAGCACACCATACAGGACAGCTACAAGTACAGGCTCAAATGAGAGGTGACACAGCCATTAGTTTTTATCTGTCCTTTGCTGATGAACCATATGTGACAAGCTTGACAAGCTTAAAGCTTGTCACACATGGTTCAACATCTGTTGATCAACAATGCTGGAACTCTTGTTCATCAATGTTGAACAGTGTATCTCGCCGTGTTAAAATTTAATGTTAAACATTCAACAGGTTGCTGCAACATTGTTCAACATTTAAGTTCTATTACCACTTTACAGAATTAGCAAAACTACCGTAAAAATCTTTTAATAAGTTCTTTCTTTTTTTGGACTTCACAACTCCCCTACTCATTTTTCCTATTCTCTTACCCATCCAGGGTCCCCCCCGTCCCATGTCACCAGGTGGAGGTCCATGTTCAAAGCCTCGTCCCATTCCTGGACGAACAGGGAATCCACGGCCTCTGAATGCTCCGCGGTTGTAGCCAAACCCTCTGCCTCCACCTTGTTGATATCCTGTGTTATCCTGATCTGCATGCATGCCTCCTGCAGAGCCTGGATTATCTATGGAGCACAATTGAAACCATTTACATGTAATGCTAAAATGAAGAGAAGCAAGTATTAAAAAATCTGATGTACATCAAGGACTCATAAACATTTCAGAAATTTACAAAGATGAAATTGTTTGGCTCTAAGGTGTGACCAAGAAAGGCCAATCCAACTTCCAATGTGGCAGAGGCAAAACACTGTATACAACTCTCATCAATCCATCCATAACTGCAAATTCCTAAGATGTTGTGGGGGTAGATGACTGTATCAAGACAGTTTCAACATCAAGCAACATTAACGTGCATGTAGTACATGACAAGATAAAGGATGATTTGGTTTGTATGAAATGATTTGCATTTAAGTTTCTACCTTGTTGTTTCAGCTTGTTTATCACTCAGTGTCTAGTAACAACAAGCATTCATGTAGAATTTGTGCAACAATTTCAAGTGCTTATTGTTAAAAAGGTAGGTTATAATGTTGACAGCTGGTTGCATTTCACCAAGATGGCGGAGACATCTGGTGACAAGCTTAACACAGGTTCAATCTAAGGTGTATTTCTAAGAGACTTGCCTGTCTTTAAAAGAATACTCGGAGGGTTTGCTTTAGAAAGGTGTTTGTCTCAGAGATGACTAACTTATCTAGATAGAGTTACGATTCCACCCAGAAGATGATTCTATACAGAATAGACGTCTATATACTGTGAAGAATAAATGGCCTGTACTTTTTCGCGATTGTGCTTCAAACTGTTGTAAGAACTGTTTTGTTGCTGGTGTAACCACTGGTAACTGAGAATGAATCTCCCTATAAAAGGAAAGTATGAGTGATTAAATTTTACCACAGAAACTACATGGGGTAGGGTAAAGCTTCCAAGATGGCAGTCCTGAAGAAAGAAAGGTGAAACTCCCACGTCGTATCATGTTACATGTTGCAGACACATTGTTGCTCGTGATGTTTCTTGGGCTGCACAAACTGAGAAACATTTGTTGTGGACACAAAATTTGTGTCCGCAACAAATATTGCGCGCACAGGTAAACGGGGAAACATTTGTGTCGGCAACAATGTGTCCTCGTTTGCCGCAGCCTTTACTTTGTGGGCCCTAGAGTCAACAGTGTTTGATATACTATCAAACAACAGCCATAGGATCAACATTTTTATAAGGTAGGGCGAAGAAAGGGGTACACCGTGTCCAAAGTTGTCACTAGTATTTTAAGTAGATGGATGAATCAGTTGAAGTAGGTTGGTACAGAACATAAATTATGGTTGCCACTCATTTGGATTGAAAAACTTCCCTGACTTTTCACTGACCAAAGACCAATTTTCACAGACCATCCAAGGCAAAACCTTGGGAATAGAACCAGGAAATGAAGCCACAGAAATCAATTCCTTTGCAGGATTCTTTTAAATGAAAACATCTTTTAATACCAATAAAGGAATCTCATTCCCAAACCAAATGGCTAGCCAAAAGTAAAATTCCCTGACTTTTCATTGACTTTCAGGTAGAATTTAGAAATTCCCTGACTTTTCCCTGACCTTGAAAAAAATCTGTTTTTCCCTGATGTGGCAACCCTGTAAATGAATGTGAAGCTCATGCAGTTCCCTGGGGCAAAAGTAGTCAGCATTAAGTGGTCTGACAGCCAGAGTAAATCAGCTGGCTACCAGCCTGCATTATTGGACAAAATGGCCAAGCTAAATTTGGCTAACTGGGCAGAGGTCAGAGGTAACCCTTGCTAAACACAAGTAAAACAACTCAGGTCAACAATTAATGTATTAAAGTCAATATTTACATGGCATATATGGAAATAATTTTGTTACAAAATACCATTGAAGCAAACAGCATCAAAAGGTGTCATGCTCTTTGCAAATGGACACTAATAAACCTTTCCTGTTAATACAGTTGCACCTACATTTTAGGTAACTTTTCAGTGACAAGTTGGGCTGATGTTTCTGATCCAAGTTCAATCATTGCAAATCTGAAAAGGGAGAAGAAAAGATATTTAATATATACCCTAGTGGTTATGGTCCTCAAGGGAACCACTAGACACACCCTAAACTTCCTTCTGCAATAAATTTTATGTTTGGGAGGCATCAGGATGTTTCAGTACTTACCCAACAAGGCATCCTTTAAACATTAAGGGAACATTAAATAACCTATTATGTTGTCATAACTAAGTCAAGATTAGAATGGACTCACCAGATTCACTGCATCTGCCAGTCAAAGGCTTATGACATTGTTTCCAAATGGATAGTGTAATTTGTAATTCAAGCCTTTGACAGTTTAGCAACATAAAAGTACAGTATACCTTTACAAGACTGTAAAGATCTACCATAACAAGTCATGGTGCTAAACAGTCTGCAGGTATGTATGTGTGACCTTCATTTAAGTGTTTTTGAACAAAATAAATTCAATTGCAGCCACAAGACTTGATTGTGTGTGTTTGGATGTGCATTGTAATAGAGCAATTTGATTCTGCACAGGATTTCTGATTAAATTACAGGCATCATACAATGATACCATGTATGTACCGGTCATTGCATTCACATTAACATCACCATGTACTCACTTGTAAAGAAACAGGAAGTTTAGCAAAACCAGGGCAGGATTTGAGAGAAAACTTTTTTTCCACATGCTGCAGATTCTTGTTGCTTTTACCCAAAATCATTTCACGTCAATAAGGCAATGATTGGTGAATTTCTCACGAATTCTCAAAACAAACATCACTTTTGAAAAGCAAAGAATATGAAAAGTAGTTTGAAACAAAAAAAAACAAAAAACCCAACAACAAAACAAAAAAAAATAACAAAATGAACCAGAACTAAACTGGTTACACAAAAGTAAACACGAAGAGTGACAATGCTTTCAAATGTTTTGTAAAAAAAATTCAGTTCATGACTAAAGGATTTCAGTGAGCTGGAACAAATCACCAATCAAATAAAAAATGCTGATGGTTGATTATCGGTATCAAAGTAATCGGTCAAAAAGATTCAATGAAGTAAAGCTTCAGTAAAAGAGGTTGGTGACAGTAACGGTTTCTTAACTGCAACATACCATTTATTTATTTCCAACGTACACTTAAAATTACAGATACAGATTCCTTTAGACTTTTCTAGCACAGCTAGAAAGAAACAAAAGCAGGTACGTGACCAAACCCCAGATTTCAAAATAAACAGACATGTAACTCTTTTTGCAAGAATTACAAGGACTGTACCATTGACGGCAAGATCAAATACAGGATAATGAACTCTAACATACCATCTACAAACTAATGATGCTTCAAAGCAAAACTGGCAACTTACAATGGTTATTGACCTACATGTATTATACAATAATGAACCACTCTTCAGATATGTTAGGTAATTTTTAAATAAAATGATATGCAACTAAAGTAAATGAATCTATACAACATTTCACTGTACAAATAAATACATCAAATTTTAACTCATTTAATTATCTTAAGTTTACAAATTCTGTATAAAAATGTTAAGTAACAGTTTGTTTTTAACAGAGGGTGAAAATATTTATTTATTTGCAATTTTAAAATTGATAAATTCCTTATATTTATAATACAGAAATATTAATTCTCTCTTTTACAAATTTTCATGCCATCATTTTTTTTGACAAAGGGCACTCAAATACAAAATGGATTTGATTTTCGGCAATTGACATTTTCAATAGCTAAGGAGTTTTCTTTGATGGGTGTTTTCATTTCTTCCTTGTCTGATCACGTGCCCAGACCCCACTGCTATCCTTTGTCACTCAATAGCAGAAAAAGCTGTGAGTATAGGTAACAGAGAGTCAGTAAAATAGTCGGCAGAACGTTATGTTACCCTTGGGGCAGTGGTAGCTGTCTTGATGGGAATAAAATAAATAACATGAAATACCAGGAGTATTGCAACAACCCTTGGAAGTGGATCACAGAAATGAATAACGGGGCTACCTCCCTGGCAGTTTGGTTAATGTCTCCTACAGTTCAGTACGTATTTAAATACATACTTTGCTGGAGAAACAATTTAAGGCAAAGTTGCTTGTCTCAGTAGGGTCTTGTAAGTAGCAGTGGACTGATATTTTTAAGATGGCACTTGATTTTAAAGAGATCAGCATTAAGATTAAACGGAACAGAGTGCCGAGAGTGTATATCTATTCAACATGGTTGAGAACCATGATAAAATAAAGAAGAAAGAAAAAAACCAATCTGAGGAGAAAACACGAGGGCAGTGCACAGTCTACTGAATCTGAGACATTTCAATCACAACCCAAACTAGTCCACAACTGATGACTTAAAAATACAGTTGGGAAATGAATCGACCTGGCTGGGTAACCATTCTCTATTTCTCTACAACATCCTTGAAATGCAAATTATGTTGGGGCTTGATGAATTAACTGATTATGTGAGAAAACTTAGCCAGAAAAGGTGGCAAACAGCTGTTGTTATGAGTTCTATTCAGAAGTTAATAAATGGGTAATCAGCATTAAAACACTAACTGGAAATCAAGGGAACATTTAAGAAGGGTGAAGATTCAAGGAGCATCAACGTGGAAAAATAAAGCAGCTGTAAATCAATACATGTAAGTACTGAAACAAAAAAAAATGACACAAGACTGACTGCAAAACTTAACTGCAAAATTAATTTCTGCTAACCAAAAAAAAAAAAAAAGGTTCTCATCAAACCCAAAGAATGTTGGCCAATACTCATACATAAAAGTAGCAGTTGATCACCTTGTTATGCTCAAAATAAGAAGCTTGAAAAGAAAAGCAATCTTTCAAAAGCTCTTGAATAATATTATAGCTAACTATCACTCCAACTCACCCTTTTGATTGACCATTGGTTCTATTTTCAAAGAACTTGATGTTAATCAGGTCCGTGACACCACACTCTTGAAGGGCCTCTGTTAGCTCTTGATCGTTTGTCCACTAAACAAGAGAAGTGATCATGATGAGCAATGAAATAATAACTAAAAATAAGGTTCTACAATAGCTAATGAATTGCCCCATCAGACTAAAAAAAATTATATGATCCAGGGTTCTCAGTAGTTTTTTTGTCAGACAGCACAGAAATACTTATCGGCGGCTAAACTTCAACCCAGAGGCACACAAAGGCAAATTTCATAGCCAGCACAGGCAGCTACTTTCGTCTTGACAGGCGGTGAAATTCGCCGGTTGCCGGCTACTACTGAGAACCCTGATAATCCATGGAAACAAACTTCTGGCAATAAAGGGAAACTGTCTGTAAATGACTATCATCAAATTGGAAACAATGTTCTGTGACTACAGTGTACGTTCATGAGTGAAAAAATCTCACTGGAATTTACATTCAGCTAACTTTGACATCAAAAAGTATATGTATGCAAAGAGTACAAATAACTCCATTTTGCGATGATTTACAATCCTTGCAACTCAGCTAGAGAGGAATTTTAATGCTGTCTACCTGCAGTCACTGTCATCTTGTGCAACTGTTGCTCTCAATGACCAAATTATCGCATTTTTAAATAAGATATGTGAAAAACAAGCATACATGTACACCTGTACTTACCCATGTGAGATTGCCTACATAAAGTGGTTTTCCTTTATTTCTTTCATAATAGGTGTTGGAAGGTCGCGCAGCTGCTGATTTTGGATGGATTGTTGTATAGGACTTGTATTCATAGGCTCCTAAAACAAAGAAAGTCATTGAGAGGAAATCATGACAGTTGCTGACAGTTACACAATTCAAACAAAGCAACAAGAGGTTATCATCCAAATGTACCTGTCGGGCTGCTTTCAGGCACAACAACACCAGTGACATCTTCTTCATACTAAAAGGCAAGGATAAAACATTAGGATTGTTTTTACTTTCCTTGTGCTTTGAGCATCTTTATAATGTTGTGATGACTGGAAACTATGCATGGTGGCACCATTATATCCTTCGTTATTTTAGATCCTTCATATTATCCTCGCTGACGCCCATATTTAATTTCTATGTTGCTTCTATTCCATACATTTTGCTGCAAGTGTGTGTGTGCAATTTTCCTTAAGTTGCTTATGCTTGCTTATTTAGTTTACATGTGCTTAGTTCATTATTTAATGTACCACCATTATTTTACATAGTTTTCCTTGCTAATTTATATTGTCAATAACTGTGCTCACATTGTGGGTGGCTCCTCCTAAAATGTTCTGCAATTGGCATAGGATTTAATTGAGCCAAAACCAAATTGTACACATTTTTAGGTATCCTACCGATGAACAGTTATTTCATTCAGATATTTTTAGAAGCAAAATTTACATGCAGTCTGTCACCTTTGAATTGCAGGAAATGCTGAAAGAAGCTGCAGTATCTGAAAACATTATTTTGTTACAGCAAACATGACTACACTACATGTTAACGAGGAATGAATGCCCGAACTTTATTCAACACAGAATTCAAACAGCTAAGCCCCGATTTACATGGAAGCTGTGAACAACACATAAAATGCCTCTCTTACCCCCTGCCTGTTGGACACTGCCATTGTAAAAACAAAATCATTATCTTGAGGTATGCAAGTTGGGGAATAAAGGAATTATTTTAATGATAACAAGCTTACAGCATATGAATGAGAATTAAATACAGCAATAAATTCTGGCAATATTGCAACCAGTTTTGAAGTTGCTATAAAGACCAGTGTTTTGTAGACACAAACTGGATGTAAATAAAAGTTGTGGAGGGTTTTTAGTTGTCCTCACCTGTGTATGTAGAGCTTCGTCTTCTATGCCTTCAGGCAACTCCCCTCCAGTGGTCAAAACGTCATCGTACAGATCCAACCCTTCTGTCATATGGTGCTAGTAATACGTAGATTGGAATGGTTATGCAGGGTTGTACTCTAGTTAAGCCCGGTTGCCCCTGGTGACTTACTTTTGCCTTTGGGTAACCAGGAAATATAAGTTATCACACCAAACGTATATGGTGGGTGCCCTGGATTTCAAGGGTTTACAGATTTTGGACCCCGATTTAGACCTTTCTTAGAGCACAACCTTGCTGGTCAGCCGGCTACTCTCAATCAGAAAATCAGTGAAACATAATAGCTACAGGAACATTTTAAACTGGCTACTTTCCCTGAGAGACTAGCTTCCAAAAATCTTAATGACAATGCTGGTTATGTTATCGAATCAGCAAACCACAGTCAATAGAAACCAACTATACTATACTTAGATTGAAAAAAAAAAGAACTGTTGCCTGTTGTCTTTGGTGAAGAGCACTTCCATTACTACATGTACACTGTCTGGAAGAAATGTTGCTGTGGATTCTAACCACAAGCCTTTGGAGACATACTGCACTTACTCTCTGGAAACTGATCTGACAAGTTTGGCACAGATGGAGAAAGCAAGTCTAGGTCCCAGGGGGTGTACTCCGGATTTTAAGTGACACGGATGATCGAAGGATTTTTTTGGGTTTGGAAGTTTCAATTCCAGGATTTTTTTGGGTACAAAAATTTGGGAAGTATTTTTTGGGTATCTTGATTTGAGTAGGGATTTTTGGGGGGTATTAAAAAGAATCAGTAGTGTCTTGGCATAGTTCTGCGAATAAAGTACAAACAACTGTCTTTGGTCCGGGGATTTTTTTGGGTTTTGCTGGAAGGACCTGGAAGCCCTAGGGACTTTTTTGGGTCTTGACTTTTGGCTCCATTCGATCATACCCATCACTTGAAATCCTGAGTACCCCCCTGGCCGGTCTGTAGGTGCTCATCCTTTCTTATGCAAGTCAATTTTCATACACATGAAAGTGAGTTTACTTTGCGTGTGAATGAATATTGATTTGCATATGAAAGGATGAGCACCTAGACTCGCTTTGAAAAAGAGGCTTAGGGTGATTCGGAAATGGCCTATTGGACTCCATTCATGACATGCCAAACTGTCAAACTTCATCTGTTTATGCTTAATATTATAATATGTTATCCAAAATGATAGTGGTACCAATTCAAACATTTGAAATTCTGACAAGTTCAATCGGCTGCAAATGAGCCAATCTCGTTGTAAACGCACTTAACATTTGGATGAAGCTTCCTTTACAGTATTCGATATGGAGTTTTGGTGAAGGACACATGTTCACAAAATACAACTGACTTCAACACCTACTTCAAAAGTCCAATTTTTGCCAATATTCTTACGAACTCTGAATTAAATTCGGCACGGTAGAAATGCGAGTCCGGGACGTTTGAACTCAAAACTGTTCAAGCAGAAACAACCGAAACCGATGGAAATTAGACAACTCAAACATTTATGTAAAGCGAGAAACGTTCAAAGATGACCACTCCACCAACTAAACAGCACTTTCTAAAGAACGTTTTTAAATATCAGTTAAATCAGAGAATTTAATTTTAGAGTCTAGCGGTAGCTAGATTGAAATTCTGTGGCTAAGCGTCCCCCCTTGATCATGACCATCTCACTTGCAGTTCCCAAATTTACCATCGAGTCATAAACATATCTTTCCCCATTAAATGTCTGATAATTCTTACCTGACCAGTAACCTCAGGCTCAAATTCATCGACCGTGGCGTACAAATCAATATCTACCGCTCCCTCACCGGCCATAACTTGCCTGCAAACACGACAAAACAGCAACGCGCTAAGCACAGAAAGATGGCGGCTTCTCTTTGGCCTCACGTGGTTTCCAAGGCCTTCTGGCCTTCTGGGACAGTTGGTAATGCCTGGTACTTTTTGTATTAAGCGGTCCACAACAAAATTTATTGTGCTTTTTATATTTTCAACATCTAGCCACAAAATTGAGAGATTTAGCAACCTGTAATACACCAGCAGAAGTCCTGGTAACTTGAAATAAGCTGCAACACTGGATATACATCATTTTTGAGGTCATTATGAATCACTAATTTTTCAACTCTCCGACTCGGCGGTTGTCAGTTGCTACTGACTGTGGTCTTATTAAAATGCCCGCCAAGATAAAAGTGCAGATTGTAGCTGCTCGAGATCTTCCTGTTATGGATCGTTCAAGTGACCTGGCGGATGCTTTTGCAGAGGTCAGAGTTCTGTCTTTGTTGATTTCTGGTACATATCGATCACCACAGTGAAAGTTAAAATTAATCCTAAACATGTTACCCAGCTGCATGCAGGCATATCACAGTGTTCTCCCTTGTTTTCAGCACAACCGGTAAAAGCTAGGTGTTCAAACCGCTAGAGCAGTTTGGAAATTGTGCTTGTATGGTTGAGGGTATATGCCTCCCAGCCTTACAGCTAAGGCGAACCGTGCAGTGCTACGATTTTGAAATTATCTCATTGCCTTGTTTGTTAATATTTATTTGGAAGGTTCGACTTGGTAATGTTTTGTACAAGACAGATGTGTGTAAGAAGTCATTAAATCCTCACTGGAGCTCTGAGTGGTTTAGATTTGAGGTATAGAATTTAAACTGTTTATTTTATGTTAATAGTAATGATTTTGCTTGTTAAGCTATGCGGATTAGCAGGAAACTGATCCAAACTGTTTTCAACTTGTTTGTATTTCTTTTAATTACCAGGCTGATGATGAAGAACTTCAAGATGAACCATTACAGATCAGGTGATAACAGTACTAATAAGCATTAAATGTTTCCCATTTATAGTATGTGTAGAGGGTATCATTATCACTACCACTATCACTATCACTATCAGTATCTGTATCATCATTATTGGTGTCAGTGTTGGTATCGGTATCAGTCCTGGTATTGGTATCATTATTGGTATCAGTATCAGCAGTGGTATTAGTGTCAGTGTCGTCATCATCATCATCAGTATCATTATCAGGGCTGTCACTAATTTTTGAAGTACATTTAAGTGGGGATATTAAAAAAATAGCTGGGGATTAACATTGATGTACTGAAGTCAACATGTTGGTTTAATATGTCAAATTAGCCGGGGATATACCTCAAAAGACAAGGCAAAAATCCCTGGCCCCTGGCCCTTAATGACAGTCCTGTTTATAATTGTTATTATCTCCCAACAGTAGCTGATGAGTTTCCTCTAGGCTTTCAGTTCTTAAGAGCCAAAGTCGGAAAATATCGAGAATCTCAAATCAGTTCAAAAAAATCGAAGTTTCGCTTATTTCACCCAAACAACCCTTTGGGTGAATTATTTCAAGAAATGGTATAAAGAAATCCCCAAGCGCTTTACATTTTGAGAAATTTAGAAAAGTTCGAAAATTCGCCAAAAAATAGAATGTTTATTCAGCAAAATGGCCAAAATTACGAACAATTTCAAAGAAAGAACACGGACGCGCAAAAGCTCCTTTTTTCTTCATCTTCCTCACATGTTTAGAAGACTTCCAAAGCTTCAAGTCTGTGTAAAAAGATTAAGTAAAATAACTTGAATAATATAGTTTCTGGCCTTCATCATTTACACACTCTTTGCATGTCGTTTTGAATGCGAAAATAACGCCCAACTTTAGCCGCTCAAAACCGATCCTGGTATTTTACAAATTGAAAAAACAATTATACTACATAAAAGAACGGGTATTACATTTGTAAGATATGAAGTGTCAGCTCTGCCAATTAAAACGCTGGTGTGTGATAAAATTTTAACTGGAGCCCCTCGGACGCCGTGTGCAACAGAGCGTGAAATGTAAACAAATTCAAAGTAAATGTAAACAAAGGGAAGAAAGACGCACGGAAATTAATTCTATCGCTTGGAAAAACAATGCAGTGTAGCTTTTCGACTCTTGTCAATGGCAATTCTACTTGTGGTGTTAGCCAGGATTATCCTGGTCAATCTGAATGTATTCCTCTCGCAAAATGCGAACGAGACATTACAAGACATCTTGAAGTGTGTGGCATAAGTGAAGATCCATCATTAGACAATGAAATGAAACTTCTACTGGCTCGTGCAGGTAAATGATGTTTAATTTACTTGCGGCTACTTTTTAGTGGTGCTGACTTCACTCTTTAACTCAGTATTGTTTTTCCCGATCAGGAATTTTTTCTTTGGATGAGTCCCATCAGTTTTTAACCATATGTCCTCGTCACCGGGCTGAATATGGGATCAGATGGCGAACAGGAAAAGTCATATGCTCGGTACCAAAGCCGTTGCTTGTACATAAATCTGCAAGAGTGAAGGGAACGCGCAGGATAAACAGTAGTTTGTCCTCACTTATTTTGAAAGAAACTGGCCAACTAATTGTGGTTGGTTTGCGTAAGTGATTTTATCTGTTTAGTATTTGATTCTGTCAACTTCAGGGCTGTCACTTAATTTTGAGGTAGGTGGGGATACACAAAAAATACGGGGGGAAAACCTCCGGTCTACGGCCCTTTACGCCCGCCTTTATGACAGCGCTGAACTTAATGAAATCCGGAATTAACTTGGTCGAGTAGTATAGGCTAAGAGATTTCTGTACGTACCGGATTTACAGGTGAAACTTTATCGGGAAGGAGAATAGTTCGGCTGTGTTATACATGACTACAGATTGATATACTTCCCTGAGTTCCTTTGCATAAAACAAGCGAAGCGCTTGTGGTGCACCAAACAGTCAGACCGAAATATACTCAAAAAGTACGACCACTATCATCTCGGTGTTAGTGCGACGCTCTTTTTCAACCTGAAAATGGGACGGCGGGGAACATGTTTCATGCTCGACTGATATTTGTGGTTGTTGATGTTTCGATAAAGCCCACTTTAAATTTATTGTGGGTTGAGCCACAGTGATTCTCTGTATTTGAAAAGTATTGAAATTTCTAAGCAGAACCTTAGAAAGTGACAGATGGCAGAAATAGGCCTATTTTTTCCTCTAAAATACTGCTTATGGAGGAGACATTGCCAACATAGACATATTTTCATTCACCTCAGCCATTTGCTACGCATGCTCTACTCATCTGACGACAATTCAAGAGGACGGCAGAGATGATGATGGGAGTGAAGAGGTGAAACAACCCGAAGAATCCATGGAAACTAGTGGTGTAAGGCAGGTAAGGAAAATTAGAAAAAAGAGAAAGGCCCCCTTCAAGAAAACGTACTCTCCTCTCCTCCTCACTTCAGTCTAGTCACTGACTAAGGAATTTATAAGACCATCGGCTGTAAAACGAATCATTGTAGAATGTGGAACATTGTACGTTTGTGTCTTGTTTTCAATTTTTCAAAATTAAATTAAGGTAAAAAATCATATAAACGAAACCCCCCAAGGTAAGTTAATGTCCATACAGGCTTTTTTTTAAGAAACACTGCAACACATGTACAGTAACCTTACTGCGACTCCTTTCGTCTGGCAAAGAATGCATTTACATTTTTGTTTTAATTGTTAAGAACACCTTTATTTGTTCTTTATTAATTAACATGTTTAGGAAACTGAGGAGTCACCTACAATCAGCGAAGAATATGACAGTGATGTCTCTAATGGAGTCAGTGGAGTATTAAGCAGGCTGAAAATTGCTGACGAAACCTTCTTTAGTCCTGACACCAGGAGTACAACTTCTACCCAGAGCGACGAAATTGCATGCACGTCGCAAGAGTCAACATCGGAGATACAGCGTCGGCTACTAAATAACTTTTTGGTGGCGTGGGATATTCCACCGCTTCAAAGAAAATGGCTAGATTTTCCTTGTAGCAGTGAAGCCACTAAACATAGATATACAAAAAGATCAAGTGACATCGTAGCTGCGGTGCTGAAAACCATTTCACCAGAAAATGCTGGCCACATTTGGAGAGAGATGACGTCAACCTCTATCATGAACAAATTGCTTGGTACTGAAGTTATCTCACTAGCAGATCAACGTTACTTGGAAGCCCTGGCAGAGGCATACTATAACGCTGATAGCTGGGATACCCGCCGACAAATCCTTTCTGTCATGACTGGTGTAGCTGGTTACAAAGCTATTGCCACCTTTATTCAAGGGCTAACGAAGTACAGGTACACTGTAGCAAATCTGCACCGCTTACAATTTGGTCGAGGAGCACCTCTTCCTGTGCAGCCGTCGACAAGAATAAGAGTGGATCTAAAACAGTTGGATCACTTTTTGTGCTTTATCACAAGCCCACACCTGGTACAAGATCTTCCGTTCGGACAGAAACATCTGACTCTTTCCACAGGCCGTGTCATTGAAGTTCCCAATGTGATAAGAACCATGATTCCTCAACGAATCGTGCGCCAATACACCCAATACTGCCAAGAGACTGATTTTCAGCCATTTAGTCAGAGCACAATGTTGCGTATTTTGTCTGAATGTAGTGCGTCAGTGAGAAAGTCCCTTCAAGGACTCGACTACTATGCTGCAGAAGGTACAAGAGCATTTGAAGACCTGATATCACTTGTACGCAAATTAAACGAATGGGAACTTGACATGGAGTGGGAAACAAGAGCTATCGATTCCCTCAAGGCTGCTAAGCTTTATCTAAAAGGAGACTTCAAGGTATGCCAAAATAATTCTGATAAATGTTCCGCTGGATAATACTATAAAATTTTCGACTAGATCCGTCTTTCACTAATATTCATTACTGCCTTATTCACCAAACACTGTTAAAAAAAACTTGGTTTCATATTGTCTGAATTTAGGGGAGCAGGGTTGGCGCAGTGGTGAGAGCGCTCGCCTTCCACCAATGTGTCGTCCCGGGTTCGATTCTAGGACTCGGCGTCATATGTGGGCTGAGTTTGTTGGTTCTCTACTCTGCTTCGAGAGGTTTTTCCGGGTACTCCGGTTTTCCCCCCTCTCTGCAAAAACCAACATTTGATTTGATGTGAGAATTGTAAACACTTGCCAATTTGATTTGAGAACTTACGTTAAATTTACGCGGGATAAATTTAAATATTATTATTATTATTATTATTATTATTATTATTATTTATGCCCCGGATTTATGCAAGATTGCAAATACAAAGTGTATCGCAATTTTTAACGATGTGACAGCGTTCAAAATCGCGACGCACTTTGTTTTTACAATCGCGCAGGATGGAATCGAAGAGGGCACTCGCGTCGTTCTCATTGCTCTTTTCAAGCTCCATATTTCTCTTATAGGTCTAATACGTATGTGTATTGAAATGACTACATATCTTTCATTTTTTTAACTTCAGTTTTCCATAGCTAGATATATGTTTCCGTGTTGTTTTGTATGCGATATATGTGTTTCATACTATTGCAAATGAAAAGTAACTATCATGTGCTAAGAGTCACGTCCTTGTTTTGGTGCTGTTGTGCGTTACAGGTCGCCGAAATACGTTACTAATCTCGGCCTTATGGTTAACTTAATGATTAATTTAATTGCAGGTGCATCTAGAAAAAGAAGCAAGGATACCAGACCATTGTGTAGTGTTCTCACTAAGCGATGCTAGCGATCCAAGCTACCAACAAAAGTGTCAACACAATCACGACGATTCTTGTGAGCAGTGTGAAGCACTGAAGGAAACTCTACAAGATATTGAAAACCGTATCAACGGTTGCCATTTTTCGTCTAATGACGATCACGATGAAGTAAATTACATCATGCAGTCATCGAAGCTTGCCATCAGATCATGGCAGTGCCACATAGTACGATCCTTTAACCAAGACCAAGCGCGACTGGATATTCTTGACCTTCTTGACAATGAGACAGTACTAATTGTCAACGACTGGGCAATGAAGTTTCTACCCCAGAGATACCGTGAGTCGCAATCAGACTGGTTCGGTAAGCGTGGAATTTCGTGGCACATGTCCGTTGTGTATCGACGATCTCATGACCAGCTACAATGGCAAGGATTCGTTCACGTCATTCAGTCGTGTAGTCAAGACAGCCTGTCCGTAATAGCCATCATGCAGGATGTGCTTAGTTCAATCAAAGCTGAGTATTCAGACGTTAACAGGGCGTACTTTCGTCAGGATAATGCTGGATGCTATCATTCCTCTGCGACAATCCTAGCGTGCCCTGTAGTTTCTCAGTCTACTGGAGTCCAAATCATGCGCATTGACTTTAGTGATCCACAGGGTGGCAAAGGGGCTGCAGATCGCCTTGCAGCCACATGTAAAGCTCACGTGCGCAGTTTCGTAAATGAAGGCCATGATGTTACGAATGCCACTCAATTAAGAGAGGCTCTCATCTCGCATGGAGGAATTGAGGGTGTTCGTGTAGCATGCATGGATTCAATCGAGGTGTTATCACCAGTCAGCGAAACAACGAAGATTCCCAATGTCAGTAAACTCAATAATTTTGAGTTTAGAGATAGTCGCATCAAAGGATGGCGTGCATATGGCATTGGCGATGGAAAAGAAATAAATACACATTCATCGACAGCAGGTAACACTATTGCCCGTTGCCTTTTTGTTTGCATTTGTGACACTTAACGTATAGTTACAAGATTAAAAAAAATACGAAAATGTTAGGATAAGCATTTAATCGGCAAGATAAACTGGTAGAAACTGAATACCAAGAGTATAAACACAGATGACTACAAATAGAGAACTATGGAAAGGATTGTAGTAATGAAAGTGCCAATCAATTGTTTATTGCCCATATATCGTTTTTGAGCTAGAGAGCTCGTTCAAAATGCGTACGTGCATCTAAACGATAAAACTGTACAATCCTTTGCCTATGTTAATGCTATATTTATCTATCGTGTAGTTATTTTGACATTTATGAATTTCCTTTTGCAGAGTCTGAAAATAGGTGGCTAGAATCTACATTTTCTCCGGGGGAATTCAAATCTTTTGGCTCAAAAGAGAAAGAGCCTTCTCCTGCTGACGACGAGTCTACCAAGACAAGAGAGATTTCGGATGACATACAGCAGTGTGAGATCAGCCAGGCTATCTACACCTGCCCAGAGAATGGCTGTACAAGGGTTTTCCAAAGACTTTCGGCGTTAACTAAACATCTGTCTTCTGAAAAATGCTCGAAGTCCCTGGAAAAGCACACACTTTTAGATCTTGCTAAGCTTGGTTATCAGCAGACTTTGGAAGAAGGTGTTGGGGTCGTGCCAACACTGAGAACCGTTAGTGTGACAAACAAACAAAGTACAACTGCTTTAACAGAAGGATGGGCTCTAAGACCAACCAAGAGGGCCTACCGTTTTAGCGAAAAGCAGAAAGCCTATCTCACTGCCAAATTCAATATCGGTCAGTCCACTGGACGGAAAGTTGACGCCAGTCTTGTAGCGCGGGATATGAGACGTGCCTACAGTTCGAATGGCGAGCGCCTTTTCAAATCATCAGAGTTTCTAACTGCTCAACAGATTTCTTCATATTTCTCCCGCCTTTCTGCAACAGTTCGCCAACAGACTCATGAAGTCGACATTGCAGCCATTGAGGACGAGATCAACTTTTCTGCGGCCAGAGAGCAAGTTCTGGATACTGTTACTCTTCAGCATCCTATAGTATTTGATCAATATAACATCTGTGCCATGGCAGAGCAAGACACAATGAAGAACTTGAAGGTTGCATTGCTTCAACTGATCTGTGAAGGCCTCAATCTTAACATCCCTCATCCACCAGTTCGCCGCAAAGCTCCATATCTCAAGTTGCTTAAAGAAGCAATCAGTAGTTGCAGTTGCCAGTGTGAACAACTTGGCTCCTGAAGAACTGACTTGTTACAGTCCTCCCCAATAATAAAAGACACTCTCCATCAAGTAGGATAGACTTCTACCTCATTCTAGCCCAAGGCCCAAGGAATGGGCTCGGCTATTGTGTTGTAAATCGGCATAAAGTTAAAGGAGATAGAATAATAATAATAATAATAATAATAATAATAATAATAATAATAATAATAATAATAATAATAATAATAATAATAAGCAGCTTCCCCAATTTCCTCCCGAATATCTGTCCTGCTCTTGTAAAGCCGAGAATTAAGGAGGCCCTCTTAAACATACTTCAGTCTTAAGCCCTGGAGATACTCTCCTATTAAAATGGCAAGGTTACTTGAAATAATTTAATCCTCAATTGTTTAGTCCAGGGTACTAACGATTGTTCGGTGTTATCTTGGAAATGACTCAATTTCATTTCTACAGATATTTGCAGATTTTCAACATAGATCAAATTTTCGCAGGGACTTATAGAAATGACTTCTTTTATATTGTTAATTTTATCATAATCATCGTTGTCGTTGTCGTCGTCGTCATCATTATCATCATCATTACTACGGTTACTTACGATTTCTGTATATGTTTTCTCTCCAACCATATAATCAGCACAGATAATAGAGAGTAAGTTAAAACTGGAAGTTATATATGCAATGTGTACCAGTTTGCGATGATTAATCAATATCGAATTAAACAAACGTAAAGACAACACAAATTATGCGTGCGCGAAAATCAGTTGCTACTTCTGTTTTGATATGCTTATTCTCTAACAAGTTCTTATGACTTTAAAGGACAGTTTCTATGGAATGCATAAGCAAAATAGAGGGCCTTACTTCTGTGCGAAGATCGATAAGCACTTTTCATGCGCCGAATCAAATACCTATTTGGGTCGACCCAAATACATTAAAATTCGACTTTAGTCCAGACGTCGAATTAAATGTGACTTTCGATGTTTTTCCGAAAATACATTGAAATAACTGATGCATTAGATTCGGCACATGAGAAGTTCGACATTTGAAACAATTAAATTCGACGACTTGATTTGGGTCGACCCAATTATTAAATTCGACCGAGCCAGTCGAATTTAATAGTTGGGTCGACCCAAATCAAATTCGTCGAATTTAATTGATTCAAACGTCGAACTTCTCATGTGCCAAATCAAATAATTTGATTCGGCGCATGAAAAGTTCGACGTTTGAACCGGGCCTCAGTGACATTTCTAAAGTCACCTCAAGCGCTTTACGAGGGCTGTCAAGAGCATGTATATTAACTGGATTATTGAAGTGATACCCTAATTCATTTGTACCCTGGTGATTTTTGAGCTTGTACATCAACAACTATTTTGTTTATTTTAAACTTTACGGGATATTAGTCTTTCCCTGACCCGATTTCGTGATCATAATGCTAGCTTTCGATTCACTATCGATTGTTGTTTTCCGGATTTTATTAAATTACAGAAAGAAACCTTTATATTATTGGTTTGCCAGCTAGAAAGGCTTTTACGAGTAACATATTTTTTATCAATTCCGTGTGATTCTATGAGATAGAATTAATTTTCGTGCGTCTTTCTTCCCTTTGTTTACATTTACTTTGAATTTGTTTACATTTCACGCTCTGTTGCACACGGCGTCCGAGGGGCTCCAGTTAAAATTTTATCACACACCAGCGTTTTAATTGGCAGAGCTGACACTTCATATCTTACAAATGTAATACCCGTTCTTTTATGTAGTATAATTGTTTTTTCAATTTGTAAAATACCAGGATCGGTTTTGAGCGGCTAAAGTTGGGCGTTATTTTCGCATTCAAAACGACATGCAAAGAGTGTGTAAATGATGAAGGCCAGAAACTATATTATTCAAGTTATTTTACTTAATCTTTTTACACAGACTTGAAGCTTTGGAAGTCTTCTAAACATGTGAGGAAGATGAAGAAAAAAGGAGCTTTTGCGCGTCCGTGTTCTTTCTTTGAAATTGTTCGTAATTTTGGCCATTTTGCTGAATAAACATTCTATTTTTTGGCGAATTTTCGAACTTTTCTAAATTTCTCAAAATGTAAAGCGCTTGGGGATTTCTTTATACCATTTCTTGAAATAATTCACCCAAAGGGTTGTTTGGGTGAAATAAGCGAAACTTCGATTTTTTTGAACTGATTTGAGATTCTCGATATTTTCCGACTTTGGCTCTTAAGGTAATCCCCCTGAATTGCATTGCGCATCCTTACTGCACATGATTTTATGCATCAGCAGTGCGGGTAGGAACGCGTGCAAAACACTGCAGGTTTTCTGAAGGACTGATCTCCTAGAAGTAGGTAAATAGTGATTTTCTCCCAAACAAGCACGGCGACCCCCCATTTTTATTGGTGTCATTTGCTTGTAATAGGTACGGGAAAAACATATTTCAAGAAGAAAAAAGTTGGGTAGTAGTTCAGTTGTAGATTTTGTGAATAAATGACATAAAACTCTGCAATTGGAGCCAGGGAGGAATATGTGAATATGAGATAGCGGTCCAATTTCCTTACATCATTTGCAGTATTGGGCAATTTGAAATCACTTTTCTGAAAGACTACAGTCCAGAAAGACAAATAGGCCCTAGGTTTCAGTAATATTCATAGTTTTTGCACTGTAATAACAACTTTTCCAGTTGATAAAGTTTCAAACATTTCTTGTGCAACTCAGCCAAAAGCACTTAGAATAACAGGCATGCAGGGCATAAACAAGCACAGTGACCCCATCTTTTTATTGTATTTTTTCAATGTCTCATGCATGGCTATCAATTGTGCCAAGTTTGAAAACAATTTTGGGTAGTACATCCTTTTCAAGGGAATTACCTTGAGGGTACGTGACCATGTGTTAAATATTTGATATTGTTTAAAATTGATGACTATTGTTTCTTTTCTGTGGTGCTGTTTTTTTCTCTTGTCAATTGACTTGTTTTTACGCTGAACCCGCATGATAGCAAGTACACTCTAGATAATGAAATTAACTCAGATTTATTTTATATTAGGATAATGGACCATGATACAGTGACTGCTCATGATGCCATAGGAAAGGTGATTTGATTTTTTAAAACATTTTTAGTTCAAGGTTTTTCCATGGACAAACCTGTCTATAATGTCATAATTGTGCCATAATAAGGGACAATGGTCAGTGCTCATTCAAGCAGAGTAAAATTTTCTGGAACATTGATGACAAAAAGGTTTGGACTTGCACCTATCTTGAAAAAAGCTATTGACTAATGAACATACATGTATTTTTCTTCAGGTTAACATAAGCTTAGGACCTCTTCTTACCCAAGATCCTCCTGGAAGTATTGATGGATGGTTTCCAATATATGATACAATGCATGGTATGTTGAAATTAACTCACCACTACACAGAAGCTTCTATAGTTGTAAAAACATTGTTCTCTTAGTTATCATTTACAAAATGATTTTGACAGGCTAACTTGAATAAACAGCTTGTGGGATTGCTAAACTAAGTAAGCTGTTGCCCCTTACTGCCTCGATCTGCCTGTCCACTCTGGTTTTATCTACACACTTGAATGTATAACCATCCATACATTAATGCTACTGTTCACCCACCTATCCATCGCACGGTTCATCCATCATTTCATTCATTTGTCTGTCCATCTGTCTGACCCTCCCTATTTTCTGTTCGTCCATTCATCCATCTATCTGTCCTATCCCCAACTAACTACTAGACGGTAATTAATAGCATTTCACATTGACAGGTATTCGTGGTGAAGTAAAAGTCATTGTGAAAGTGGATTACTTCATTGATTCTAACAAGTTTAGGCAGAGTTCGTGTGGTGTACAGTTCTTTTACAGTAAGTGAAAGTGCTTAATTAACCATTATTGTTTATTTTTGTTTACCACCATTCTTGCTCATTATTATTGAGAATCATATAGTGCTTTTCCTTACAGTGTCAGATGTATATTTCCTTTGAGACTACCAGAAAATTTGTTCATCACAAATTTGTTACTTAAACACATTAACAATAGGTGGTCTTGCGAGCAGATACTTTAAAAGTTAGTGGAGCTGGTTAGTGAGGTATCCATGGCAACCCAGCAAGTTACCACTGCCAAAGGCACCATCACACAGAACCAGTCAGTGAAATACTTACTAAAGCCTATACTTACCAAAGGAAGGGGGAAGAGGGAAAAGCTTGTATGAAAATTGAAAAAGCAAATGATGTGACTCACACAGACCAGCAATCAAGAGCAGCAGAGGGCTCAAGACCACACATGAGCTACAGGAAAGATTGACTACTGACCTGCCTTGCCTAAATTACATTTAGCCACCTTACTTTCAGAGATGAATTATTTATTTGGCAGAAGATTGATGAGCTGTCACACAATAGACATTCTTTCTCTGAGACACAAGTTTTATGCAAAGAGAATTTGCATTTTCAAATATTCCTACTTAAGTGCTATAATATCATTGATACTAGATGTAAATTTGTTCTAAGTGAACCAGGATGTTCTGGCTTCTAATAAATTATTAATACCACCGTGTGTCCAAAAATCCTAAAGGTACAACTAACCTTTTATTTTTTTTTCGGGTGACTTTTTCTTTTCAGCGTGTTCTGTCCCTTTTGGTCATAAAGCCCTTGTTATTCATGGGTTTGTTGAAGAACTGGTTGTCAATGATGATCCGGAATATCAGTGGATTGACAAGATTAGAACCCCAAGGTCTTCTAATGAAGCACGACAGAGGCTCTTTACTAAACTTTCAGGTAAGCAGTGGTAATGATATAATTTGAATCTATAATGTGTAATTTTATCAAGAAACAGTTTCTTGTTCCACAGTATAAATTAATAAACCTTGGGATGAAAATTTCAGATGTCTTCAATTGGTACACTTGTCCCTTGACTAATTTGTGAACTCAGTGGATTTTTTTAATAATTGTACATTAAAGATCTGATTACTGTCACTTGTTGTCTTCAAGAAGGGGAGTTTCCATGTTTGGTGAAGTTTATAATTATAATTATTATTGTAACACAACTCTTATACCAAACAGGAGAACTCCAACGCAAAATTGGTCTCAAAGTGCTGGATGCTGGGGGAAATGCAGTAATTGGGTAAGAGTTGTGTTAATTAATGCTTTCAAGGGGTTGAATTGTTAAATACATGTAATTAAAGGTCTTGGAGAAATTAGACACAGAATAACAGGCAGTTACCAGCAGTCTTTTTCTTTTCAAATGTTACTGTTGGCTCTTATAGAGCATTTGCTTATTTGTTGAATTAACTACGTGAACAGTTGAAAATGTTCTTATTGAAACCTTCATGGGGAGCAGGGTTAGCAAGGTGGTATTAGAGCACTCACCTTTCACCAGTGTGTCCTTGGGTTCGATTCCTGCACTCAGCTTCATAAGTGGGCTGAGTTTAATTTATTGGTTCTCCACTCTGCTCTGAGAGGTTTTTCTCTGGGTACTCTGGTTTTCCCCTCCCTCCAAAGACCAACATTTGACTTGATTCTAGGTTTGTTATAATTATTGTAAAGCTTTCTTTGTAAGGCGCATTAGGAAACTTATGTTGAATCTAGCAGTATGAATAAATATTTATTACTATTTATTTATTATTTATCATCTCCTATTGCGTTTCCCCAGTTATCGGCAGTGTTTTGACTTGGAAGGTGAATATGGGATTGTGGTGAGAGGTATTGGCACTGCAGTCACCCTGGCTGGTGCCCTCACTGTAGGCGGCAGCTCTCGTCCATCGACACCCATTCATGTACTGACATCCTCTGGAGAAATTGGCACTGGAAGTTTGGTGTCTGACACAGGGTGAGCTGATTTTGATCTGCAAAACTTGTTAAATTTATGTCAGTTTTCAAATGCGCAGATGAAACTACCTGATACCAATATTATTAAAGGTGCCTGCAACCATCTTTTTGCATCTTGTAAGTCCTTGTAAGACTCACTAACATTCGAAAAATTTTGTGTCAAAAGGGGCAAAATCTCTGCCACTGTTAGTTTCACCAGCTTTTTCTACACTACAAGTCTTGAGCTCAAAATCTGTAAACACAGATAGCAATGATTATGCCATATATCTGTACTGGTATGTTCATTAAAAAGCCCATGAAAAAGTGCTCCATAGAGTGGAAGTGGAAGTGGAAATATAAGTTGTCACAGATCTTGTTGTTTTCAGCAATGTTCTCTTACTTAGTGTATGATGCTTATAATTTATAATTCAGGGCTATCATTAACTTTCAAAATAGAAGTCCCAAAAGTAACGGTAGGAGGCACTGGAGGACCAAAGGCGCAAGTTTTCTAGGGGGGTTTGTGGGCATGCCCCTCCCCCCCCCACAGAATATTTTGAAATCTAGACACCCGGAAATGCCATTTCCGGTGTTTTCCTGGCGATATTTCCCCTCAAAAAGCAATCCAAAATCCAGGTTAAATTTAACAGAATCTAAGTTTACTCGCTTGTTCTCTTAAAGATTGAAATAGTCATCTAGAAAATTGTTCACTGAAATGCTATCAGAGAGTTATTAAATACCCAGTTTAATTTGTTTCCTAACACTGACTGATCAAAGTGTCCATGATCTCATCATCAACAGCTGGAAAACGGCTGTTTAAAGAACCTGGTTGTTCAGCATTACAAGAAAACAAATTAGAAAGAGAGCTGTCTGACATTTTGATTTTGTCATGCTCGATAAAGTGCAATGTTTTTTAATCTAATGCTAACCCTTCTTCACTGCAGACGCTATGTTTTTTTCGGACATAACGCGCAAGTCTGGGAACCATTCGGCAAAAATCTTTTGGTGTACTCACAGGCCTTCAATAACTTTGAGAGAGATCGGCTGCTAACCGTGTTTGAAACTGTAGTAATACTGATGTACATCTTTATTTCGACTCAAAAATTAGAGAAGAATGTCTTACAAGTAATTTCAGTGGACTTTTTTTATATTACTGTAAGCTTTCTCTTCAACAGTAACAGTGAACTGAAACGAAAGTATTCGGCCACGGATGGTCAAGTAGCCATCTGTTTCGGCCGGCTACCGGCCCTTAATGACAGCCCTGAATAATCCATCAAATAATTTTGCTCACATGCAATTGGTCCAAAGTTATCACATGACTGAATATGCCCTAGCTAAAACCGGGGAACATCCGAGTGATATTCCTTGAATGTATGTTGTGAAAAATCAGGATAACAAAGACAATAACCTCCATTTGGCTTTAAAAATTTGCTTGGATATATTCGTCCAAGTTGGACATTATCAGTTCCTCGGAGTTCCCAGTTTTTTTCGATCTTTGGTTAGTCGGAAATCTGTTCGCTTCTCGGAACAGGCAATGTTCACAGACAAATATCCGATCACATTCTCACACGAAATGGAGACCATTGTTTATTTAAAACAGTACTTTTCGTTTCTTCTTCTTTTTTTCTTGTGACACTTAGTAACTAAAGACAGGACAGTACTTTTGTGAGTTCTATATTCTACGTTTTCTTCTTGACAACTGTATTTCCTATACAAGCTTGACAAAATGGACGTCTGAATTACAATATCCTTGCTGAAAAATTAATGCCTTATACATCTTTTAACGTTTTGTTGCAGGTTTCATTTTCCAGACACACTCCAAAGCTTGCCAATTCCATCTAGTAAAGCCACTGCTCCCACGTTCCGCAGGCGAATCTCATCGTCTGACTCGGATCAAGGCTCAGAGTCTCCTCCCAAAGGCAATAAACTTATTAAAGGGGCTCTGTCGTGGGATTTTTGCTGTTTGCCAGCAAACACTACACAGAAATGCTACTCATGCCGAAACATTTCTTGAAACGTAGGACAAAGATATCAATCGATTTTTTGCGGGGAAAGTTATCCATAGTGTATTTTTGACCATATGGCTTCAAGATGATGTGCGAGAATTTGAAAAATTTAGACTTAATTTCAAAAGGCAATCCAATTCCATCCTTGCCATCCGTAACAGAGGACAGTATTTAGCCTCAGTGTAGTAACACAGTCTTGAGTCAATAAACTGTTTCCCCTGATTTAAAGACATAGTTACAGTGGACTCAAATAGCATGACAGTGCTCCTTTAATATTGATGGTTAGTAATGCTACAGTAATATGAATTAACTTGTCAGCAGGGAATGAAATTTATCTCTTATTTTCGTTCTTTAAACTTCCTAAACTTTCACAGGTTTCATTTGAAGCCAGCAACCAGCGAAAACTACCACCTACTTTGTCAGAATTTATCTCTTACTGCTGTCTACTTTGCCTAGATTTTCACTCAGATAACAAAAAAAAATCATCAGGTTACCTGCACCGACTGTGGTCAGCCCAGACAGCTATTTCAAAACTTATTGAAACCCCTGCTCAACTTCAAAAGTGTTTAATAATTTTGACCCATATCACCGATTTTAGACTGGAGTCCTGAAGATGTGAGAGCCCTTTAGCTTGCTCCTTCTTTGAAGATATATACTGAGGTTGTGTTTGATTTGAGAACAGACTGTTCATTTCAGTCTTTTTATTCCTTTGTTATCATCAGACCGGGTGGCTGTGTTAGCAGGTAGTGCTGGAGTGGACAGCGGTAGTGGAAGTGTTGGTGGCACGCCTTTTCCCAGACCCAAAGGACTCTGGCAGCTCGCACAGAAACAGAAGACAATTGATGACTTGGTAATATTACGCTACCATCAGATTCTGTCAGTACAGCATCATTTCTGTGCTCAATGTCTGTTCTAATGTAATGTAGTCTGCAATATAGCAGGTGGACAACTTTGTGCACAGTTGAATAATGCATATGATGCATATGTGAACTGCGGATATGAAATCAATGAAGGATGATCGTCGTAGTTGTGATCGTAATTTTTACAATTGCATAAAGAAGCCTGAAAATGATTCAGGACTTCAACGGGGCTTCAACCCGTGACCTCGCGATTCCGGTGCGATGCTCTACCAACTGAGCTATGAAGCCACTGACGTTGGCATCTGGTCAATTTTGGGTTCATATGTTCCCGTGAAACATGTGTAAGTGAATAATGCATATAAAAGAAATCATATGTGAACGCGGATATGAAATCAATGAAGGATGATCATCGCAGTTTGTGCACGGTTGTAAGTATGGTCAGTGTCTTGGTAAAAATTGGCCGCCAAAATGAATTTTAGAGTCTGTCTTTTTCAGGAGTTTCCGTTTTTCACCATCACAAAGTTCCCACCCGGCTTCTTGAGACACATTGGGGGTGTTGTAACCGCGAGATCTGTGAAACTTCTGGACAAAATTAATCATCCAGGTACTACAGAGCCCTCTGTGGGTAGCATGATGAGACCTTCCAAGGGTGTTCTGGTGTCGCTTTGTTGTTCTTTCACGGCTCTGTCTGTCGACTGTTTGGTTGGGGGCAAATGTCACTTTCACAATTTTTGTCAGTTGTTGGTGTTTTGGGAAAAGATTGTCGCCTTGTTTTGGAGCCATGTCACTTGTCGCTTCTACCCCTGGGAAGGCTGCATGATAAAAGATTGGGGCATCTACTCTGTTTGGGCATATAGTGGTCAGTGAGCATTGCGTGATACTTGAAAAACAAGTTAAAGGGAAAAAGCCGTTGATTCTCAAGTAAACAGCGCATGCTACTAAGACTTGTCAACTGCTGTGTTGTTTGAAAAAAGTAAGGCTTGTAATATATTGTCTTGTAATCTCTGTGCAAAAGTGCTAGCTTTTTCTTGTTGGCTTCAAAAGTATCAAATTAGTTTGTGGTTGCCGTAACAGAGTGGATGCTTAAGAAAAGGAATCAGAGAATGAGACAAGCAAAGAAAACATTTGGTTTTTACGAGGCATCATTAAAATGCCATCTGGGCTGACAAATGCACCTGACACATTACAACGGTTCATATAATACGACTAAAAGAAAATTGATGATTTATTTCAACGGTGAACTTGACCACTTCATTACCACCATAACCAGGACCTTTTACTCCTTGAACAGTTTGTTAACCATTGCAAATGTGGCAATGGTTAAATCACTAAACAGTTGGTAAATTCACTAATCTTGCTTGCTTTTCCTTTAAATTTAGACGAACCGGAAACGAGGGATGCATGGTGGAGTGAAGTCAGAATGGAGATCCGTTCACATGCGAGAGCTCTTGGCTGCCATGCAGTGATAGGATACTATGAAATTACAAGCATCTGGTGAGGCAATCAGCATGCTTAAAATCATTCATCGCCGTCATCCATGCCATAACCATCACCATTGTTACCGCCACCGCCACTACCACCGCCACCACCGTCGTCATCATCATCATCATCATCATCGTCATCACTGCCACCACCGCCACCGCCACCGCCACCGTCCTCATCCTCCTCATCAACATCATCAGCGCCACCGCCACCGTTCTTATCCTCATCGTCGTCATCATCATCATCATCATCATCATCATCATCATCTGCATGTTCATGTTCATCGTGATCATGTCATCATCTTTACCTTCCTCATCATCATCACATCCAGTTAATATATCCTGTAATTGTTCCTTGTACTAGCTTAACTGTTGCACGCTACTCTTTCCTTTTAGATAGTGTAGCATGACATTCTTTGCTTTCTTCTCCGTTTGCGTCTTTATTTAACAATAATTCACCGAAGTAGGGGCGGCTAGTGGTGGATATTTTCCAAGCCACGAGGCGGCGAGGTAAATATCCACTACTGGCCACCGACATTGAGGTTTTAGTATATACTAAAACAGTGAGATAATAGAGCTCAAAAATGATGATTTTAAAATACTAATGGCTGTTAAACTGTATTCTTTCTAGTGATGAGTTAATCGTGTTATCAGCATCTGGGACAGCAGCCTGTGTTGATCTGCAGCTAGCTACTGCAGAATTCAGCGGAGCTCCTCAAGGGATTCTCTGTATGTGCAAATACTTATAATAATAACTTTATTTAAGTCTCAAATCGTTCTAGCTGAGCACGGGTGCTCTACTAATTGGGGAGACTGTAAATCATATGAACTCTAAATCAAATCAAATCAAATCAAATCAAATCAAATCAAATCAAATCAAATCAAATCAAACGTTAGTGTTCGGGGAGAGGGGAAAACCGGAGTACCCGAAGAAAAAGCTCTCGCAGCAGGGTAGAGAACCAACAAACTCAGCCCACTTATGCATGACGCCGAGTGCGGGAATCGAACCTGGGACACATTGGTGGAAGGTGAGCCCTCTCACCTCTCAAGGGATCGTGAGCACTGTCACCACTGCGCCAACCCTGCTCCGCTCAAAATCAAATATTTTCCTTCTTTTTATTAATTCAATATCGATTCATCTCTCGCCAAGAGATTATGTTACTTACCGCTGGAAAACTGTTTTTGTTACGCAGCACCTCTTGTAGAAAAAGCTGTAGAGCCGACAGGTTCACCAAGTCTCGCAGAACCTGTTGATCCTGTTACGGTGGATGGCATCGAACGCGATAGGTAAGCTGAGAACTCGTCAGTGAAGTAATTTAGTTAAGAGTAGAGTAATCCGCCGACCGGTTGGCTAGGTTGGTAGAGCGCCGGTGGAAGGTGGTGGGTTCAAGCCCCGACCGGACCAACACGCAGGGTCTTTAAATGACTGAGGAGAAAGTGCTTCCTTTGTAATGACATCTGCAAATGGTTAGACAAATGGTTAGCCTTCCCCCCTTGGACAGAATTGTCCAAGAAAAAATAGTACGAGTATGAGTATGAATTTTCAAATGTAAGATGGCATTCAGCAACAACTCTGAAGGAAAATGCTTGGAAGTTTTAATTACAGGGTTCGCAGCGCCTTGAAAGTTCTTGAAAGTCCTTGAAAGTCCCTGAAAGTCCTTGAATTACAAAATAAAAATTCAAGGCCTTGAAAATTGGAGTCGGTGCTGGAAAGTCCTTAAAATTTGTTGCCAATTTTATCCAACGAAGCTTCTCAAGTGTCTGAGACGACAATCGGCGCACTCTCTACTTTGACCATCTGATGTGGCATTGTATTGGCTTGATTTTACCCCTCTTGGAGTCCTTAAAAAATGGAGAAATGTGTCCTTGAAAGGCCTTGAAAAGTTCTTGAATTTTTGGTCGAAAAAAGTGTACGAACCCTGTAGTTAGTTTGATCAAGCTTTCATCGACTTACAAATGAAATTGGATCTGCCATGTACTACTACATGAAAATATTTCACGACATGAACAGTCCTTCGTCATATTCCAAATTAATTACAACTAAATAGCAACAAAGCTTCAGCTTTCGCCGGAAACATGTGCTAGATGTAGATTTGTGAACAAAGCAATGACATAAAACAGCCCTTGCAGCTGCGTGTAGAGGATAACTCACCAGATATGTCATTTCTTCAAGCCAGCGCATTAAGGACTTAAACAGGAGAGGAGAGGGTCTCATCTTGTGTACCTAAGTACAGCACCCCTTATGTTTAGCTAATAGAACTACATACTATCTACTTGTTCTCATTAGACAATTTAAGGGATGCTTTTTTAAAAAAATCTTCATGTAGCGGTTGGGCAAAATCTTCTCAGTTTTGTTACGTTGGAATGAAGATCGGCTTGGTTTTATTTTTTTTTACTTTGCAGGGTCTGCGTCTGTCAATTTCTTGACTAAAAATAAATTGGTTTCTTTTGCCTGCTTCAGAAACGTGCCACCTGAAGACGTCACTTTCAATACCAGTTCTCCTGTGCCAGGATGTTCAGTCTGTCACATCCCTTATTCCGACATAGATCTTCCTTTCCCCATTGTACTCAGTAAATGTCAAGTGTGTAGGTAAAAGGACGTTGTTTGTTTTGCTGGGGAAGGTTTGATGGTGTAGAATTCCATTTTGGCATGCTCTGTCTCACGGTCTTGTTGATTGATTGATTGATTGATTGATTGACGGATTGATCCATTGATAAATCGATTGATTGCTGGACGGACGGACGCACGGACGAATGGATTGATTGAGGAAAACAAAGGATGGAACATATTAACGGCTGTAAGAATGGGAACAGACGAGTAAACGAAATAAAAGAGTGAAGTATATATATGAAATAATTCATATTTGTACTGCGGTTGTAGATGCAAGTGAAGAGTGATCATCGCAGTAAATTTTCCAATTTAAGCAACTGGAAAGAAGAAGCCTGAAAAAATGAAAAAATTTCAGGCTTCTTCTTTCCAGTTGCTTAAATTGGAAAATTTACTGCGATGATCACTCTTCACTTGGAAATAAAAGAGTAATTCCGAAAAGTGATGGAAATGAGGATGACGAGTGACTGATTCACTGACTGACTAGCACCTGTAGATAACTGCATAACCCAACGCTCTTGTCCACATTCGTCCTGCATATATCTTGTAATTGCCTTTTGAATGCAACCTTCAAACATCCGTATAAAGGTGGATTTCCACTTTGGTGTAATTTTTACGTGCGTGCAGACTTGAGCTTTAACTAGCTTTACGTGCTTAAATAAATTTGAGACATTGTATGAAAGCTCGCGAATAAACACGAAACTTGAACCTCCCTCAACTTTTACGTTTACATGCGACCTTTCGTCCATCGCCTTTATTATATTTACGCACATGTAAACAGAGCCAGCTTAAGTTTTACTTCCTGGTACGCATATTGAAATCACGCGACAGTAGACTGATCTAATATTTCTTGTCCTTTTTCACCATTTACATCTTGCAACGCCTTTTGACTGCTCCCATATTTTTCCCTTACATTTAAAGCCATTTCATGCCATACCTTTTGTTTGCCATTTCTGACGTTCTGTTTTACTGATAATCTTACTGCTCCATGATTCATATATCCATTTGTTTCTTTGTCTACAGGCAAAAGAAAGTTCCAGATGTGATATTTTCCACGACTGAGCCTCCAGTTGAATCTCCCATTGTCGGAAGAAGCTGTCTTCTTCAGGCTCGGTATGACTCTCATCATTTATCGTATCGTGAAGCTTTTAAAATCGCTCTCTCATTCATCTCCTGACACCCAGGGCTCCTAGAAATACGTACAGAAAAGGCAAGGGTTAAGGATATTCCAATACCTAGTAGCGGAGCTCCAGCGGCCCGAAGGGCCGCAAAGCGGAGCCCCATACCTATAGAAACCCGTCAACTCCTTTTCTCATGGTAATCTTGGCTAGCGGTATTGCTCGTGGGCGCGACCGACGACGACGACGACGACGTCGCACAATAATTAATAATACCCTAATAATAATAATAATAATAATCCAACATGGCGCCCATACTCCAGCTGACCATCTAGTTTACAGCAGACATCTTTGATATTAGACACCCATGTCAATGGCAATTGACACCTGTCAAAACAACGTATCCGCTGACCAGTATCACGTGGCCATATTGCGGGCTCAAGTTTTGAGCTGTCGAGGTCAGCTGTTTTTTTGAAGTTGACCGCTGACCAGGTACTCGTTTTCAATTCGATCGCAGGCTCAAGCCAGACCAAAACGAGGCGTAATTCTACTTCGTCATTGGTCAAAGTCGCTACGAAGTCACGTGAGATAGCGCGCGGCAAGCAAGCAGTCAGTTGCGTTCGGTTCTCAAGCAGTCAGGCCGACGAAAGTTGGCCTCCGAGATAAAATGAACGTTAATATTTCCCTAGAAGACGAAACCGCCCTCCTCGCTGATGGAATTTCAGACGATCGAATGGATGCTCAACAGGACAACCTCCTGCGAATGTTGACTCCGGTGTTGGCCAGTTTAAACTCGAATATGGCCGCAATGAGTGACTCGCTCAAACGTCTCCGCAACGTGGACGACCACGACGGTAAAGAGGCAGAATCTGCTCCTAAAAGGCTACGTAGTTCGCCTGAATCAGGTGTTTCTACCGAGGTAAATGACCTCCTTACTGAGGGCCAATCAGCCCAAGATTAGCCACTGAACACGGCTGAGAGTCAGGACGACGTGCTTGACGATATTGCTCAATCACTAGACGAGGCCGAGCGAACCGCTGCACCGGTCTCAGAAAAGCTCGCAACAGTCGCTAATAAAAGCTGGCTACACAAACTAAGCGACGACCAGCTGAAAGCGAAGGTCGATAAATACCATCGCCCTGTCAACTGTGCAAAGATCGTTGTGCCTAAAGTGAACGAAGAGATTTGGAGCAAGCTTCCAAGGCCAGCACGAGGGAAAGATCTCAAGTTTTCCCGCCTTCAGACCAATCTGACTAAGGTTGGTCACATCGCTGTGAAATCCACAGAAATGCTGCTAACATTGAAAGCCAAAGTTGATAGCACCTTTGCCGAGGAATTTAACGAGCTTGTAGTAATGACTACAGATGCTATAGCCTTGCTAGGCCATGCCAGTTTTGAGCTTTCTCAGCTTCGTCGTGAAGACATCAAACCAAACCTTCATAAGGACTACGGTGACCTTTGCTCGGCGAACGTGCCTGTGACAGAGCTCCTATTTGGCGACGAACTGCAGACACAGTTGACCCACATCCGAGCCACTAACAAGATCAGCAGCACAACAAGTTCCTCTCATCCTCCGCGGCGTGCCTATTATGGTCAAAACTTCAACCAGAATAAACAACACAACAGGCCTTTTTTATCACGAGCGCCGCCGACGCAGAGTCGGCAGCACAAGGGCAAGCCATTTTATCCCCGCACGAAACGTGCAGACCAACAACAAAGGAAATAAATCCCTTTGTCGATGTATTACCAGCACTCAAGGTAAGCGAATATCGTTCATTGCTACCAGGTCTTGTGGAGTATTACAGGTTTAAGGCCAAACATTTTCAGGCTGGTCAGCTTACTGACCACATTGAGCAATGGCGTATCCTTACTTCGGATCCAGAAATTCTGGAAACCGTAGCTGGGCAAAGCATCGAGTTTACCCAAACTCCTCTACAAATTAAACCTCCATACCAACCAACATGGTCCCAGGAGGAAGCAGAATTTATTGATTGCGAGATTTTGTCACTGCTCGCAAAAGGCGTAATTCAGCAGTCGAAACACGAGAAGGGTGACTTTATCTCATCTGTATTTTTGCGGCCGAAAAAAGATGGCTCGTACCGAATGATTCTGAACTTGAAATCGCTGAATCAGTACGTAGTATACCACCATTTTAAAATGGATACGATTTGGACTGCTGTTGCGATGATGACACCTGGATGCTATATGGCATCTATTGATTTAAAGGATGCATACTACTCCGTTTCTATTGCTAAACAGGACCGGAAATACCTAAAATTCTCCTGGCGGGGCGATTTGTACGAGTTTACATGCTTTCCTAATGGACTAGCGTTTTGCCCCAGAAAATTCACCAAGCTTCTTAAGCCTGTATACTCCACACTCAGACAAATGGGCCACTTATCAGTTGCCTACATTGATGATTCATATTTGCAAGCTGCTACTCATGATCACTGTGTCCAAAATATCATTGATACAGTTACACTGTTTGACAACCTGGGTCTTGTAGTGCATCCCGAAAAATCTGTTTTGGTTCCCACCCAACGATTGGTATTTCTGGGTTTCATTTTGGACTCTATCTTGATGAGAATTTCTCTTACGCCTGACAAGGCATGTAGAGTTAAAAATGCCTGTAAACAACTTGTGGATTCATTTCTACCTTCAATAAGACAAGTAGCACAGGTCTTAGGTCTTCTCACATCCAGCTTTCCTGGTGTAATGTATGGGCCCCTCCATTATCGGTGGATTGAGATTGATAAAACCCAGGCCCTAAAGCAGTGTAGGGGTAACTTTGAGAGCCCTATGTCCCTATCACCAGACGCGATCAGTGACCTTCGATGGTGGATTGAATCAATTGAGACAGCTTTCAACCCAATCAGTCATTATACACCAAAAGTAACTATGACTACTGATGCCTCAAAAACAGGGTGGGGCTGCACATGCCAGGGTACTCCCACAGGTGGGTCTTGGACTGCAGATGAAGCAGAAAATCACATCAACTACCTAGAGACCAAGGCAGTTCTCCTAGGGTTAAAATCCTTTTCGGATATAATATCAGGGAAATCAATCACTGTCCTTATTGATAACACGACAGCAGCGGCATGCTTAAATCAAATGGGAACGTGCCACTCAAACACTATTAATCGGCTAGTTATTGATATCTGGGAGTGGTGTATAACACATAACATCTGGCTTACTGCCTCCCACATCCCAGGAATAAACAATACTGCTGCAGATGCTGAGTCACGCAAAACACGACGGGAGACTGAATGGAGCCTCAATCCCGTTGTGTTTCAGAAGGCGATAGCTGAGATAAAATTTCAGCCGGACATTGACCTTTTCGCATCTCGGCTAAATTACAAATGTAAAAGATATGTTTCCTATCAACCCGACCCTGGGTCGTATGCTGTCAATGCCTTTCATATACAGTGGACCAAATTTTCCTTTTATGCTTTTCCCCCATTCTGTATAATTCAGAAAGTGCTGCAAAAAGTGCAAGAAGACAAAGCAACGGGCCTTCTTGTTGTACCTCACTGGCCTACTCAACCATGGTGGCCATACCTTGCTAACATGCTTATTGCACCACCTCTTATTCTCCCTAGGAAAAAGGACACTCTCCACCTACCATCGAACCCAGCCCTTCTCCACCCACTTCACAAGACAATAAAACTTCTTCTGTGCCATTTGTCCGGGAACACCTCACAAGCAAGGGCCTTTCAACAACAGCTACAGACGTCATCCTGCAAGCGTGGAAGCCGGGAACCCAAAAACAATACAAATCATACTTACAACGATGGGAACTGTACTGTCGTGAACAGGAAATTAATACTGTTTCAGCATCTGTAATTGATGGAATAAACTTCTTGGGTGACATGTACCAAAAGAAACTTTCCTACAGTGCAATCAATAGCGCCCGCTCTGCATTGTCCACTGTCATCCTTCCCACTGAGGGTGGCACATTTGGCAACCATCCCCTGGTGACAAGGTTCCTTAAAGGTGTTTTCACCACCCGACCATCCTTACCTCGTTACCAAGAAATCTGGGATGTCTCTACAGTCTTGTCTTATCTAAAAACGCTCCACCCTCTGGAGAGCCTAAGTTTACAGCTGTTGACATTCAAGACAACCATGTTGCTTGCACTCCTATCAGGACAAAGATGCCAAACGATACATTCCCTAGAGGTTTCTCACATGACACTTACGGATAAAAACTGTATATTCTACATACAGAAATTACTTAAAACCTCTAAACCAGGTAAACACCTGGGACGTTTGGAGTTTCGCTCCTTTGAAGAAGATAAAAAGTTATGCATTGTTACAGTTCTTACAGAATATGTTAATCGTACCAAGTTAACCAGAGGGAGCTATACCCAGTTGTTATTAAGTTTCTGTAAACCTTTTAAGCCTGTATCCATCGATACAATTGCTCGTTGGCTAAAAAAGGTTCTAGAGAACGCTGGTATTGACATTAACAAGTATGGTGCACACAGCACACGGGCAGCTTCCACGTCGGCTGCCAAAGCTGCCAATGTTTCCGTGAAGACAATCATGGATGCAGCCGGATGGGCCAATGCTGGAACTTTCAGTAAGTTCTATGACAAGCCAATCAGCACTACTGATTCAGCTAACTTTGGGGTTGACCTCTTGAAAGCTCAGCGTTAATGTTAATAAAAGTTTTGCTTTACCACAAGAGTATTCTATATTGCATTGATGCTCATGGGCATTTGCTTTAAAATCTCACGTGACTTCGTAGCGACTTTGACCAATGACGAAGTAGAATTTAAAAATTAAACGAGGCTTACCTGTAAGGTGAAGTTTGATTGTAATTCTACGAGTTATTGGTCAGGAGCGGAGAAGTCACTCGCCCACCGCATGTGATGTACTCTTCTCACTCCCTACCCTTCATTTATGGGAATGCCCATGAGCCGTAAAACCTTTAAAGACTGACTGCTTGCTTGCCGCGCGCTATCTCACGTGACTTCTCCGCTCCTGACCAATAACTCGTAGAATTACAATCAAACTTCACCTTACAGGTAAGCCTCGTTTAATTTTTAAATTTTTCGCCAGGATCTTCGTCCTGTAAACAATTTGCCGCCTACCTTGACTACTTCTCAGTTCGTTTTTTGTTTAAACCGATGAGAATCAGCCTTTGGATGTTAAGAGCAGCAAATTGGATTGCCTGGCTTTGCTATTTTATAGTTTACGGATCTGCGAGAGAAAAGATCGTGTGGTTTAGCAGGGTTTTAATCGTGCAGGCGCTGTCTTCTATTGCTCACTTTTGCTGTGGATTAAACTGGATGGTTTTGCCGCTAAAAATCCTTAATTGAAGAAGCTTCCTTGGTAGACATGGGAAGTAAAACAAAGTGACGGTGAAAAACTTCAAGGCCCGATAAGGATTTGTATCTGCTTAGAAAATGAATACGTATACTTTTGTGTGAACTGACGGCTTCTGCTTTAGCTCTGCGTTCGGAGTGATTGTTGACTGACTTAAACTGTCCGCAGGTTAGTATTCCTGTTGTGTCTTTTTTATCACATATGGTGATTTGTCTCTGTGACTACGAGTTATGTTTGTTACTTGTCTTAGTTTTCCAATTTCTACAAGGAACACCGAAGAAACATTCGCTGGCATCGTTCTTTGTTTTCTTACCTTTTGTTGTTTTCATGTTGTTTGGATGGACTAAAAACGCTCGTCTTTTTTCCAAATGCATATTTTCGCTCCAATATTTCATTTTGGAGCCTAAAACTTTTCGTTTTCCCTGCTGTCGCTCATTTTTTTGGGCAAATAATTGGTTGAAGAAAAGCCAAGCGAAGTCCGGACGGTTTATATCCTCGGCTTCGCTTTGTTGACATTATTGGAAACTCGCAAAAGAGTAATGAACAACTCATTGCCAAATATAAACACGATTTTTAACAGCTGCAGCATTGGAAATGCCAGCAATTTGTTGTCCATCAAAAGCAATTCTCGTTGTTAGTTAAAAAATCCCAGATTTTTAAGGCTATTGCAGTAAAAACTTCGTCCTTTGTCCAATGTTTACGGCTGAAAAATGTTTTTCAGAAATCCTGAGTCAGATGTTATCATTAACAGTGATGTCAAAAATAATACCACCCACGACTTGTAGTCAAGGTTTGCTGTTTGCAATATTTGTAAGTGATCGAAGTCAAGAAAAAAACGATTCTCAACATCACTAGATAATTGCAGTTGATCACCTGAGTTGATTCATGGCTAAAATAGTATGCTCGATCAGTCTGTCGCAGTCACTTTTCTCAATGAAAAGTAAAGTCGATTTCGCTCAACGTTTTTCCATGTTATTGTAAAAAGGACATCTACGGCATTTTCTATCGTCTTTACTGCATGTAATAGATCACAAGAATAACACAATAAAATGTTCAAAACAAGGCGAGCCAAGTACTTTTGTTCTTTTATGAGCGGTGTCGAAGAGAGCTCACTTTGAGGTTTTATCGCACTTTCGCTGTAAAATATTTTTTGATAGATTAAAATGTCACCGATACATGTCGATTGTGAAGTTGGTTTAATAGTGGGACACTAGAACTGTTAACCTAGTTAAGTGATTTTTACCACTTGTATCGAAATGTAATCAGATGTAATTAAACTGTGATGAAGAAAAGTTTGTTAATCGTTTTTGCTCATCATAATCATATAGTTCCTGTGCCACAAAGTAGTGGTGGGAATCGGTTGAGATTTCACAACCGATCGATCATCGATTATAATCGAAGAAATCTGCCAATAAGCATTTCATGTATTTTTCACCTACATAGAAGTCAAAGTGAGAGCGGGTACGCACAGGTGAACACATTCTTAGATTATCTGCTGTTATGACTTAGAAGTTAGGAGTCCACGAAAAACCACACCAAACTCACACCAAGATATTAAACGGACATTTTTCTTGATTTTAATATTTTTGTGTCCCCAATAAATTTTTAATTTTTCCGCAACAATCGATTATGAAAAAAGCATAATCGATTCTCGCTTCACTTGAACTTTTCGATCAACTCTTTCGATTACAGTCGTTCATCGGCCCACCACTACCACAAAGACCGATGATAATTCGAAAATCTACGTTTGCACTTGATTGAATGATGGCTCTGGCTCTGCAGCAAAACAGTAAAAAGTATATATATATGTGTAATCACAATATAGAGAAGTCCTTACTGAAGCCATGGCTCGAGTCCTGTGGCATTGCCACATTAGTTTATCTGTAAATGCTAATATTAAGGAAATAACTATGGAGCTCCGCTTTTAGGCTTGCCTAAATATATATATTTTTTTTTGCTATAATCGTCCATTTTGACTATTTTACTTCTCCTCTCCTTTCACGAGAGGGCACGGTTGAAAGACTTGAACTGCACTGCAAACCAGCTCGTATTCCATGGCGGAGACGCGCGCAGCCTTTGGACAAAAAGGACTGCCGCGAGCGAGTATATGGAGAGAGCGTTGGGATAGAGCTCTCTTTCTTTGACCCGTGCTTTGTGTATTTTGTGCATTTTGGGTTGCGCGAGTTGGCGTCTCCGGTAATCGCGACTTCCTATCAATAACTCCCAAGAGCATTCATTTTCGGGGAAAAGAGGGAGGAGGAGCTGGAAATTATCCAGGTCACCTTCCACAGGTCGGTGCTAGGTATGGTTTTCCTTCTAGTTTTTTTTTTTTGAGGAAGCAGGGGGTGGGGTAGGGGTGGGGGGGTGACAAAAGAATCTTTGAGCGCACTGATTTGTTTTTTAGTTCTAATGTGAGAGACAGAGAAACAGCCGAAATAGGTTGCCTTCATCAGTACAAGGACAGTCATACTCTGTTGATATTCAACAGTACATCAAGTGTATTGTATTATAAGTTCGTTTGAGTTGAGTAAGGAAGGAAACTTGCTGTTCCTGTGTTTGTCCTTGAAGTTAATAAAGCTTTGCGATTCGTTTTAGTGTTTGTAGAACCAAAAAGAAGGAGAAAGGAGAAGCAAATGCTGATGTGGTCAGCACTGTGAGTATTCTCACTGCTTGAGGTTGTAACGTAAACTTTGGTAATGGCGCAATTCACGCAAGTCCAGATATTCTTCCGTGTTTTTGTGGACGTTCTGAAGCGACCGTAACATGCAGTGAATAATTGTATTTTTTATAAGATTTCTTAAGATAATAATAATAATAATAATAATAATAATAATAATAATAATAATAATAATAATAATAACAATAATAATCGGGTTTAACAGTGCACATCCACATAGTGGCACTTAACGTCCACTGTATGGTCAACAATGTTGCAAGAATTTGTCATAAAATAAAAGTTTAGCGTGTTGTTTATTTCTGGTGTAGTCGATCAAAGCGCAGATTTACGCCCTTTTTTGTTCTTTTTTGCCAAATGTTGGCTTTTTATGGGCTTCTAAACTTACGAAATAGTAAGTATCATTTGGTACACGACCGAGTGAGAAGGGGCGTGGGTTTATTCTTGATTTATGCCAAAAACTGCTTTGCATGCATGTTCACAAAGGCTTAATGTGATGTTAATCAGTTTGTGACGTCAATTCAAGAATAGACCCACGCCCCTTCTCACTCGGTCGTGTACCAATTGATACTTACCATTTCGTAAGTTTGGAAGCATAAAAAAAAAGCCAACATTTGGCAAAATAAGAAAAAAAAAAAAGGGCGCAATGCTTTTCGAACAGGTGCAAAGATTCATTTTAGCGAAAAAAATATTTTTGGGTTAAGTGCACTTTAAAGGTAAATGACCTCTAAATATGACATGTAGATGCAGGATGTTTTTCGCTAAACGATAATTGATGGTTTGTTTGGTGAGGACTGTGTATACCTTTGAAGAATTATGCCATTTTTTGTAACTTGTGCGATTGGATGCGATTTGAATATGCGAGATCACATTGTTTACGCTCTATTCAAAGTGTTGCATCACAGCTCTAGCCCGGGGAAAACATCGGCTTCTCTGGCCCTTGAATTTAATAAATCCGATATTAATCTCCTATGAACCTTTTTGCAACCAAGCTGTGAAGTTGGAACATCGCCTTCCTTGGCCGTACAAAATAGAAAAATAGTAAGAAATCACTGCAAATAAACGTACCTCGATAGTCGCATCAAAGCACAAGCACGTCGAAGACCTTTGAATCAATAAAAAGTCGAGAAGTACCGACAGACCGCGATTCGCTTCAAGTCAATGCTCTGATTGGCTACGAAATCTATCCGAGAATTAGGCTTATCCGAGGATTCGGCTTACAGACGCGATTGGCAATCGATTAGGGTTACGGACTATCTTACTAACACGGATGACGGCATTAGTGGCTACGCCTCTTCGAGGTTGGTAGCCACAAAAACCGACCATTTTACAGTCAAATGAACTATACAGCTATACTTGAGATTCCAAGCAAGGGTTTGCAAGTGCAGGACAGTGCTCCAGCAGAGCCAGGCGGCCCCTGGCGACTTACTTTTGCCTTTAGGCGACCAGGAAATATTGGTCTTTGCACTAAACTCGTATGATGGGCGCCCTGGATTCTCCGCGTGCAACGTTGAAGTGTTGCACTCCTTAACCTTGGAATGCACCAGGGGGTAGAGGGAAGCTTTAATTACCTCTTCGTATAAAGCATGCTTGCTGCTATTGCCGTAATGGGTCTGTTCCAGGAGCAAGTTGCTTCCCGTATTAGTAATATGGGCAGTAAAGATATAAGCGATCATCGCCGGAGTCATGAATACTACTTGAACAGGAGTGAAAATACGGCCTTTATTTCGCTACTGCTCAAATTTTGTTCATAAAGGCGATGATCGGTTACATCTTCGTTCTGCAATCCACACTGAGTTCAAATATATGATTTCATAAAATTCATATTCGTCAATATGGCAGTATATTAGTAATATTACACCAGTGTGCATGAATGTCGTCGTAACAGACCACATGATATGATTCTTTCCAGATTTTACCATTTCTGGAGTATGAGCTTCACCAACAACTGTTGAACAAATTAAAGGTAAGTTTCAAACGAAGGTGTGGAACACAGTCACCCCAGCTTTGGCTTCCCAACTCTTGCAAACTTTGTTTGAGCAACACTGTATGGAAGATCCTCCCTTATTTTTAAGCGATCGAAACTGGACATGTCGTTCGATCTCCCGCTTTTTTTACTACAATGTCCTTGACCTATGTCATATTTCCCACAAAAATTCCCGAATATCTAGAATTGTGTTTTTCTCCCGAAACAGGCCTTGTTTGAGTTGTCACCCCCCCCCCCCCCCCGCCCCCGTCCAACTCACTCCTCTATCCATGACAATCCTTATACTATCATCTGCTAAACTACAGCGCGAGCAAAATCCCCTTTGAGTTTCTTAGAATTCACTAAATGGCTTACATAAATGAAAAGAAAAGGAAGATAAACTCCGTTGATTTAGAACCTTGTAGACCCGGTTGAGAAGACGTACTTTTCATGAGCCGAACTAAACTCAAATTTGAACGACCCAAATTAACAAAAGTACGCCTGTTGATTCAGACGTCGAACTTAATTCGCCGTTCCACAGCCGTTCCTAATACAGTTGCAGGAAACTAATCAATATTGTCAGTAGTTTTCAAAATATATACATAATAATAATTTATGCATTAAGTTCGGTACATGAAAAGTTTGGCGTCTAAATCAAAGCCGTTCCAAAGTCGAAATTCCCGGCCAAGCCAGGCGGGAAGAACGCCTGAGCCATTCCAAATTAAAACAGCCGTTCCTAATTGATTCAGACGCCGATCTTTTCATGTAGTTAATTCTATGAATTAGGTTCGGCTTATGAAAAGTAAGGCGTCTGAATCGGGCCTTAGCGTACGGGGGACTTGTATACATAGGGTTAACCTCAAAGTCCCCCTTTTCAAATATTACATTATTTGTATTTGTTTCGATAAAGTACACCCACGTTACAAGGCAGCCATGTTGGTGATCAATACAA